>JAINUW010000636.1:0-193626 GCA_020205615.1 Panax quinquefolius | reverse complement strand
AGGAGATGGATTTTAGGAGTATGAAGATCAAATTCCTCCCCTTTTCCCCTCCTAGACCCATGGTTCTCCCCTCTCTCTCTCTCTACCTCTTCTATTTTACTTCTTTTGCTTTTCTTTTAGTGGAGAGAGAAAGTAAAAAGTCGGTAAAGTAATTTTTTAGATAAATAAAAAAAAATAGGATGGGTAACTGATATTGGTGAAAGAGTATAGATATAATTTATGTATGTATATCAATTTCCCAACACTTTTCTCTCTCTTCCTTATCTTTAATTTTACTTGCACATTTAAATAATTAAAGTGGCTAAATGATGGAGTAACACATGAGTTAATGATTACAGGTAAGGATAACATCACATGGGCTTCTTCCCTCCTAGTGGCCGAAAATTTGGCTCCTTTATCCTCCTTCATAATATTTAATCTAAAATTATTAGTCATTAAATAATATTTTAATCATTTATTAAACTAATAAATAATTTATTTTAATTGTTTACCCTTTACTAATTCACTTATTTAATAATCACAAAATGTCATAAATATAACATATCATCAAAAATGACCAAAATACCCCCTAAAATTTGCACATTATTTTAGGGTTTTAAGCCATAAAATTTCATTTTTACCATTTATGACATCACACAACTTATTATTCCCATTTATTCATAACTCAAACATTTACATGAAAAATTGCAAAACAGATCTAAAATTTTTCTTTTAAAATCAATAGAATATGTTTTCCCCATGAACATATATTTTTTCTGGAATTTTCCAATTCAGTTTACTATTTTTAAAGGGTCCAAAACAGTCAAATTTTGCAAAAATTATCATAAATCAAACTTTTATCCAAAACTCATGAAATTTTAAGGTATGTTCCTTTCATATACATCTACTCCAATAAAAAAGTTACAATATTTGGAGTTAACCACAAAGAGTTATTTCAGTTTACTTTTCAAATAGTCATTTCTTGAAAAATCCATAACATTCATTCTACACATCCAAAAATCGCCATCTTTGGACCAGATCTTCATAACTCATCATATTAACATCCAAAAGTTTCCTTGAATTTTTAAAGAAGAAAAAAGGATGAAAATGCCCTGTGTAAGTAACAGGTCAGAGTCGCCATTTCCTTTTTTCTTCACAAGTTAGATTGTTTTAAACCAAAATAGCCACCATGGCTTGAAAAATCAACATTTTTAAGTGTTACAATTTGGGTTTAAAAGGTAACTCACATATCTAGCAACCCTCTTTGACGGATCATTAAAAGAAGGTGTAGATCTTAAATGGTAGTTGATCAAAGTGGAAGAAATAGAGGTTTTCTAGCATTTAAGAACATAGTTTCCATTTCTTCTTTTTTTGATCAACATGCAAGCACTCAAATGGTTAGATCCATACATGAAACACTCAATAGCATGTAGATCTAAGGATTTGAGTTTAAAACATTAACCCTTTTATTTTGTAAAACAATCCAAGTAAAAAGGAAATAAACTAGTTTAGAAATTATACCTTGATCTATGAGCTATCTTTCTTAATTTTTCAAAGTAGGAGATGGATTTTAGGAGTATGAAGATAAAATTTCTCCCCTTTTTCCCCTCCTAGACTCACGGTTCTCCCCCTCTCTCTCTACCTCTTCTATTTTACTTCTTTTGCTTTTCTTTTAGTGGAGAGAAAGTAAAAGTCGGTAAAGTAACTTTTAGATAAATAAAAAAAAATGGGATGGGTAATTGATATTAGTGAAATAGTATAGATATAATTTATGTATTTATATCAATTTTCCAACACTTTTCTCTCCCTTCCTTATCTTTAATTTTACTTGAACATTTAAACAATTAAAGTTGCTAAATGATGGAGTAACACATGAGTTAATGATTACACGTAAGGATAACATCACACGGGCTTCTTCCTCCTAGTGGTAGAAAATTTGGCTCCTTTATCCTCCTTCATAATATTTAATCTAAAATTATTAGTCATTAAATAATATTTTAATCATTTATTAAACTAATAAATAATTTATTTTAATTGTTTACCCTTTACTAATTCACTTATTTAATAATCACAAAATGTCATTAATATAACATATCATCAAAAATGAACAAAATACCTCCTAAAAATTTGTAGATATCATTTTAAGGGTTTTAAGCCATAAAATTTCATTTTTACCATTTATGACATCACACAACTTATTATTCCCATTTATTCATAACTCAAACATTTACATGAAAAATTGCAAAACAGATCTGAAATTTTTTCTTTTCTGGAAATCAATAGAATATGTTTTCCCCATGAACATATATTTTTTCTGGAATTTTCCAATTCAGTTTACTATTTTTAAAGGGTCCAAAATAGTCAAATCTTGCAACAATTATCATAAATCAAACTTTTGTCCAAAACTCATGAAATTTTATGGTATGTTCCTTTCATATACATCTACTCCCAATAAAAATGTTACAATATTTGGAGTTAACCGCAAAGAGTTATTTCAGTTTACTTTTCAAATAGTCATTTCTTGAAAAATCCATAACTTTCGTTCTACACATCCAAAAATCGCCATCTTTGGACCAGATCTTGATAACTCATCATATTAACATCCAAAAGTTTCCTTGAATTTTTAAAGCAGAGAAAAAGGATAAAAATGCCCCTGTAAGTAACAGGCCAGGAGCTGCCATTATTTTTTCTTCACAAGTTAGACTGTTTCGACCAAAATAGCCATCGTGGCTTGAAAAATCAACATTTTTGAGTGTTACAATTTGGGTTTAAAAGGTAACTCACATATCTAGCACCCCGCTAAGACGGATCGTAAAAAGGTGTAGATTTTAAATGGTAGTTGATCAAAGTGGAAGAAATAGAGGGTTTTCTAGCCTTTAAGAACATAGTTTCCATTTCTTCTTTTTTGATCAACATGCAAGCACTCAAATGGTTAGATCCATACATGAAACACTCAATAGCATGTAGATCTAAGGATTTGAGTTTAAAAACATTAACCCCTTTATTTTGTAAAACAATCCAAGTAAAAAGGAAATAAACTAGTTTAGAAATTATACCTTGATCTATGAGCTATCTTTCTTAATTTTTCAAAGTAGGAGATGGATTTTAGGAGTATGAAGATAAAATTTCTCCCCTTTTTCCCCTCCTAGACCCACGGTTCTCCCCCTCTCTCTCTACCTCTTCTATTTTACTTCTTTTGCTTTTCTTTTAGTGGAGAAAGAAAGTAAAAAGCTGGTAAAGTAACTTTTTAGATAAATAAAAAAAATGGGATGGGTAATTGATATTAGTGAAATAGTATAGATATAATTTATGTATTTATATCAATTTTCCAACACTTTTCTCTCCCTTCCTTATCTTTAATTTTACTTGAACATTTAAACAATTAAAGTTGCTAAATGATGGGTTAACACATGAGTTAATGATTACACGTAAGGATAACATCACATGGGCTTCTTCCTCCCCTAGTGGTAGAAAATTTGGCTCCTTTATCCTCCTTCATAATATTTAATCTAAAATTATTAGTCATTAAATAATATTTTAATCATTTATTAAACTAATAAATAATTTATTTTAATTGTTTACCCTTTACTAATTCACTTATTTAATAATCACAAAATGTCATTAATATAACATATCATCAAAATGACCAAAATACCTCCTAAAATTTGTAGATATCATTTTTAAGGGTTTTAAGCCATAAAATTTCATTTTACCATTTATGACATCACACAACTTATTATTCCCATTTATTCATAACTCAAACATTTACATGAAAAATTGCAAAACAGATCTAAAATTTTTTCTTTTCGAAAATCAATAGAATATGTTTTCCCCCATGAACATATATTTTTCCGAATTTTCCAATTCAGGTTTATTTTTAAAGGGTCCAAAATAGTCAAATCTTGCAAAAATTATCATAAATCAAACTTTTGTCCAAAACTCATGAAATTTTATGGTATGTTCCTTTCATATACATCTACTCCCAATAAAAATGTTACAATATTTGGAGTTAACCACAAAGAGTTATTTTTAGAGTTTACTTTTCAAATAGTCATTTCTTGAAAAATCCATAACTTTCGTTCTACACATCCAAAATCGCCATCTTTGGACCAGATCTTGATAACTCATCATATTAACATCCAAAAGTTTCCTTGAATTTTTAAAGCGTAGAGAAAAAGATAAAAATGCCCTGTAAGTAACGGGCCAGAGTCGCCATTTCTTTTTCTTCACAAGTTAGATGCTTTCGACCAAAATAGCCATCGTGGCTTGAAAAATCAACATTTTGAGTGTTACAATTTGGGTTTAAAAGGTAACTCACATATCTAGCACCCCTTTAAGACGGATCGTAAAAAAGGTGTAGATTTTAAATGGTAGTTGATCAAAGTGGAAGAAATAGAGGGTTTTCAGCCTTTAAGAACATAGTTTCCATTTCTTCTTTTTTCGATCAACATCTGCACTCAAATGGTTAGATCCATACATGAAACACTCAATAGCATGTAGATCTAAGGATTTGAGTTTAAAAACATTAACCCTTTATTTTGTAAAACAATCCAAGTAAAAGGAAATAAACTAGTTTAGAAATTATACCTTGATCTATGAGCTATCTTTCTTAATTTTTCAAAGTAGAGATGGATTTTAGGAGTATGAAGATAAAATTTCTCCCTTTTTCCCTCCTAGACTCACGGTTCTCCCCCCCTCTCTCTACCTCTTCTATTTTACTTCTTTTGCTTTTCTTTTAGTGGAGAGAAAAAGTAAAAAGTCGGTAAAGTAACTTTTTAGATAAATAAAAAAAAAATGGGATGGGTAATTGATATTAGTGAAATAGTATAGATATAATTTATGTATTTATATCAATTTTCCAACACTTTTCTCTCCTTCCTTATCTTTAATTTTACTTGAACATTTAAACAATTAAAGTTGCTAAATGATGGAGTAACACATGAGTTAATGATTACACGTAAGGATAACATCACACGGGCTTCTTCCTCCTAGTGGTAAAAAATTTGGCTCCTTTATCCTCCTTCATAATATTTAATCTAAAATTATTAGTCATTAAATAATATTTTAATCATTTATTAAACTAATAAATAATTTATTTTAATTGTTTACCCTTTACTAATTCACTTATTTAATAATCACAAAATGTCATTAATATAACATATCATCAAAATGACCAAAATACCTCCTAAAAATTTGCAGATATCATTTTTAGGGTTTTAAGCCATAAAATTTCATTTTACCATTTATGACATCACACAACTTATTATTCCCATTTATTCATAACTCAAACATTTACATGAAAAATTGCAAAACAGATCTAAAATTTTTTCTTTTACTCGAAATCAATAGAATATGTTTTCCCCATGAACATATATTTTTTTACTCGAATTTTCCAATTCAGGTTTACTATTTTTAAAGGGTCCAAAATAGTCAAATCTTGCAACAATTATCATAAATCAAACTTTTGTCCAAAACTCATGAAATTTTATGGTATGTTCCTTTCATATACATCTACTCCCAATAAAAAGTTACAATATTTGGAGTTAACCACAAAAGAGTTATTTCAGTTTACTTTTCAAATAGTCATTTCTTGAAAAATCCATAACTTTCGTTCTACACATCCAAAAATCGCCATCTTTGGACCAGATCTTGATAACTCATCATATTAACATCCAAAAGTTTCCTTGAATTTTTAAAGCAGAGAAAAAGGATAAAATGCCCTGTAAGTAATGTGCAGAGTCGCCATTTCTTTTTTTCTTCACAAGTTAGACTGTTTCGACCAAAATAGCCATCGTGGCTTGAAAAATCAACATTTTTGAGTGTTACAATTTGGGTTTAAAAGGTAACTCACATATCTAGCACCCTTAAGACGGATCGTAAAAAGGTGTAGATTTTAAATGGTAGTTGATCAAAGTGGAAGAAATAGAGGGTTTTCTAGCCTTTAAGAACATAGTTTCCATTTCTTCTTTTTTTGATCAACATCTGAGCACTCAAATGGTTAGATCCATACATGAAACACTCAATAGCATGTAGATCTAAGGATTTGAGTTTAAAACATTAACCCTTTATTTTGTAAAACAATCCAAGTAAAAGGAAATAAACTAGTTTAGAAATTATACCTTGATCTATGAGCTATCTTTCTTAATTTTTCAAAGTAGGAGATGGATTTTAGGAGTATGAAGATAAAATTTCTCCCCTTTTCCCCTCCTAGACTCACACTGTTCTCCCCCTCTCT
The DNA here is from genome assembly GCA_020205615.1 of Panax quinquefolius. Lineage (NCBI taxonomy): Eukaryota > Viridiplantae > Streptophyta > Magnoliopsida > Apiales > Araliaceae > Panax > Panax quinquefolius. The sequence continues at coordinate 187,412 of JAINUW010000636.1, read as the reverse complement.
CTCTCTACCTCTTCTATTTTACTTCTTTTGCTTTTCTTTTAGTGGAGAGAAAGTAAAAAAGTCGGTAAAGTAACTTTTTAGATAAATAAAAAAAATGGGATGGGTAATTGATATTAGTGAAATAGTATAGATATAATTTATGTATTTATATCAATTTTCCAACACTTTTCTCTCCCTTCCTTATCTTTAATTTTACTTGAACATTTAAACAATTAAAGTTGCTAAATGATGGAGTAACACATGAGTTAATGATTACACGTAAGGATAACATCACATGGGCTTCTTCCCTCCTAGTGGCCGAAAATTTGGCTCCTTTATCCTCCTTCATAATATTTAATCTAAAATTATTAGTCATTAAATAATATTTTAATCATTTATTAAACTAATAAATAATTTATTTTAATTGTTTACCCTTTACTAATTCACTTATTTAATAATCACAAAATGTCATTAATATAACATATCATCAAAAATGACCAAAATACCTCCTAAAAATTTGTAGATATCATTTTTAAGGGTTTTAAGCCATAAAATTTCATTTTTACCATTTATGACATCACACAACTTATTATTCCCATTTATTCATAACTCAAACATTTACATGAAAAATTGCAAAACAGATCTGAAATTTTTTCTTTTCTGGAAATCAATAGAATATGTTTTCCCAATGAAAAAATATTTTTTCTGGAATTTTCCAATTCAGTTTACTATTTTTAAAGGGTCCAAAATAGTCAAATCTTGCAAAAAATTATCATAAATCAAACTTTTGTCCAAAACTCATGAAATTTTATGGTATGTTCCTTTCATATACATCTACTCCCAATAAAAAAGTTACAATATTTGGAGTTAACCGCAAAGAGTTATTTCTTTTACTTTTCAAATAGTCATTTCTTGAAAAATCCATAACTTTCATTCTACACATCCAAAAATCGCCATCTTTGGACCAGATCTTGATAACTCATCATATTAACATCCAAAAGTTTCCTTGAATTTTTAAAGAAGAAAAAGGATGAAAATGCCCTGTAAGTAAGTAATGGCCGAGAGTGCCATTTCTTTTTTTTCTTCACAAGTTAGACTGTTTAACCAAAATAGCCACCATGGCTTGAAAAATCAACATTTTTAAGTGTTACAATTTGGGTTTAAAAGGTAACTCACATATCTAGCAACCCTCTTTGACGGATCATTAAAAGAAGGTGTAGATCTTAAATGGTAGTTGATCAAAGTGGAAGAAATAGAGGGTTTTCTAGCATTTAAGAACATAGTTTCCATTTCTTCTTTTTTTTGATCAACATGCAAGCACTCAAATGGTTAGATCCATACATGAAACACTCAATAGCATGTAGATCTAAGGATTTGAGTTTAAAAACATTAACCCCTTTATTTTGTAAAACAATCCAAGTAAAAGGAAATAAACTAGTTTAGAAATTATACCTTGATCTATGAGCTATCTTTCTTAATTTTTTCAAAGTAGGAGATGGATTTTAGGAGTATGAAGATAAAATTTCTCCCCTTTTCCCTCCTAGACTCACGGTTCTCCCCTCTCTCTCTCTACCTCTTCTATTTTACTTCTTTTGCTTTTCTTTTAGTGGAGAGAAAAGTAAAAAATTTGAGTAAAGTAACTTTTAGATAAATAAAAAAAATGGGATGGGTAATTGATATTAGTGAAATAGTATAGATATAATTTATGTATTTATATCAATTTTCCAACACTTTTCTCTCCTTCCTTATCTTTAATTTTACTTGAACATTTAAACAATTAAAGTTGCTAAATGATGGAGTAACACATGAGTTAATGATTACACGTAAGGATAACATCACATGGGCTTCTTCCTCCTAGTAGCCGTAAAATTTGGCTCCTTTATCCTCCTTCATAATATTTAATCTAAAATTATTAGTCATTAAATAATATTTTAATCATTTATTAAACTAATAAATAATTTATTTTAATTGTTTACCCTTTACTAATTCACTTATTTAATAATCACAAAATGTCATTAATATAACATATCATCAAAATGACCAAAATACCTCCTAAAATTTGTAGATATCATTTTAAGGGTTTTAAGCCATAAAATTTCATTTTTACCATTTATGACATCACACAACTTATTATTCCCATTTATTCATAACTCAAACATTTACATGAAAAATTGCAAAACAGATCTAAAATTTTTTCTTTAAAATCAATAGAATATGTTTTCCCCATGAACATATATTTTTTCCGAATTTTCCAATTCAGGTTTACTATTTTAAAGGGTCCAAAATAGTCAAATCTTGCAACAATTATCATAAATCAAACTTTTGTCCAAAACTCATGAAATTTTATGGTATGTTCCTTTCATATACATCTACTCCCAATAAAAATGTTACAATATTTGGAGTTAACCACAAAGAGTTATTTCATTTACTTTTCAAATAGTCATTTCTTGAAAAATCCATAACATTCATTCTACACATCCAAAAATCGCCATCTTTGGACCAGATCTTGATAACTCATCATATTAACATCCAAAAGTTTCCTTGAATTTTTAAAGAAGAGAAAAAGGATGAAAATGCCCCTGTAAGTAACAGGCCGGAGCTGCCATTTCCTTTTTCTTCACAAGTTAGACTGTTTTGACCAAAATAGCCACCATGGCTTGAAAAATCAACATTTTTAAGTGTTACAGTTTGGGTTTAAAAGGCAACTCACATATCTAGCAACCCTCTTTGACGGATCATTAAAAGAAGGTGTAGATCTTAAATGGTAGTTGATCAAAGTGGAAGAAATAGAGGGTTTTCTAGCCTTTAAGAACATAGTTTCCATTTCTTCTTTTTTGATCAACATGCAAGCACTCAAATGGTTAGATCCATACATGAAACACTCAATAGCATGTAGATCTAAGGATTTGAGTTTAAAAACATTAACCCCTTTATTTTGTAAAACAATCCAAGTAAAAAGGAAATAAACTAGTTTAGAAATTATACCTTGATCTATGAGCTATCTTTCTTAATTTTTCAAAGTAGGAGATGGATTTTAGGAGTATGAAGATAAAATTTCTCCCCTTTTTCCCCTCCTAGACCCACGGTTCTCCCCCTCTCTCTCTCTACCTCTTCTATTTTACTTCTTTTGCTTTTCTTTTAGTGGAGAGAGAAAGTAAAAAGCTGGTAAAGTAACTTTTTAGATAAATAAAAAAAATGGGATGGGTAATTGATATTAGTGAAATAGTATAGATATAATTTATGTATTTATATCAATTTTCCAACACTTTTCTCTCCTTTCTTATCTTTAATTTTACTTGAACATTTAAACAATTAAAGTTGCTAAATGATGGAGTAACACATGAGTTAATGATTACACGTAAGGATAACATCACATGGGCTTCTTCCTCCTAGTGGTAGAAAAATTTGGCTCCTTTATCCTCCTTCATAATATTTAATCTAAAATTATTAGTCATTAAATAATATTTTAATCATTTATTAAACTAATAAATAATTTATTTTAATTGTTTACCCTTTACTAATTCACTTATTTAATAATCACAAAATGTCATAAATATAACATATCATCAAAAATGACCAAAATACCTCCTAAAAATTTGTAGATATCATTTTTAAGGGTTTTAAGCCATAAAATTTCATTTTAACATTTATGACATCACACAACTTATTATTCCCATTTATTCATAACTCAAACATTTACATGAAAAATTGCAAAACAGATCTGAAATTTTTTCTTTTCTGGAAATCAATAGAATATGTTTTCCCCATGAACATATATTTTTTATGGAATTTTCCAATTCAGTTTACTATTTTTAAAGGGTCCAAAATAGTCAAATCTTGCAACAATTATCATAAATCAAACTTTTGTCCAAAACTCATGAAATTTTATGGTATGTTCCTTTCATATACATCTACTCCCAATAAAAATGTTACAATATTTGGAGTTAACCGCAAAGAGTTATTTCGGTTTACTTTTCAAATAGTCATTTCTTGAAAAATCCATAACTTTCATTCTACACATCCAAAAATCGCCATCTTTGGACCAGATCTTGATAACTCATCATATTAACATCCAAAAGTTTCCTTGAATTTTTAAAGAAGAGAAAAGGATGAAAATGCCCCACATAAGTAATGTGCCAGAGTCATGCATTTCCTTTTTCTTCACAAGTTAGACTGTTTCGACCAAAATAGCCACCATGGCTTGAAAAATCAACATTTTTAAGTGTTACAGTTTGGGTTTAAAAGGCAACTCACATATCTAGCAACCCTCTTTGACGGATCATTAAAAGAAGGTGTAGATCTTAAATGGTAGTTGATCAAAGTGGAAGAAATAGAGGGTTTTCTAGCATTTAAGAACATAGTTTCCATTTCTTCTTTTTTGATCAACATGCAAGCACTCAAATGGTTAGATCCATACATGAAACACTCAATAGCATGTAGATCTAAGGATTTGAGTTTAAAAACATTAACCCCTTTATTTTGTAAAACAATCCAAGTAAAAAGGAAATAAACTAGTTTAGAAATTATACCTTGATCTATGAGCTATCTTTCTTAATTTTTCAAAGTAGGAGATGGATTTTAGGAGTATGAAGATAAAATTTCTCCCCTTTTTCCCCTCCTAGACTCACGGTTCTCCCCCTCTCTCTCTACCTCTTCTATTTTACTTCTTTTGCTTTTCTTTTAGTGGAGAGAGAAAGTAAAAAGCTGGTAAAGTAACTTTTTAGATAAATAAAAAAAATGGGATGGGTAATTGATATTAGTGAAATAGTATAGATATAATTTATGTATTTATATCAATTTTCCAACACTTTTCTCTCCCTTCCTTATCTTTAATTTTACTTGAACATTTAAACAATTAAAGTTGCTAAATGATGGAGTAACACATGAGTTAATGATTACACGTAAGGATAACAACACATGGGCTTCTTCCCTCCTAGTGGCCGAAAATTTGCCTCCTTTATCCTCCTTCATAATATTTAATCTAAAATTATTAGTCATTAAATAATATTTTAATCATTTATTAAACTAATAAATAATTTATTTTAATTGTTTACCCTTTACTAATTCACTTATTTAATAATCACAAAATGTCATTAATATAACATATCATCAAAAATGACCAAAATACCTCCTAAAAATTTGTAGATATCATTTTTAAGGGTTTTAAGCCATAAAATTTCATTTTTACCATTTATGACATCACACAACTTATTATTCCCATTTATTCATAACTCAAACATTTACATGAAAAATTGCAAAACAGATCTGAAATTTTTTCTTTTCTGGAAATCAATAGAATATGTTTTCCCCATGAACATATATTTTTTATGGAATTTTCCAATTCAGTTTACTATTTTTAAAGGGTCCAAAATAGTCAAATCTTGCAACAATTATCATAAATCAAACTTTTGTCCAAAACTCATGAAATTTTATGGTATGTTCCTTTCATATACATCTACTCCCAATAAAAATGTTACAATATTTGGAGTTAACCACAAAGAGTTATTTCATTTACTTTTTCAAATAGTCATTTCTTGAAAAATCCATAACTTTCATTCTACACATCCAAAAATCGCCATCTTTGGACCAGATCTTGATAACTCATCATATTAACATCCAAAAGTTTCCTTGAATTTTAAAGAAGAGAAAAGGATGAAAATGCCCTCATAAGTAATAGAAAGCAGAGCTGCCATTTCCTTTTTTCTTCACAAGTTAGACTGTTTTTCACCAAAATAGCCACCATGGCTTGAAAAATAAACATTTTTAAGTGTTACAGTTTGGGTTTAAAAGGCAACTCACATATCTAGCAACCCTCTTTGACGGATCATTAAAAGAAGGTGTAGATCTTAAATGGTAGTTGATCAAAGTGGAAGAAATAGAGGGTTTTCTAGCATTTAAGAACATAGTTTCCATTTCTTCTTTTTTGATCAACATGCAAGCACTCAAATGGTTAGATCCATACATGAAACACTCAATAGCATGTAGATCTAAGGATTTGAGTTTAAAAACATTAACCCCTTTATTTTGTAAAACAATCCAAGTAAAAAGGAAATAAACTAGTTTAGAAATTATACCTTGATCTATGAGCTATCTTTCTTAATTTTTCAAAGTAGGAGATGAATTTTAGGAGTATGAAGATAAAATTTCTCCCCTTTTTCCCCTCCTAGACTCACGGTTCTCCCCCTCTCTCTCTCTACCTCTTCTATTTTACTTCTTTTGCTTTTCTTTTAGTGGAGAGAGAAAGTAAAAAGCTGGTAAAGTAACTTTTTAGATAAATAAAAAAAATGGGATGGGTAATTGATATTAGTGAAATAGTATAGATATAATTTATGTATTTATATCAATTTTCCAACACTTTTCTCTCCCTTCCTTATCTTTAATTTTACTTGAACATTTAAACAATTAAAGTTGCTAAATGATGGAGTAACACATGAGTTAATGATTACACGTAAGGATAACAACACATGGGCTTCTTCCCTCCTAGTGGCCGAAAATTTGCCTCCTTTATCCTCCTTCATAATATTTAATCTAAAATTATTAGTCATTAAATAATATTTTAATCATTTATTAAACTAATAAATAATTTATTTTAATTGTTTACCCTTTACTAATTCACTTATTTAATAATCACAAAATGTCATTAATATAACATATCATCAAAAATGACCAAAATACCTCCTAAAATTTGTAGATATCATTTTTAAGGGTTTTAAGCCATAAAATTTCATTTTACCATTTATGACATCACACAACTTATTATTCCCATTTATTCATAACTCAAACATTTACATGAAAAATTGCAAAACAGATCTGAAATTTTTCTTTTTTCGAAATCAATAGAATATGTTTTCCCCATGAACATATATTTTTTATGAATTTTCCAATTCAGGTTTACTATTTTAAAGGGTCCAAAATAGTCAAATCTTGCAACAATTATCATAAATCAAACTTTTGTCCAAAACTCATGAAATTTTATGGTATGTTCCTTTCATATACATCTACTCCCAATAAAATGTTACAATATTTGGAGTTAACCACAAAGAGTTATTTCAGGTTTACTTTTCAAATAGTCATTTCTTGAAAAATCCATAACTTTCATTCTACACATCCAAAAATCGCCATCTTTGGACCAGATCTTGATAACTCATCATATTAACATCCAAAAGTTTCCTTGAATTTTTAAAGAAGAAAAAGGATGAAAATGCCCTGTAAGTAACAGTGCCGAGTCTGCCATTTCCTTTTTCTTCACAAGTTAGACTGTTTCGACCAAAATAGCCACCATGGCTTGAAAAATAAACATTTTTAAGTGTTACAGTTTGGGTTTAAAAGGCAACTCACATATCTAGCAACCCTCTTTGACGATCATTAAAAGAAGGTGTAGATCTTAAATGGTAGTTGATCAAAGTGGAAGAAATAGAGGGTTTTCTAGCATTTAAGAACATAGTTTCCATTTCTTCTTTTTTGATCAACATGCAAGCACTCAAATGGTTAGATCCATACATGAAACACTCAATAGCATGTAGATCTAAGGATTTGAGTTTAAAACATTAACCCTTTATTTTGTAAAACAATCCAAGTAAAAGGAAATAAACTAGTTTAGAAATTATACCTTGATCTATGAGCTATCTTTCTTAATTTTTCAAAGTAGAGATGGATTTTAGGAGTATGAAGATAAAATTTCTCCCTTTTTCCCTCCTAGACTCACGGTTCTCCCCTCTCTCTCTCTACCTCTTCTATTTTACTTCTTTTGCTTTTCTTTTAGTGGAGAGAAAAGTAAAAAGGCTGGTAAAGTAACTTTTTAGATAAATAAATAAAAAAATGGGATGGGTAATTGATATTAGTGAAATAGTATAGATATAATTTATGTATTTATATCAATTTTCCAACACTTTTCTCTCCCTTCCTTATCTTTAATTTTACTTGAACATTTAAACAATTAAAGTTGCTAAATGATGGAGTAACACATGAGTTAATGATTACACGTAAGGATAACAACACATGGGCTTCTTCCCTCCTAGTGGCCGAAAATTTGCCTCCTTTATCCTCCTTCATAATATTTAATCTAAAATTATTAGTCATTAAATAATATTTTAATCATTTATTAAACTAATAAATAATTTATTTTAATTGTTTACCCTTTACTAATTCACTTATTTAATAATCACAAAATGTCATTAATATAACATATCATCAAAAATGACCAAAATACCTCCTAAAAATTTGTAGATATCATTTTTAAGGGTTTTAAGCCATAAAATTTCATTTTTACCATTTATGACATCACACAACTTATTATTCCCATTTATTCATAACTCAAACATTTACATGAAAAATTGCAAAACAGATCTGAAATTTTTCTTTTACGAAATCAATAGAATATGTTTTCCCCATGAACATATATTTTTTATGGAATTTTCCAATTCAGTTTACTATTTTTAAAGGGTCCAAAATAGTCAAATCTTGCAACAATTATCATAAATCAAACTTTTGTCCAAAACTCATGAAATTTTATGGTATGTTCCTTTCATATACATCTACTCCCAATAAAAATGTTACAATATTTGGAGTTAACCGCAAAGAGTTATTTCGGTTTACTTTTCAAATAGTCATTTCTTGAAAAATCCATAACTTTCATTCTACACATCCAAAAATCGCCATCTTTGGACCAGATCTTGATAACTCATCATATTAACATCCAAAAGTTTCCTTGAATTTTTAAAGAAGAGAAAAAGGATGAAAATGCCCCTGTAAGTAACAGGCCAGGAGCTGCGATTTCCTTTTTCTTCACAAGTTAGACTGTTTCGACCAAAATAGCCACCATGGCTTGAAAAATAAACATTTTTAAGTGTTACAGTTTGGGTTTAAAAGGCAACTCACATATCTAGCAACCCTCTTTGACGGATCATTAAAAGAAGGTGTAGATCTTAAATGGTAGTTGATCAAAGTGGAAGAAATAGAGGGTTTTCTAGCATTTAAGAACATAGTTTCCATTTCTTCTTTTTTGATCAACATGCAAGCACTCAAATGGTTAGATCCATACATGAAACACTCAATAGCATGTAGATCTAAGGATTTGAGTTTAAAAACATTAACCCCTTTATTTTGTAAAACAATCCAAGTAAAAAGGAAATAAACTAGTTTAGAAATTATACCTTGATCTATGAGCTATCTTTCTTAATTTTTCAAAGTAGGAGATGGATTTTAGGAGTATGAAGATAAAATTTCTCCCCTTTTTCCCCTCCTAGACTCACGGTTCTCCCCCTCTCTCTCTACCTCTTCTATTTTACTTCTTTTGCTTTTCTTTTAGTGGAGAGAGAAAGTAAAAAGCTGGTAAAGTAACTTTTTAGATAAATAAAAAAAATGGGATGGGTAATTGATATTAGTGAAATAGTATAGATATAATTTATGTATTTATATCAATTTTCCAACACTTTTCTCTCCCTTCCTTATCTTTAATTTTACTTGAACATTTAAACAATTAAAGTTGCTAAATGATGGAGTAACACATGAGTTAATGATTACACGTAAGGATAACAACACATGGGCTTCTTCCCTCCTAGTGGCCGAAAATTTGCCTCCTTTATCCTCCTTCATAATATTTAATCTAAAATTATTAGTCATTAAATAATATTTTAATCATTTATTAAACTAATAAATAATTTATTTTAATTGTTTACCCTTTACTAATTCACTTATTTAATAATCACAAATGTCATTAATATAACATATCATCAAAAATGACCAAAATACCTCCTAAAATTTGTAGATATCATTTTAAGGGTTTTAAGCCATAAAATTTCATTTTACCATTTATGACATCACACAACTTATTATTCCCATTTATTCATAACTCAAACATTTACATGAAAAATTGCAAAACAGATCTGAAATTTTTTCTTTTCTGGAAATCAATAGAATATGTTTTCCCCATGAACATATATTTTTTATGGAATTTTCCAATTCAGTTTACTATTTTTAAAGGGTCCAAAATAGTCAAATCTTGCAACAATTATCATAAATCAAACTTTTGTCCAAAACTCATGAAATTTTATGGTATGTTCCTTTCATATACATCTACTCCCAATAAAAATGTTACAATATTTGGAGTTAACCGCAAAGAGTTATTTCGGTTTACTTTTCAAATAGTCATTTCTTGAAAAATCCATAACTTTCATTCTACACATCCAAAAATCGCCATCTTTGGACCAGATCTTGATAACTCATCATATTAACATCCAAAAGTTTCCTTGAATTTTTAAAGAAGAGAAAAAGGATGAAAATGCCCCTGTAAGTAACAGGCCAGGAGCTGCGATTTCCTTTTTCTTCACAAGTTAGACTGTTTTGACCAAAATAGCCACCATGGCTTGAAAAATAAACATTTTTAAGTGTTACAGTTTGGGTTTAAAAGGCAACTCACATATCTAGCAACCCTCTTTGACGGATCATTAAAAGAAGGTGTAGATCTTAAATGGTAGTTGATCAAAGTGGAAGAAATAGAGGGTTTTCTAGCATTTAAGAACATAGTTTCCATTTCTTCTTTTTTGATCAACATGCAAGCACTCAAATGGTTAGATCCATACATGAAACACTCAATAGCATGTAGATCTAAGGATTTGAGTTTAAAAACATTAACCCCTTTATTTTGTAAAACAATCCAAGTAAAAAGGAAATAAACTAGTTTAGAAATTATACCTTGATCTATGAGCTATCTTTCTTAATTTTTCAAAGTAGGAGATGGATTTTAGGAGTATGAAGATAAAATTTCTCCCTTTTTCCCCTCCTAGACTCACGGTTCTCCCCTCTCTCTCTACCTCTTCTATTTTACTTCTTTTGCTTTTCTTTTAGTGGAGAGAAAAGTAAAAAGTCGGTAAAGTAACTTTTAGATAAATAAAAAAAATGGGATGGGTAATTGATATTAGTGAAATAGTATAGATATAATTTATGTATTTATATCAATTTTCCAACACTTTTCTCTCCTTCCTTATCTTTAATTTTACTTGAACATTTAAACAATTAAAGTTGCTAAATGATGGAGTAACACATGAGTTAATGATTACACGTAAGGATAACAACACACATGGGCTTCTTCCTCCTAGTGGTAGAAAAATTTGCCTCCTTTATCCTCCTTCATAATATTTAATCTAAAATTATTAGTCATTAAATAATATTTTAATCATTTATTAAACTAATAAATAATTTATTTTAATTGTTTACCCTTTACTAATTCACTTATTTAATAATCACAAAATGTCATTAATATAACATATCATCAAAATGACCAAAATACCTCCTAAAATTTGTAGATATCATTTTTAAGGGTTTTAAGCCATAAAATTTCATTTTTACCATTTATGACATCACACAACTTATTATTCCCATTTATTCATAACTCAAACATTTACATGAAAAATTGCAAAACAGATCTGAAATTTTTTCTTTTCTGGAAATCAATAGAATATGTTTTCCCCATGAACATATATTTTTTATGGAATTTTCCAATTCAGTTTACTATTTTTAAAGGGTCCAAAATAGTCAAATCTTGCAACAATTATCATAAATCAAACTTTTGTCCAAAACTCATGAAATTTTATGGTATGTTCCTTTCATATACATCTACTCCCAATAAAAATGTTACAATATTTGGAGTTAACCGCAAAGAGTTATTTCGGTTTACTTTTCAAATAGTCATTTCTTGAAAAATCCATAACTTTCATTCTACACATCCAAAAATCGCCATCTTTGGATCAGATCTTGATAACTCATCATATTAACATCCAAAAGTTTCCTTGAATTTTTAAAGAAGAGAAAAGGATGAAAATGCCCTCTGTAAAGTAACGGGCCAGAGTCACATTTCCTTTTTTCTTCACAAGTTAGACTGTTTTTTACCAAAAAATAGCCACCATGGCTTGAAAAATAAACATTTTTAAGTGTTACAGTTTGGGTTTAAAAGGCAACTCACATATCTAGCAACCCTCTTTGACGGATCATTAAAAGAAGGTGTAGATCTTAAATGGTAGTTGATCAAAGTGGAAGAAATAGAGGGTTTTCTAGCATTTAAGAACATAGTTTCCATTTCTTCTTTTTTGATCAACATGCAAGCACTCAAATGGTTAATGGTTAGATCCATACATGAAACACTCAATAGCATGTAGATCTAAGGATTTGAGTTTAAAAACATTAACCCCTTTATTTTGTAAAACAATCCAAGTAAAAAGGAAATAAACTAGTTTAGAAATTATACCTTGATCTATGAGCTATCTTTCTTAATTTTTCAAAGTAGGAGATGGATTTTAGGAGTATGAAGATCAAATTCCTCCCCTTTTTCCCCTCCTAGACCCACGGTTCTCCCCCTCTCTGTAAGACCCCAGCTTTTATAAATAAAGATGAATTTTTTTCTATAAATATTATTTTTGAATATTATGGAATAAATTTGATATAATGTTATAGTTGTGGGTAATATTTATAAATTTTGCAAAGTATGCAAGTTGTTATAAAATATTCGTTTGGTCGGGGAATATTCTTTTTGTTAGGGAATATTCGTACAATGGCTCAATCATTGGTGGACCCCACAACAGAATTATTGTCGGATTGAGAAAACGACAAAAATATTTTATAAAAATAACGGCGGAGGTGTTACCGTTAAAACTGTTGAACTACCCGGTGGTAAAGTACAAGATGTCTGGCGTAGTTGCATAGTAGCACACCTGTATTGATTATTGATGCTTACGTGAGAAGTCACTCACTATGCTTTCAATTATTACTACTGAAGATAATTCTTTGCATCATATCTCTTATATTATTGATTCAATTATTGTCACAGATTATCATCGTATAATATGTTATAGTATTAAATCAATAATTGAGACGACAAGTTATAAATGATTAATAATTGTTGAAAGATTAAATATGTGTTGATGAAAAAAAATGATTTGTGGTAAGTTTGATTATTTTATGGGGGCTCATATGTCATCATCTAAGAGTCTCTTCAATCATAAGTATTTACCTTCGTCGATAGTAATTACCTTACTCGATAGTAATTACCCTTGTGAATAGTATTTACCTTCGACAATAGTAATTACCTTCGTCAATAGTAATTACCCTTGTGAATAGTATTTACCTTCGTCAATAGTAATTACCTTCACGATAGTAATTACCCTCTTGTGAATAGTATTTACCTTAAATCGATAGTATTTTACCTTCGTTAATAGTAATTACCTTTACCGGACGTCGAACCACTTGTCGTTTCACATTACAAAGGCCGAACCACTTGTCGTTTCACATTACAAAGGCCAAACCAACATCGTCGCCACTTGCCTTTTCACACGGCGGTGCTAAGCTAGAAATCTTCTATAAATAGAGGCCTAGGGCTTCATTATTTTCATGAATTCATTCAAGCTATAGAGAGAGAAAGTATAGAGAGAATAAGAGAGAAAGAAGAAGAGTATTTTGTTACTACAATCTACTGCAGATTCAATCTCCTACCAAATGTAAGGTGTTATTCTTTCTTATTCATGAAGAGAAGCTGTTGTTATTCCATTGCTTATTATTCTCATTGGAATAACTCAGATAAGTGGTTTACCCTATACTTGGTGACATTCTTCTATTATTCTCGTTGGAACATCCATGTCTGTGTGTTTTACAATCCCAACCGGTTCCGCCTCTTTATTATTATTCTGTTGGAACATCCATGCATGTGTTTTTTACACCGACCGGTTCCGCTCTTTATTATTCTGTTGGAACATCCATGCATGTGTTTTACACCGGACCGGTTCCGCCTCTTTATTATTCTCGCTGAATATCCTATCTGTGTGTTTTACACCGGATCCGGTTCCATCTTTATTATTCTCATTGAACATCCCATCGGTGTGAATTTCACCGACCGTTCCGTTATTTATTATTCATTGGAATAACTTTTCTGCATGCGATCTATCGCATGCATGGTGATTTCTTTTGTTATTCCATTCTTTATTATACCCAAATGGTTAAAACTTTGACTTCTATACTCCATGAAATTAGTAGAATATCCTTGATATTTGCGTTTCATCCAAATCTTTTTCATGGAAATATTCTTCCGATCATTCTTGAATTTTACTCTACAAAAACAAAGATTCATGTTGACAATTTGGGCGTTAATAATTCTTGGATAAAATAATTCTTGAACTTGTTTTATTGAATTCTTATATCATTGTCATCATCCTCATGTTTATATTTTTTTTTGAAAGTCATCCACGGCTCTGTAGTGCATAGATGGACTTGGTATGATTATGACACTGAGACTATTCGGTGTAATCATGGCCGTAATGTTACAAATGATGTGATAAAAATCCTCGGTGGATGTAGTGCATTGATGGACAGCTTGTTGGCATGATCATGACCATTAATGAATACACAAATATTCTTGGCCCGTAGTGGTATGAATAATTGTGGTCGTGATACTAAAGAATATCCTCGGCAGTAGTGCGGGGGTGATTCGATGATGTGAAATATTTATTAAAGTCGAGTCTCAAATTTATAAACAATGATAAAAAACCTTTAAAACCTAAAAGATAGTAGACTTTATTTTCTACTTGACTTTTTTAATGGATTGCATATTCATTACAGCTTAAACCGGTTGTCTATTGTATTTTATCGGTTTAACATTATCAAGACTATTGATAATTTATTCGCATTATCTTAGTCATAATATTTCTTCTTGGGCTAGTTGAGCTCACCCTTTTCTTTCACCGTTCTCTTCGTGAAATGATAATATAGCCGACGAGTCTGGGAAACGAGTGATGGTCCTCAAAGATAGCATTAGTAGTCCTCACTATTACGTAAAATAGTGTGATAATAACTCATAATGAGGACTTTTTGTTTGAGTTTGTATAATATCTAGTAGACGATATTTGTATTTAAACTCACGCTTTATGTCGTATTGTACACCATGCTTATGTTAATAAGTTGTTTTTAATTTGCATACCATGTAAGTGTCGACCCAAGATGGGTGATGTATACCTAATTTTGGGGCATCACAATTAGTATCGAGCTTGAGGATACGATCCACGCTAAGATGTGAGAATAGTACTAGGAGGGAGAGACGGGAATACCTTCGCTAGTATGACCTACCTAAGTTTATGTGATATTTTATTGGTTAGTCAGAAGATAGGGATAATTTGTTACATGTCAATTAACCTTTTATTTTGTGGCAAGATTCTGAAAATGACATCCGAGAATGTTGAGAATAGCAATGGAGCGCAGCGCGATTGTTGATTCACCACATATCAATAATCGTGATAATGTGCATCGTGAAGGCGACAATCCTCATGCAAACAACAACACCGACCAAATGACGAATGATCAAATGTTCGGAGGCTTTATGCAATTTATGCAACAAAGAAAGTAGAGCGACTCATCCAAAACGTGGGGTGGAAACACGGAAAACTCTCGAGCGGTCACCGCTAAACAATTTAAGGAGCTAGGACCACCGGGAGTTTAAGGGAGAGCCAAAACCACTTCGGCGGAAGCATGGATAAAGCAGATTACCAAGATATTTGATTTCTTGGGATGCTCCGAGGAGCAAAGGTTCCTTTCACGCCTTTATGTTATGCGCGAGAGGCGGATTCTTCGTGGGAATCGGTAAAACGTACTCAACCAAATTCTTCAAGATATCTTGGGAGAAGTTCCAGAGCTATTCAACGACAAATACTTTCCTCGAAAGTATTCGCCACATGAAGGAGGTGGAGTTTATCAAGTTGAACAAAACAATATGACCGTGTCGCAATACGAGGCAAAATTTATGCGGAGTTATCACGGTTTCATCCCCACTTGGTGGATAATGAAGAGAGAATGGCGCGAATGTTTTTAAGAGGTTTGAAGTCGAGATACGTCAACATCTTATTTCTCATAAACCGTGTTTGTATTCGGATGTTGTAAATAGGGCTCGATTAGTGGAGCGCGATAATGAGTCAACGCAACTAAAAGAGAGCGGTAAGCAAATTATAATACCAAATGAGAATAGTCATCGAGGCGGGACAACAAGCGTGGAGGGAATCAATGGACCAGATATGGTAACCACTTCGGTGGTAATCGAGGCCAAAACAATAAGAATGGACATTTCAAGAAAAGGAGATTCAACAATGATGGAAAGACGTCAAAGACCAAAGACCCATTGTTAAGGAAGGAGAAAGACCACCTATCATATGCTTCAAATGCGAGGAGAGGGACACATCATCCAAATGCGTCCATGCCGTCCAAAGCATGTTATAATTGTGGAAGAGAAGGTCACTTAGCTCGATTTTGTCGTTTCTACATCAAGACAAATTCAGCTAGGATGGAGGCACCAAAGGCCATCCCGAAAATTCAAAACCTAGAAGCAAGGGAGAGCATTTGTTGTGACCTCCAAAGAGCAAGGAATCCGAATGAGGTCATCACGGGTAAGCTTATCATAAACTCTAATGAAGTCTATACTTTATTTGATACCGGTTCTACCCATTCTTTTATTTCTCCTACTTGCGCTCATCGATTAAATTTGACTCAGGAGAAATTAGACTTTGACTTATCTGTGGAAACTCCGTTGGGAGAAACCTTCATTACATCCAATCGCTTATAAGTCTTGTTTGGTTCAAATCGGTACCCTCACATTACCCAATCGATCTTATTTCATTAAAATACTTGCATTTGACGTGATTCTAGGATTGATTGGTTAACTACTTATCATGCAAAATTGATTGTTTTCGTAAGGTTGTTAGCTTTCATATTCCTAATCAACCTATTATGCGAATTCAAACGACCAAACCATTAAAATCAATCACGGTCATCTCAAGCCATAAAGCTATTCGTTTATTGAAAAACGGATGTCAAGCTTTCTTAGCTCATGTCACGATTTAAATAAAAATACGCGGCTTTAAACGATATTCCTATTGTTAATAAATTTCCTGACGTATTCCCCGAAGAACTTCCTGGCCTACCCCCGGAGCGTGAAATTGAATTTTGTATCGACCTTGAACCCGGTACAAAACCTATTTCCAAAGCCCCATATCGAATGGCTCCTATTGAACTTCAGGAGTTAAAGACCCAACCGCAGGAATTGTTAGACATTGGCTTTATTCGTCCTAGTACTTCTCCTTGGGGTGCTCCCGCTTCTATTCGTGAAGAAGAAAGATGGGAGTATGCGACTTTGTATTGATTATCGGGAGTCAATCACGTCACCATCAAAAATAGGTATCCATTGCCACGTATTGATGACCTGTTTGACCAGTTGCAAGGAGCCAAATTCTTTTCAAAGATTGATCTTCGTTCCTGATATCACCAATTGAAGATTAGAAATCACGACATTCCAAAGACGGCTTTCGAACTCCCTATGCAGACATTTATGAATTCCTAGTCATGTCCTTTGGATTGACTAATGCTCCTGCTGCCTTCATGGATATGATGAACCGAGTATTCAAGGAATATTTAGATCACTTTGTGGTCGTCTTTATTGATGACATCCTTATTTATTCCAAAAGCCGTGAAGATCATGAGCAACACTTGAGGCTGACACTCCAAAAGCTTCGTGAATATAAGATTTATGCCAAGTTGAAGAAATGCGAGTTCTGGCTTGAAGAAGTAGCATTCCTTGGGCACGTGGTATCAAGTCATGGAATATCTGTTGACCCAAAGAAAGATTGAAGCTATTCAAAGCCGGGAACAACCTAAATCAATGACCGAAATCGTAGCTTTCTCGGTTTAATTTGGTTATTATCGGAGATTCGTGGAAGGATTTTCTCGAATCGCTATTCCATCGACTTCCGACTTTCGGAAAGATATAAAGTTCGGTTGGAGCGAAGAATGTGAAGAGTTTTCAAGAACTCAAGAGGAGACTTATTTCAAAGACCGCTACGACAATACCATCCTGCTCTGAGGGGATTTGTCATCTCAAGATGCTTCAGCAAAGGGTTGGGATGTGTTCTCATGCAACATGGAAAAGTAATAGTTTATGCCTCGCGACAACTCAAAGAATATGAGAGGAATTATCCTACTCATGATCTAGAGTTGGCAAATGTTTTCTTCACTTAAAATTTGGAGGCATTACTTGTATGGGGAGAAAGTGGAGATCTTTACTGGATCATAAAAGCATCAAATATTTCTTCACTCAAAAGGAACTCAACATGCGACAACGACGTTGGCTTGAATCTGCTGAAAGATTATGATCATACTATCCAATACCATCCCGAAAAGCGAACGTGGTAGCCGACGCATTGAGTAGAAAATCATATGCAAGTACGAAAAGCGATATTGTCAACACAAAGGCCCATTTTGTGTGACTTGCAAAGGATGGAGATAGAATTAAAGACTCTGGGGACGCATGTGATGATAGCGCATATCACAGTAGAACCCACTTTAATTGATAAAGTTAAAGTCGCTTTCAAGCTATAGACACGGAGTGATGCGTATGAGGAAGAAAGTGCAAGAAGGTGCTATGCCAAGCAAGAATCGATGAAGAAGGAATACTTGAGTCAACTCCGGACTTTGTGTTCCTAACGACCACGATTTAAAGTATAATATCATGATGGAGGCACACAACACACCATTTGCAATCCATCTCGGAGTACCAAAATGTATCATGATATTCGGCATACATTTTGGTGGAGCAATATGAAGAGAGAGATAGCGCTGCTTATCTCAAGGTGTCTAACTTGTCAACGAGTTAAAGCGGAGCATCAAGTACCAAAAGGTCCATTGCAACCACTTGAAATTCCGGAATGGAAGTGGGAGCACATTACCATGGATTTCAATTCTCGGTCTTCCTAAGGTTTCTCAAGGCATTGATGCGATATGGGTCATTGTTGATAGGTTGACCAAGTCTCCGCTCATTTCTTTCCGATCTGAGAAACTTATACACTTGAACGCCTTGCTCGTAGATGTACATAAACGAGATTGTAAGACTCGCATGGTATGCCGTATCCATAGTTTCCGATCGAGACCCAAGATTCACTTCACGATTTTGGGTTAGTTTGCAAAAAGCTATGGGCACAGACTTCACGATTTAGCTTTCGGCATATCATCCTCGAATTTGACGGACAATCTGGAGAGGACTATTCAAACTCTTGAAGATCTATTAAGACTCGTGTCCTTGATTTCAAGGGGAGTTGGGACAAGTTCTTACCATTGGTGGAGTTTTCCTACAACAACAGCTTATCAAGCAAGTATTGGCATGGCTCCATTCAAAGCGTTGTATGGAAGAAAGTGTCGCTTCTCCAAGATATCTTTGGGATGAGGTGGGTGAAGCAACGTTGTTGGGACCGGGAGTTACGCGATATGACTACGGAAAAGATTCAAACGATCCGACAACGTATAAAACCTCACAAAATCGACAAAAGAGTTATCTTTGATCTTCATCGAAAGGGCGTGGAATTGATATAGAGATCATGTGTTGTTAAGAGTTGCTCCATGGAAAGGAGTTACAAGATTTGGAAAGAGAGGAAAACTTAACCCTCAATTCATCGGTCCATTTTAATCCTCGATCGAGTAGGAACGTGGCCTATAGACTCGCTTTCTGCCAAATATGTCTCGTGTTCATAACGCTTTTCACATATCTATGTTACGTAAATATGTGAAAGACCCGAACCATATTATTGAGTTAGAACCGGACGAAATAGCGGAAGATTTGACGTATGAAGAGGTTCCTGTTCAAATTTTGGATAAGAAGGAACATATTCTACGCTCCAAGATTATACCTCAAGTCAAAGTTTTGTGGAGGAACCACGATGTTGAGGAAATGACTTGGGAGTTAGAATCAAAATGAAATCAAGGTATCCTTACCTCTTCGACATACCAGTATCGTACCCTAATTTCGAGGGCTAAATTTCATAAGAAGGGAGGTTGTAAGACCCCAACTTTTATAAATAAAGATGAATTTTTTTCTATAAATATTATTTTGAATATTATGGAATAAATTTGATATAATGTTATAGTTGTGGGTAATATTTATAAATTTTGCAAAGTATGCAAGTTGTTATAAAATATTCGTTTGGTCGGGAATATTCTTTTTGTTAGGGAATATTAAATATAATGGCTCAATCATTGGTGGACCCCATAAATGTAATTATTGTCGGATTGATTGAAAAACGACAAAAATATTTTTATAAAAATAACTACGGAGGTGTTACCGTTAAAACCGTTGAACTACCCGGTGGTAAAAAATACGATGCTGGCGTGAGTTGCATAGTAGCACTAGATTGATTATTGATGCTTATGTGAGAAGTCACTCACTATGCTTTCAATTATTACTACGATAATTAACGCATCATATCTCTTATATTATTGATTCAATTATTGTCACAAGATCATCCGTCATATAATATGTTATAGTATTAAATCAATAATTGAGACGACAAGTTATAAATGATTAATAATTGTTGAAAGATTAAATATGTGTTGATGAAAAAAAATGATTTGTGGTAAGTTTGATTATTTTATGGGGGGCTCATATGTCATCATCTAAGAGTCTCTTCGTCAATAGTATTTACCTTCGTCAATAGTAATTACCTTCGTCAATAGTAATTACCCTTGTGAATAGTATTTACCTTCGTCAATAGTAATTACCTTCGTCAATAGTAATTACCCTTGTGAATAGTATTTACCTTCGTCAATAGTAATTACCCTTGTGAATAGTATTTACCTTCGTCAATAGTATTTACCTTCGTTAATAGTAATTACCTTTACCAGACGTCGAACCACTTGTCGTTTCACATTACAAAGCGCCGAACCACTTGTCGCTTCACATTACAAAGGCCAAACCCGCCGCCGAGCCACTTGCGCTTTTCACACGGCAGGTGCTAAGCTAGAAATCTTCTATAAATAGAGGCCTAGGGCTTCATTATTTTTCACGAATTCATTCAAGCTATAGAGAGAGAAAGTATAGAGAGAAAGAAGAAGAGTATTTTGTTACTACACTGCTGCAGTATTCAATCTCCTACCAAATGTAAGGGGTGTTATTCTTTCTTATTCATGAAGAGAACTGTTGTTATTCCATTGCTTATTATTCTGTTGGAATAACCTGTATAAGTGGTTTACCCTATACTTGGTGACATTCTTCTATTATTCTGTTGGAACATCCATGCTCAGTGTTTTACACCCGACTGGTTCCGCTTTTTATTATTATTCATTGGAACATCCATGCTCATGTGTTTTACACCGACCGGTTCCGCTTTTTATTATTCTTGGAACAACATCCTGCTCATGTGTTTTACACCGACTGGTTCCGCTTTTTATTATTCTCGTTGAATATCCTATCTCGTGTGTTTTACAATCGGATCTCGGTTCCATCTTTATTATTCTCGTTGGAACATCCCGCTTGCAGTGAATTTCACCGACTTCGTTCCGTTATTTATTATTCTCATTGAATAACTCGCTGCATGCGATCTATCGCATGCATGGTGATTTCTTTTGTTATTCCATTCTTTATTATACCCGGTTGGTTAAAACTTTGACTTCTATACTCCATGAAATTAGTAGAATATCCTTGATATTTGCGTTTCATCCAAAGATCTTTTCATGGAAATATTCTTCCGATCATTCTTGAATTTTACTCTACAAAACAAGATCATGTTGACAATTTGACGCGTTAATTCCCGGATAAAATAATTCTTGAACTTGTTTTATTGAATTCTTATATCATTGTCATCATCCTCATGTTTATATTTTTTGAAAGTCATCCGTGGCCCAGTAGTGCATAGATGGACTTGGTATGATTATGACGAGAGACTATTCTGTAATCACGACCGTAATGTTACAAATGATGTGATAAAATCCTCGATGGATGTAGTGCATTGATGGACGAGTTGTTGGCATGATCATGACCATTAATGAATACACAAATATTCTTGGCCCGTAGTGCATGAATAATTGTGGTCGTGATACTAAAGAATATCCTTGGTAAAAGGTGCGGGGGTGATTCGATGATGTGAAATATTTATTAAAGTTTGAGTCTCATTTATAAACAAAGGATGAAAAACCTTTTAAAACCTAAAAGATAGTAGACTTTATTTTCTACTTGACTCTTTTAATGGATTGCATATTCCGCTGCAGATTAAACCGGTTTGTCTATTGTATTTTATCGGTTTAACATTATTGAAGACTATTGATAATTTATTACGCATTATCTTAGTCATAATATTTCTTCTTGGGCTAGTTGAGCTCACCCTTTCTTTCACCGTTTCTTGAGAAATGATAATATAGTTTGGACGAAGTCTGGGAAACGAAAGTGATGGTCCTGAAGATAACATTAGTAGTCCTCACTATTCGTAAAAATAGTGTGATAATAACTCGTAATGAGGACTTTTTGTTTGAGTTTGTATAATATCTAGTAGATTTATATTTGTATTTAAACTCACAGCTTTATGTCGTATTGTACACCTACAGTTATGTTAATAAGTTGTTTTTAAATTCTGTACCATGTAAGTGTCGACCCAAGATGGGTGATGTATACCTAATTTTGGGGGCGTCACACTCTCTCTCTCCCTACCTCTTCTATTTTACTTCTTTTGCTTTTCTTTAAGTGGAGAGAGAAAGTAAAAAGCTAGTAAACTGATTTTTTAGATAAATAAAAAAAAATAGGATGGGTAACTGATATTGGTGAAAGAGTATAGATATAATTTATGTATGTATATCAATTTCCCAACACTTTTCTCTCCCTTCCTTATCTTTAATTTTACTTGCACATTTAAATAATTAAAGTGGCTAAATGATGGAGTAACACATGAGTTAATGATTACAGGTAAGGATAACATCACATGGGCTTCTTCCCTCCTAGTGGCCGAAAATTTGGCTCCTTTATCCTCCATAATATTTAATCTAAAATTATTAGTCATTAAATAATATTTTAATCATTTATTAAACTAATAAATAATTTATTTTAATTGTTTACCCTTTACTAATTCAATTAATTAATAATAACAAAATGTCATTAATATAACATATCATCAAAAATGACCAAAATACCTCCTAAAAATTTGTAGATATCATTTTTAAGGGTTTTAAGCCATAAAATTTCATTTTTACCATTTATGACATCACACAACTTATTATTCCCATTTATTCATAACTCAAACATTTACATGAAAAATTGCAAAACAGATCTGAAATTTTTTCTTTTCTGGAAATCAATAGAATATGTTTTCCCCATGAACATATATTTTTTCTGGAATTTTCCTATTCAGTTTACTATTTTTAAAGGGTCCAAAATAGTCAAATCTTGCAACAATTATCATAAATCAAACTTTTGTCCAAAACTCATGAAATTTTATGGTATGTTCCTTTCATATACATCTACTCCCAATAAAAATGTTACAATATTTGGAGTTAACCGCAAAGAGTTATTTCAGTTTACTTTTCAAATAGTCATTTCTTGAAAAATCCATAACATTCATTCTACACATCCAAAAATCGCCATCTTTGGACCAGATCTTGATAACTCATCATATTAACATCCAAAAGTTTCCTTGAATTTTTAAAGAAGAGAAAAAGGATGAAAATGCCCCTGTAAGTAACAGGCCAGGAGCTGCGATTTCCTTTTTCTTCACAAGTTAGACTGTTTCGACCAAAATAGCCACCATGGCTTGAAAAATCAACATTTTTGAGTGTTACAATTTGGGTTTAAAAGGTAAGTCACATATCTAGTACCCCGCTAAGACGGATCGTAAAAAGGTGTAGATTTTAAATGGTAGTTGATCAAAGTGGAAGAAATAGAGGGTTTTCTAGCCTTTAAGAACATAGTTTCCATTTCTTCTTTTTTGATCAACATGCAAGCACTCAAATGGTTAGATCCACACATGAAACACTCAATAGCATGTAGATCTAAGGATTTGAGTTTAAAAACATTAACCCCTTTATTTTGTAAAATAATCCAAGTAAAAAGGAAATAAACTAGTTTAGAAATTATACCTTGATCTATGAGCTATCTTTCTTAATTTTTCAAAGTAGGAGATGGATTTTAGGAGTATGAAGATAAAATTTCTCCCCTTTTACCCCTCCTAGACCCATGGTTCTCCCCCCCTCTCTCTACCTCTTCTATTTTACTTCTTTTGCTTTTCTTTTAGTGGAGAGAGAAAGTAAAAAGCTGGTAAAGTAACTTTTTAGATAAATAAATAAAATGGTATGGGTAATTGATATTGGTGAAATAGTATAGATATAATTTATGTATGTATATCAATTTCCCAACACTTTTCTCTCTCTTCCTTATCTTTAATTTTACTTGCACATTTAAACAATTAAAGTGGCAAAATGATGGAGTAACACATGAGTTAATGATTACAAGTAAGGATAACATCACATGGGCTTCTTCCCTCCTAGTGGCCGAAAATTTGGCTCCTTTATCCTCCTTCATAATATTTAATCTAATATTATTAGTCATTAAATAATATTTTAATCATTTATTAAACTAATAAATAATTTATTTTAATTGTTTACCCTTTACTAATTCACTTAATTAATAATCACAAAATGTCATAAATATAACCTATCATCAAAAATGACCAAAATACCCCCTAAAAATTTGCACATATCACTTTTAAGGGTTTTAAGCCATAAAATTTCATTTTTACCATTCATGACATCACACAACTAATTATTCCCATTTATTCATAACTCAAACATTTACATGAAAAATTGCAAAATAGATCTAAAATTTTTTCTTTTCTCAAAATCAATAGAATATGTTTTCCCCACGAACATATATTTTTTCTGGAATTTTCCAATTCAGTTTACTATTTTTAAAGGGTCCAAAACAGTCAAATTTTGCAAAAATTATCATAAATCAAACTTTTATCCAAAACTCATGAAATTTTAAGGTATGTTCCTTTCATATACGTCTACTCCAATAAAAAAGTTACAATATTTGGAGTTAACCACAAAGAGTTATTTCAGTTTACTTTTCAAATAGTCATTTCTTGAAAAATCCATAATATTCATTCTACACATCCAAAAATCGCCATCTTTTGACCAGATCTTCATAACTCATCATATTAACATCCAAAAGTTTCCTTGAATTTTTAAAGAAGAGAAAAAGGATGAAAATGCCCCTGTAAGTAACAGGCCAGGAGCTGCCATTTCCTTTTTCTTCACAAGTTATACTGTTTCGACCAAAATAGCCACCATGGCTTGAAAAATCAACATTTTTAAGTGTTACAGTTTGGGTTTAAAAGGCAACTCACATATCTAGCAACCCTCTTTGACGGATCATTAAAAGAAGGTGTAGATCTTAAATGGTAGTTGATCAAAGTGGAAGAAATAGAGGGTTTTCTAGCATTTAAGAACATAGTTTCCATTTCTTCTTTTTTGATCAACATGCAAGCACTCAAATGGTTAGATCCATACATGAAACACTCAATAGCATGTAGATCTAAGGATTTGAGTTTAAAAACTTTAACCCCTTTATTTTGTAAAACAATCCAAGTAAAAAGGAAATAAACTAGTTTAGAAATTATACCTTGATCTATGAGCTATCTTTCTTAATTTTTCAAAGTAGGAGATGGATTTTAGGAGTATGAAGATCAAATTCCTCCCCTTTTTCCCCTCCTAGACCCATGGTTCTCCCCCTCTCTCTCTCTCTACCTCTTCTATTTTACTTCTTTTGCTTTTCTTTTAGTGGAGAGAGAAAGTAAAAAGCTGGTAAAGTAATTTTTTAGATAAATAAAAAAAAATAGGATGGGTAACTGATATTGGTGAAAGAGTATAGATATAATTTATGTATGTATATCAATTTCCCAACACTTTTCTCGCTCTTCCTTATCTTTAATTTTACTTGCACATTTAAATAATTAAAGTGGCTAAATGATGGAGTAACACATGAGTTAATGATTACAGGTAAGGATAACATCACATGGGCTTCTTCCCTCCTAGTGGCCGAAAATTTGGCTTCTTTATCCTCCTTCATAATATTTAATCTAATATTATTAGTCATTAAATAATATTTTAATCATTTATTAAACTAATAAATAATTTATTTTAATTCTTTACCCTTTACTAATTCACTTATTTAATAATCACAAAATGTCATAAATATAACATATCATCAAAAATGACCAAAAGACCCCCTAAAAATTTGCACATATTATTTTTAGGGGTTTTAAGCCATAAAATTTCATTTTTACCATTTATGACATCACACAACTTATTATTTCCATTTATTCATAACTCAAACATTTACATGAAAAATTGCAAAACAGATCTAAAATTTTTTCTTTTCTCGAAATCAATAGAATATGTTTTCCCCATGAACATATATTTTTTCTAGAATTTTCCAATTCAGTTTACTATTTTTAAAGGGTCCAAAACAGTCAAATTTTGCAAAAATTATCATAAATCAAAATTTTATCCAAAACTCATGAAATTTTAAGGTATGTTCCTTTCATATACATCTACTCCAATAAAAAAGTTACAATATTTGGAGTTAATCACAAAGAGTTATTTCAGTTTACTTTTCAAATAGTCATTTCTTGAAAAATCCATAACATTCATTCTACACATCCAAAAATCGCCATCTTTAGACCAGATCTTCATAACTCATCATATTAACTTCCAAAAGTTTCCTTGAATTTTTAAAGCAGATAAAAAGGATAAAAATGCCCCTGTAAGTAACAGGCCAGGAGCTGCCATTTCTTTTTTCTTCACAAGTTAGACTGTTTCGACCAAAATAGCCATCGTGGCTTGAAAAATCAACATTTTTGAGTGTTACAATTTGGGTTTAAAAGGTAACTCACATATCTAGCACCCCGCTTTGACGGATCGTAAAAAGGTGTAGATCTTAAATGGTAGTTGATCAAAGTGGAAGAAATAGAGGGTTTTCTAGCCTTTAAGAACATAGTTTCCATTTCTTCTTTTTTGATCAACATGCAAGCACTCAAATGGTTAGATCCATACATGAAACACTCAATAGCATGTAGATCTAAGGATTTGAGTTTAAAAACATTAACCCCTTTATTTTGTAAAACAATCCAAGTAAAAAGGAAATAAACTAGTTTAGAAATTATACCTTGATCTATGAGCTATCTTTCTTAATTTTTCAAAGTAGGAGATGGATTTTAGGAGTATGAAGATCAAATTCCTTCCCTTTTTCCCCTCCTAGACCCACGGTTCTCCCTCTCTTTCTCTCTCTACCTCTTCTATTTTACTTCTTTTGCTTTTCTTTTAGTGGAGAGAGAAAGTAAAAAATTTGATAAAGTAATTTTTTAGATAAATAAAAAAAATAGGATGGGTAATTGATATTGGTGAAATAGTATAGATATAATTTATGTATGTATATCAATTTCCCAACACTTTTCTCTCTCTTTCTTATTTTTAATTTTACTTGCACATTTAAATAATTAAAGTGGCTAAATGATAGAGTAACACATGAGTTAATGATTACAGGTAAGGATAACATCACATGGGCTTCTTCCCTCCTAGTGGACAAAAATTTGGCTCCTTTATCCTCCTTCA
Organism: Panax quinquefolius; assembly: GCA_020205615.1. Taxonomy (NCBI): domain Eukaryota; kingdom Viridiplantae; phylum Streptophyta; class Magnoliopsida; order Apiales; family Araliaceae; genus Panax; species Panax quinquefolius. Next base: position 159,995 of record JAINUW010000636.1, on the reverse strand, counting down.
TAATATTTAATCTAATATTATTAGTCATTAAATAATATTTTAATCATTTATTAAACTAATAAATAATTTATTTTAATTGTTTACCCTTTACTAATTCACTTATTTAATAATCACAAAATGTCATAAATATAACATATCATCAAAAATGACCAAAATACCCCCTAAAAATTTGCACATATTATTTTTAGGGGTTTTAAGCCATAAAATTTCATTTTTACCATTTATGACATCACACAACTTATTATTCCCATTTATTCATAATTCAAACATTTACATGAAAAATTACAAAACAGATCTGAAATTTTTTCTTTTCTGGAAATCAATAGAATATGTTTTCCCCATTAACATATATTTTTTCTGGAATTTTCCAATTCACTTTACTATTTTTAAAGGGTCCAAAAAAGTCAAATCTTGCAACAATTACTATAAATCAAACTTTTGTCCAAAACTCATGAAATTTTAAGGTATGTTCCTTTCATATACGTCTACTCCCAATAAAAAAGTTACAATATTTGGAGTTAAACACAAAGAGTTATTTCAGTTTACTTATCAAATAGTCATTTCTTGAAAAATCCATAACTTTCATTTTACACATCCAAAAATTGCCATCTTTGGACCAGATCTTGATAACTCATCATATTAACATCCAAAAGTTTCCTTGAATTTTTAAAGCAGAGAAAAACGATGAAAATGCCCTTGTAAGTAACTGGCCAGGAGCTGCCATTTCCTTTTTCTTCACAAGTTAGACTGTTTCGACCAAAATAGCCATCATGGCTTAAAAAATCAACATTTTTGAGTGTTACAATTTGGATTTAAAAGGTAACTCACATATCTAGCACCCCTCTTTGACGGATCATAAAAAGAAGGTGTAGATCTTAAATGGTAGTTGATCAAAGTGGAAGAAATAGAGGGTTTTATAGCCTTTAAGAACATAGTTTCCATTTCTTCTTTTTTAATCAACATGCGAGCACTCAAATGGTTAGATCCATACATGAAACACTTAATAGCATGTAGATCTAAGGATTTGAGTTTAAAAACATTAACCCCTTTATTTTGTAAAACAAACCAAGTAAAAAGGAAATTACTAGTTTAGAAATTATACCTTGATCTATGAGCTATCTTTCTTAATTTTTCAAAGTAGGAGATGGATTTTAGGAGTACGAAGATCAAATTCCTCCCCTTTCTCCCCTCCTAGACCCACGGTTCTCCCCCTCTCTCTCTACCTCTTCTATTTTACTTCTTTTGCTTTTCTTTTAGTGGAGAGAAAAAGTAAAAAGCTGGTAAAGTAACTTTTTAGATAAATAAAAAAATGGGTTGGGTAATTGATATTGGTGAAATAGTATAGATATAATTTATGTATGTATATCAATTGCCCAACACTTTTCTCTCTCTTCCTTATCTTTAATTTTGCATGCACATTTAAATAATTAAAATGGCTAAATGATGGAGTAACACATGAGTTAATGATTACATGTAAGGATAACATCACATGGGCTTCTTCCCTCCTAGTGGCCGAAAATTTGGCTCCTTCATCCTCCTTCATAATATTTAATCTAATATTATTAGTCATTAAATAATATTTTAATCATTTATTAAACTAATAAATAATTTATTTTAATTGTTTACCCTTTACTAATTCACTTATTTAATAATCACAAAATGTCATAAATATAACATATCATCAAAAATGACCAAAATACCCCCTAAAAATTTGCACATATCATTTTTAAGGGTTTTAAGCCATAAAATTTCATTTTTACCATTTATGACATCACACAACTTATTATTCATATTTATTCATAACTCAAACATTTACATGAAAAATTGCAAAACAGATCTGAAATTTTTTCTTTTTTGGAAATCAATTGAATTTGTTTTCCCCATGAACATATATCTTTTCTGGAATTTTCCAATTCAGTTTACTATTTTTAAAGGGTCCAAAACAGTCAAATCTTGAAACAATTATCATAAATCAAACTTTTGTCCAAAACTCATGAAATTTTAAGGTATGTTCCTTTCATATACGTCTACTCCCAATAAAAATGTTACAATATTTGGAGTTAACCACAAAGAGTTATTTCAGTTTACTTTTCAAATAGTCATTTCTTGAAAAATTCATAACTTTCATTCTACACATCCAAAAATCGCCATCTTTGGACCAGATCTTGATAACTCATCATATTGTTGGGTAAAATCTAATTACGCACAACACGCAAGTATACGTGGTCAACAAGTAATAAAGTGATAAGTTGAGTATCGTTCCCACAGAGAATTATTTAATAAAAATCACCAAGTACTAACTCAGTAACTAACTCAATCTTATTTAAACGAATGAATTTCAAATTATATAAATTAAACTCGCTATTAAATTCCACTAATTAAATTAAGACTACTTGAGATTTAAGATCACAACTTCACTTATTGCTTCATTTAAGTTAACACACTTTCTTCAATTATTCTCTATCCTGAATTGTTAATCAAGAACACTAAAGTAGTATTAACCACCTCTTGATGCACTAATACTGTATTAACGTCAATCCACAATTAAGATAGAAATCCGTTAAACACCTTACTCAACTAACCCACTATATCTCTATGTGCATTACAATTGAAGAAGGTCTAAGAACAAGGTCTTTATCCGATTGCATGCGGTGTCAAGCATATCTCTACCTTAACACTCATCAAGTTTAAGCTACTAACAAAATCCTGAACACATGCTATCATAATCAGATCTAAATTTATACTTCATCTCTCGAGTTCATATAGATTATCACGGTAATTGTTAGCTAGGCAATTAAGCAATTAAGTCCAAATCATAATAGATAATCCCCACAATAGAAGATAATAATTGATAATGAAGCATATTAAAATAAACTACACAAAAAGACCCATTGTAATCTCAAAACAAAGAATTAGTTCATTGAATTAAAACTAAGAATCCACAATTGAAAACACATTAAAAGATAAAGATAGAAGAAGATGAGAAGATATAATCTATTTTCTGTAGATTTGATGCTCCCTCCTTGCTCCTTCTTTGAATCTTCAATGGTCTCCAAGTTGCTTCAATCTCCAAATCTCATAATAACTAGGGTTTTTTCCCAATCTACTCTAATCTCATCTAATGGAATTCTTCTAAAAACTTCCTCTAATCCTTCTCATTCTCCTCCTTTTATATGTCTCTTTATATGTATTTAAGTCTTCTTGGAAGTCCTTGAATCAAACAGCTCGAAACAATACTTATCGGACTCAAATTCGGACAAAATCTCCTCTTTCTGCGCATACCCAAGCTCTGGCTTGCTATTTGCCTTGTAAATAGCAAGCCCCGGCTTTCTAGTGGCCTGCTAGTGATTCTTGACCCCAAGCCTTGGCTTGCTATCAAAGCACAAAAGGGCAAGCCCCGGCTTGCTAGTAAGCTGCCAATTATTTTTCTACTGCAGTATCCTCTGGTAAAACGGTCACAACTTTTGATCCGGGAAGCATTATGGGGTCTACCACCTATCAAATTGAAGATATCGACGAGCTCTACAACTTTCATTCTTTGAGTTTTAAGAAATAACGAACGGATGAATGTCAAAATTGGACTGGAAGTGACTGTTATGCAAATGACCACCCAAAACAGCGAAATTCAACGTCCGTTGGTACAAATGTCATAACTCTTGCATCCGAACTCCGATTGGAATGATTCAAGATGTTTCGGAAATCTATGAAGACGTTCTACATTCCAAGCCAAGAACATGAAATGAACATGAAAGCAAAAATGATATTCGGATTGCTTTTCTTTGCATTTTCCTACCAATTCTTTGCGATTTCCTTGCTTTTCCTTACCAATAGTCGCTCACACCGCTCCCAAACATATAACCTACAACATGAACACAAAATGCATGAAAAATAACTAAGAAACATGAGTTTAAGCAATTAATTCAAGTAATAGATACCGGATAAGTAGGTATAAAACCTACTTATCAAATACCCCCAAACTTAAACCTTTGCTTGTCCTCAAGCAAAAACAAAACAAAAATGCAATACAATGCAATGGAATGGAACTTATCTATATGCCTACAAATCAAGCAGTAATGATAGAATCAAGTCTATTCACTCGGTCTTAGGGAAATTAAGTAAACATGATAATACATCATATCAAAACCAATCAACAATTTCCTAGTCAATCATCAAATCTTAAATTGTTATTACTAGTATAGTGTGTGTGTGTGTGTGTGTATGTGTGTGCTCAACATCCATGCTAATTGATATAAAATCAAATTTAACACATAACAAGTCTCTTTGAAGGCATCATACAGTGTAAACTCAAGAAATTCAAAAACAAGCTAGATCTAACTAAAATCAAACAATTACCAATATCGAGGGTCAACATGGGATACTTGTGCTTTATTTTCATCTACGGGTGCTTTTTGCTCTTTTTTCTTGTTTTATTCTCTCTTTTTTTCTTTTGGTTTATATATACATAGCTATGCAATGTCTTATTCCCTTAGGCTTTTCAATGCTACCTTAACGAGCTTTCGACCAACGACTCCCAGACCATTAAGACCTTAGGGCGCTAGGTGTAGAGACAATCCCCTCGGGCTTACTTACTCAAGTAACAAAGGCCACAAAACTAGACAAGCACGCCACAGTGTTTATTCATACTTTTTTTCTTTGTCTTTTTCTTTTTTTTTCTTTTTTTTATATAGCTTATGTACCCCAAATATTCCCCCAAACTTAGGTTCTTGTCTAATTTTAACCATCACTACTTATTCTTGTCATTCTTTCATTTAAACTAGCATTATCCTTTAGAGTCCCATTATGTATCAATTTAAACTCAATCAATCAACAAGTTGTTTTTACTGTGTTATCCTTATTATACCAGTTTCAAACAGGAAAAGATTCAATTCCTAACAAGAAATCACATCAAAGCTCTAATAGTCAGTACTATACTTGTCTACCCAATTCCAATCTCATCATTGGCCAAAATAAACTTAAACTATCAAACAGCTGGACTCATGCAAGATGAACATAGTAACTAACTATTATTTTTGAATTTTTGATTTGATTTTTTTTTTTTAAATGAACCTAAACTAAATTAACAACATATGCAAAATAACATAACATAAACATGAAACTAAACATGCAATAATGAACTAAACTAAACTCCCCCAAACTTAGCAATTGCAATGTCCTCATTGTAAGAATATAGCGGTAAGTAGAAGAGAACTTCCCTGTAATCAGTTAAGCATGAGGTGATGGTAGCGATGATGGCGACGATCATTTTCCTATCCATTGAACCTCCAATACCTGCAATGAAGAGACAACGTGGATTAGATTATAAGATAGCTTAATAAGCAAATTAATTCTTATCTACTAAATAAACTAATAAAGCATATAAATATAAATATTCCTGGGTTGCCTCCCAGTCAGCGCTTGATTTATAGTCTTTCAGCCTGACTTTGCCTGGTCAATGCTATCCAATTCCTCTTCGAAAGTTGAGGAACCCTCCATCCATCGGAAATAATATAGCTTTTGGTAGGTTCCCATTTACGATGGCCAATGCATCAAAGTCACCTAGTATGTTCTGATTTGGTATGATCTCAATCAAGAACGTCCCACAGCTACGTGTTTTCTCCATTGTGTATGTGATCACTTGGGGGCATGGAAGCTTGTCACACACAATGGGCTCTTCATCTATCTTCTCTTTCTCTTCCCACCATGGATTGAAAATTGTACTCACTCTTATGTCAACAAGAGCTTCGTCGACGACATAACAACCAAGTGGGCATGGTTTTGCAAATCTAACCGGATCCTTGAACTTTGGTGAAGAAGGAAATTGGGGCACTAATAACATCGGCTCATCCTTGTTAGTACTTATAGTCAATTCTTCACCGACCTTGTTGTCATTATCCCCATTTGTCTCTTTTCCAACATCTTGTGGCTCATCCAGTTGTAGATTTGGCTCGGGCACTTCATCAATCTCGGAATCCTCATTATAACACCAATTGTTTTGAGGACAGTTGTTCAAGGCTTTGAGTATTTGATCCATCAGGTTCTGCATATTTTGAAATGATATCTCTTGATTCTGAATTGACCACTCTTGATTAATCCTCCTCTCTTCTTGGTTTGCTATGAACTTTAACAGTAATTCCTCCAAATTTGACTTTTCTTCTTGTGGCAATAGAGGTTTACATGAAAATTCGGGTGTGTATGTTGGATTTGGAGTGTAGTATTGGTCTTCATAATTGTAGCTCCATGACGAATCCGGGTGATACCCCCAAACTTATTCATAATTATCATATGCATACTGATTGAGGTAGTTACCACCATACTGTACCGGCCTAAGATTGATGGTGCATTGATTACTCGAGTGATTGCCAGCACAATAGTCATACATAACTGCCATCCTTTGACTCTGTTGGGTTGCGATAACGTCCAACCTCCTTGAAAGTTCTTCAATCTATGCTGACATTGCGGAAAGTGTTGCGAGTCTGTCAATCTCCGCTCCCCTTGGCTGAGTCATTCTTGCCATCCTTCGACTCCGTTGGGCTGGGATAACCTCCAACGTCTTCGAAGTTGCCTCACTTTGTATTGGCTTTATAGAAGATGTATTAAGTCCATCATTCCATGTTTTCCTTGGTTGAGTCATGTTCATGTATGGCCATTGATATGCAAAGTCATCCATGGTACCTGAAAAGAGAGAAATATAGGAAGAGAATTAAAAATAAAACTAAAAATGTTTAAATTAAGACTAATTTGATTGAAGCTAATATTGGTAAAAAAATATTAAACTAATTTCCCGGCAACGGCGCCAAAAACTTGTTGGGTAAAATCTAATTACGCACAATACGCAAGTATACGTGGTTAACAAGTAATAAAGTGATAAGTTGAGTATCGTTCCCACAGAGAATTATTTAATAAAAATCACCAAGTACTAACCCGTAACCAACTCAATCTTATTTAAACGAATGAATTTCAAATTATATAAATTAAACTGCTATTAAATTCCACTAATTAAATTAAGACTACGGAGATTTAAGATCACAACTTCACTTATTGCTTCATTTAAGTTAACACACTTCTCATCAATTATTCTCTATCCTGAATTGTTAATCAAGAACACTAAAGTAATATTAACCACCTCTCGATGCACTAATACCATATTAACGTCAATCCACAATTAAGATAGAAATCTGTTATACACCTTAATCAACTAACCCACTGTATCTCTATGTGAATTACAATTGAAGAAGGTCTAAGAACAAGTTCTCTATCCGATTACATGCGGTGTCAAGCATATCTCTACCTTAACACTCATCAAGTTTAAGCTACTAACAAAATCCTGAACACATGCTATCATAATCAGATCTAAATTTATACTTCATCTCTTGAGTTCATATAGATTATCACGGTAATTGTGAGCTAGGCAATTAATCAATTAAGTCCAAATCATAATAGACAATCCCCACAATAGAACATAATATTTGATAATGAAGCATATTAAAATAAACTACACAATAAGATCCATTGTAATCTCAGAACAAAGAATTAGTTCATTGAATTAAAACTAAGAATCCACAATCACTACAAAAAACTGGGGCATTGGCGACGGACCCATTACCGACAGCAAACTTCCCGTCGCGAATAAGGTCATTGACGACGGGCCAGCCGTCGCGAATGTAAGCCGTCGGTAATGACCCTATTATTTGACGCCAGACATTCCCGATGGAGGGAAAACTCATTAGCGACGGCTCGAATGTTATTAGCGACGGGGACGCCGTCGGGAATGACTGTATATCGATGGGGTCATTCACGACGACAACGCCGTCGAGAATGAGTCTTTTATTTTAAACCCTGGTTCGACAACAACGAACATATTTTTTCCTTCCCTCTTAAATTTCTCCTTCCCTCGCATTTTGGCCATTTCCCCCAATTGATTCTAAGCTAGCATATCTCAATTAATTCTCAGGTAGCTTAATCGTTTTATCCAATTGATTCTCGTTCATCAATTTCGCCCAAGTTAATCGTTGGTTCCAAGCCCAGTCGCCGAATGCCACCAGTTCGCCGGCTGCCACTAGTTCGCCACCACCTGTGCACCGCCCGGTTCTTCATTTCGCCCCCATTTCGCACCCATTTTGCCCTTAGTTAATTCTACAGTTGTTGCTACACTTCATTTTGGTAAATTTTTAAATTTTATTCAACACTTTCTATAGTTGTTATTATTTGTGCTTCTAGCTTTGGTTTGGTAGATGTTAATGATCTCCAAGGACTAACATAGAGGTGTTTTTAGGGTTACATTTTGTCTAATCACATTATGTCGACTGACCATATGTGGAAGGACTGGTTCTGTTTTTACAGTTCCTTTGATAACAATGTTAATTAGGGATACTTTATATCAATACAGACCGATGTTTGTTTTTATCTTCTATATTTGGCAACTAGTCGCGATAAATAAGAGCATAAACTATAATATATAGTTAAGGGATGATATCGTTGTAGGAAATAAGAGTGATAGAGAAATCAATTAGCACCTCAATTAATATGGGCTTATATATGCATCTGTACATTGTTTATTCTCCTTTGTTTGTTGACCGAATCCCATCTTTTTCAGTTACATGCCGATATTTGGCTTTTGTTTTGGCTTTTAAAGATGATATCGATCCGTTTCCTAATGATATGTTACATTATTAGTTCTTTGACACGAATTTGTAGTATTGGTGCAGATATGAATGTTAGCAGATTTCAAGAAGTGGATGTATCCATGTAATGTGTTAAAGGTTACGTTAAATATTTTGTTTCATGTTTGACTGACACCAAACAAATGCTTTGTAGTATGTTGCTTGGTTGTATTTTGGATAAGTGAAGAAATATGTGGCTATTAAGCATTCCTGTTATAGTCTGATTGATTGAATCTCTTTTTAGCTTATATAGATAAGTATGTTATGTCAATTCTCTTATAAAACTATTGGTTCCAATACATTTGCGCATCCTACTATTTGTCTTTAACACAGATGTTTGATATCGATGTCTCGTTATGTACTTTGACACCGACTTATTAGATTAAGTGTTGAAATCTTGTATGATCATGAACATCTGCACTTGGTTAGCTTAACATTTACTAGTTTGAACTTTTCATATATTGGTTTGGAAACGTATTTTGAACTTCTCGAGCCTCTTTTGGCCTCTTTTGTTATTGGATGTGATTCGAGGGCCATATTAGTCCTTAGTGATTCTGTTCATTTATTAAAATCCTTTGGTTTAAGTGGTCAACATATTAACATAGATAGTGCACAATGTAAATGCGGTTCTCCATTTCTCAGAGAACAACAATTAGTAAGTTAATTTTTTTTCATAGGCTTTAATTTGTAAGTTCCAATTTATTTATGTTAGGGTTTAATTGGGTCTTCAATTTTCTTATGTTATCATGCTTCTATTATTGTCTTTCCTGCTAAGTAGTATATATTTTACCTTTTTTGAGCATTATTCATCTCTATTATATGTTAGCTTACATTACTAGTGTAGAATTAATTATGTGTTAGCAATTTGTAATTTGTGCTGTGTAAAATGGTTCTGCAATTTGTAATGTCTTTGAGGCCTTGGTGACTGTGTATTGGCGTATGTGTATAGTGGTAAAGTAAGGTTGTTTCTGAAACTTACTGTACACTCCATGATTTCTCAGATAGAAAAGACTTCAATTATGGTTAAGTAGCAATTTATTAGCAGTTTGCTATTTAGAAAAGCAGAAACTGTATTGGATTTTTGCTGTAAAAAAGTAAAATTGTATTGCCTTTTTTTGCTGTAGAAAGTAAAGGAATTATCTTGAAATGTGACCTACAGAATGTTAACTTAAGCTCTAATGAAAATGTTTTACAGTTTTGGCGGTGCATTAGAGCTTCCGAGCATTATACCATGCTATTAAAGATTATAACTTGATCAACTTGTTATATATAGTTACTATTGTTTGCCTCAATTGTCTCAACTATGATAGTCTGATGGCAAAGTCTAATTGACCATGACTTATCAAGAATAAAATAAAGACTAATTTGTATTGACCAACAAAAGCTTTCCAACTTTTTCATTGACCTTGAATTAGTTATAGTTATGGCTTGCAATGAGATCCTCTGCTATCTAGTTTCGATATTGCAAATAATTCTTTCCTGAAAAGTTTCACCTCTTTCATTAATTACAGAGTCACCTACTAGACCTTACGACCCTCGTTGGTTAAAGCACTTGCAAGCATTAGTAACCCATCATAATTAATAACTATTCCCTATATAATGTGTTTGCTTGTTAATTTGAGTTCTTGTGGAAGAGAGAAAGTGGAAGAGGAAAACAGAGAGTCGCCATTTTTGTATAATAGGCAGGAACAGAGCAAACACGGTGACTTTGGGGCATAAATGATCGTGACTTTGTTGCCATTTTTATATTTAAGCCTATAAAAATAATAAATAAATAAAATAAAAATAAAATGAAAGAACAAATGCATGTTGTATCTACATGTTGTATCCTTTTAGTTGTATTCAAATGTCATAGTTGTTTCCTTTTAGTTATATCTGCATATTGTACCCTTTTAGTTGTATGTGCATGATGATTCTGATATTTGTGTTTGTATCCTTTTAGTTGTATCCACATATTATCTTCTTGATGATGATTTGACAGTATATATACAGATATGACGCGTACACCACATGGCGATTGTGGTGGGCGTGCTGGTAGTTATGGCCGTGGGGGCCGTGGAGGTAGCGCTGGTGATGATCAGGCCTGATCATCAGGTATAATTACATGTTTTGTTGTTATACATCTTATTGTTTGTAATTTTATATAATATTGACATTATATTCGTTTATATAAATATTGTTGTATTTCACTACATAGGTGATCGACGTAGGCCTCCGCGGGGACTAACACGTGGATTGCTAGGGAATCCCCCCCAAGGCGCCGCTTATATGCCGGGTCGGGACTACTAGGTAATATATACATTACGTTTGTATTAATTATTTAGTTCTTATATATTCTTTGTAATTTGGAAATTTAATAATTTCAATTTTAGTATCCTTGACGCGACGCCAAGGAACACGTTGCTTGGGATCGTCCGCAATCGATTCTCCAGCCCGTGGATGAGGTGGGCGGATGTGGATGGCCGCACACGTATGCTTATTATTGCTGAGTTTAGGGTAAGAAGTCATTCATTCATATGTTAGTTTTAATTTGTGCTTTTGAATATTTATTTACCGCTTTGCTTTATGTTGTCTACTAAGTAACTGATGATATTCATATGTCGTACTGCAGAGATATTATCGTTTTGAGGACGGGCAGGAGGCCCATAGGATGACAGTTCTCGGGAAGTATCTCGAGATGAATTGGCACAAGTGGGTGTACGACTGGAAGAAGAAGGCCCAGACCAAGATGGCTGATGGACAGACACTTAGAGATGTCCGGCCAGATTTCATTGGTGTTGCGGTGTGGGGGCAGATGTGCGATATTTGGGAGGGCGAGGTGTTCAAGAAGATGTCGGCATAGCGTACAGCTGCCCGACAGTAGAGTCGTCTCCCACACTGCACTGGGAGTTAGTCGTGCGACCTCTATAGGGAGAGACTCGAGGCGAGTCTAAAGCACCGACCTTCCCGCCTTGAGTTTTGGTGGGACGCTCACCAGAAGAAAGGTGACGGTGGTTATATCTCACCTGAGGCAGAGCGCATTGCGGTATGTAATTTAATTATTTCATTTAGTATGTATTTGATGGCTTTGAAATTCTTTTGAATTTTTTTTGTGTAATACTTGCTTTTCACCTATTTCTGTGTTTTTTCAGACACGGTTTGAGGACCTTTTTGTGGTCCGGAGCACCTAGAGAGGTGACACTCCAGTGGCTGATGCTGAGCGTGAAGTCAAGGAGATGGAGGACTGGCTGGAGGCAACAGGGGGCCGAAGAAAGGCAGAGCGCATTGCGGTATGTAATTTAATTATTTCATTTAGTATGTATTTGATGGTTTTGAAATTCTTTTGAATTTTTTTGTGTAATACTTGCTTTTCACCTATTTCTGTGTTTTTTCAGACACGGTTTGAGGACCTTTCAGTGGTCCGGAGCACCCAGAGAGGTGATACTCCAGTCGCTGATGCTGAGCGTGATGACGAGGAGATGGAGGACTGGTTGGAGGCTACAGGGGGGCTGAAGAAGGGTAGAGTTGTGGGCATCCCTCGTGTCCCAGCCTACACTATAGTCCCTGCTGCGAGATCTCGACGTCGCCCACCCACCGGAGGTAGTGGTGCGAGTGGATCAGGCGCCGACCCTTTATTATCTGATGACTTCTTCAGGTGGATCATAGAGGGGTGCATAGCGAGCAGTGTCGTGCAGTTAGGCGAACCATCACACGAGTGGATCTACCAGCTTGCTCAAGAGGTTGTCCACGGCTCCATAGATCCTGCAGCTACCGCTGACGACCTCATGGGTGTCGTCCGGGAGCAGGCCATCCGTGTATGTGCAGTTGTCTTGGCCAACATCTTTTCTCCACATATTTGAGAGGTAAAACTTATTATTGATGTATTTCTTTATTTTTAATTATATTGCTTATATAAAATGACAAATAACTAGTTAACACGCCTAGGCATAGGCAATAGACACACGTTATAACTGACGGGACTCGATTCCAATAAACGGAGCCCGAGTTCGAGTCCCGTCCGCCTAACTGGAGAAAACTTAGAACTGAGTAGTTATTACATACATGTAGCACCGAGTAGGTATTAGACATGCGTTAGAACTTACGGCACTCGATTCCGATATACAGAATCCGAGTTATCGCCCAGTTTGCAAAACTCGCCAACACTTAGGCAAAAAGCCAAAAAAGAGGTCAAAACCCGCCTCGGTCATCCGAATGCCACACAAACACACACATAGCACCGCGTAGGTATTAGACACGCGTTAGAACTTACGGGACTCGATTCTGACATACGGAAGCCGAGTTATCGCCCTGTTTGGAAAACTCAACAACACTTAGGCAAAAAGTCAAAAAAGAGCCCAAAACCCACATCGTCTGTCCGGACGCCACGCAAACACACACATAGTACCGCATAGGTTTTAGGCATGTGTTAGAACTTACGAGACTCGATTCTGACATACGGAAGCCGAGTTATCGCCCAGTTTCCAAAATTCGCCAACACTTAGGCAAAAAGCCGAAAAAGAGGTCAAAATCCATCTCGGTCATCCGAACGCCACCCAAATACACACATAGCACCGCGTAGCTATTAGACACGTGTTAGAACTTACGGAACTCAATTCCGACATATGGAAGCCAAGTTATCGCCCAGTATGCAAAATTCGCCAACACTTAGGTAAAAAGCCGAAAAAGAGGTCAAAATCTGCCTCGGTCGTCCGAACGCCACACAAACACACGCATAGCACTGCGTAGGTATTAGACACGCATTAGAACTTACGGGACTCGATTCCAACAAACAGAAGCCGAGTTATCACCCAGTTTGCAAAATTCGCCAACACTTAGGCAAAAGGCCGAAAAAGAGGTTAAAATCTCTCTCGGTCGTCCGAACGCCACCCAAACACACACATAGCACCGCGTAGCTATTAGACAAGTGTTAGAACTTACGGAACTCAATTCTGACACACGGAAGCCGAGTTATCGCCCAGTTTCCAAAATTCGCCAACACTTAGGCAAAAAGCCGAAAAAGTGGTCAAAACCCGCCTCGGTAATCCGAACGCTACAGAAACACACACATAGCACCGCGTAGGTATTAAACACACGTTAGAACTTATGGGACTCGATTTTGACATACGAAAGCCGAGTTATCGCCCGGTTTGCAAAATTTGCCAACACTTAGGTAAAAAGCCAAAAAAGAGGTCAAAATCTGTCTCGGTCGTTCGAACGCCACACAAACACACACATAGCACTGCATAGGTATTAGACATGCGGTAGAACTTACGGGACTCGATTCTGACATACGGAAGCCGAGTTATCGCCCAGTTTGCAAAACTCAACAACACTTAGGCAAAATTTCGAAAAAGAGCCCAAAACTCGCATCGTCTATTCGGACGCCATGTAAACACACACATAGTACCGTGTAGGTATTAGGCATGTGTTAGAACTTACGAGACTCAAATCCGACATACGGAAGCCGAGTTATCGCCCAGTTTGCAAAATTTGCCAACACTTAGGTAAAAAGCCAAAAAAGAGGTTAAAATCTTCCTCAGTCGTCCGAACACCACACAAACACACACATAGCACTGCGTAGGTATTAGACACACGTTAGAACTTACGGGACTCAATTCCGACATACGGAAGCCGAGTTATCGCCCAATTTGCAAAATTCGCCAATACTTAGGCAAAAAGCCGAAAAAGAGGTCAAAATCCATCTCGGTCATCCGAACGCCACCCAAATACACACATAGCACCGTGTAGCTATTAGACACGTGTTAGAACTTACAGAATTTAATTTCGACGTATGGAAGCTAAGTTATCGCCCAATTTGCAAAATTCGCCAACACTTAGGCAAAAAGCCGAAAAAGAGGTCAAAACCCGCCTCGGTCATCCGAACGCCACACAAACACACACATAGCACCGCATGTAGGTATTAAACATGCGTTAGAACTTATGGGACTCGATTCCGACATACGAAAGCCGAGTTATCGCCCAGTTTGCAAAATTCGCCAACACTTAGGTAAAAAGCCAAAAAAGAGGTCAAAATATGCCTCGGTCGTCCGAACGCCACACAAACACACATATAGCACTGCGTAGGTATTAGACATGCGTTAGAACTTACGGGACTCGATTCCGACATACGAAAGCCGAGTTATCGCCCAGTTTGCAAAACTTAACAACATCTAGGCAAAAAGTCAAAAAGAGCCCAAAACCTGCATCGTCTGTTCGGATGCCACACAAACACACATATAGCACCGCGTAGGTATTAGGCGCGTGTTAAAACTTATGGAACTCGATTATGACATACGGAGACCGAGTTATCGCCCAGTTTGTAAAACTCGCCAACACTTGTAGCTAGAACACAAACTAAAATAATTTAAATATGCTCTATTTTGGACTTCGTTATTAATATTTTAATTTTGTAGGGTCTTGTTGATGAGACTCGTGGGGGTGGAGATGGTGGCACAGGCGATGCCCGTGGAGGAGATGGTGATGATCGCCGGGCTGATGCTGATGAGACTATGGAGGATAGGACCGGCGATGGGACCGAAGGCGATGGCACAGAGATTCCTGATCTTGGGCAGTAGTTGTTTATATTTATATTTTAACTTTCATGTATGTATTTAGCTTTTGAGTTGTACAGATTTAAGTTTGGTATCTAATTATATTGATTGTTGATAGTAAAAGATATGATTGTTATTGATATGCGTACATTGTCATTATTTGTTTTTCTTTAGTTTATAACAGGTACAATGTATATGTAAATGAACAGGGGAATTTTGCAATTTTAATAATTTTTTTTAAAATGGGTCTTTGGCGACGGGGGTTGCCATCGGCAATGACCTATAGCGACGAATCCAGAACTAAATTAAATAAAGGTCATTGGCGATGGGAAGAAACTCATTGGCGATGGCTATGCCGTCAACAAAGACTGAATTATTAATTTTAAATCATGGTTATCACCTACGGTCTTTCCGTCGCTGGGGCCGTCGCGAATGACTGCCATCAGCAATGACCCCGTCGGTAATAACAAAGTTCTTGATGGCGAGCGACGGGAGCCAGGGGCGACGACCTGAGGGGCGATGGCAGGGGTGACGGCATGCCCCGTCGCTAATGACCTTATTGCCGACGGCAATAGGGTCATTGGCGACGGCAGAGCCCGTCGGCAATCATTGATTTTTTTGTAGTGAATTGAATACACATTAAAAGATAAAGATAGAAGAAGATGAGAAGATATAATTTATTTTCTGTAGATTTGATGCTCCCTCCTTGCTCCTACTTTGAATCTTCAATGGTCTCCAAGTTGCTTCAATCTCCAAATCTCATAATAACTAGGATTTTTTCCCAATCTACTCTAATCTCATCTAATGGAATTCTTCTAAAAACTTCCTCTAATCCTTCTCATTCTCCTCCTTTTATATGTCTCTTTATATGTATTTAAGTTCTCTTGGAAGTCCTTGAATCAAACAGCTCGAAACAATCCTTATCGAACTCAAATTCGGAAAAAATCTCCTCTTTCCGCGCATACCCAAGCCCCAGCTTGTTATTTGCCTTGTAAATAGCAAGCCCCGGCTTGCTAGTGGCCTGCTAGTGATTCTTGACCCCAAGCCCCGGCTTGCTATCAAAGCACAAAAGGGCAAGCCCCGGCTTGCTAGTAAGCTGCCAATTATTTTTCTTCTGCAGCGTCCTCTGGTAAAACGGTCATAACTTTTGATCCAGAAACAGTTACGGAGCCTGACACCTATCAAATAGAAGATATCGATGAGTTCTACAACTTTCATTCTTTGAGTTTTGAGAAATAACGAACGGATGAATGTCAAAATTGGACTGGAAGTGACTACTATGCAAATGACCACCCAAAACAACGAAATTCAACGTTCGTTGGTACAAATGTCATAACTCTTGAATTCGAACTCTGATTGGAATGATTCAAGATGTTCCGGAAAGCTACAAAGACGCTCTACGTTCCAAGCTAAGAATATAAAATGAACATGAAAGAACAAACGATATCCGGATTGCTTTTCTTTGTGTTTTCCTACCAATTCTTTGCAATTTCCTTGCTTTTCCTTACCAATAGTCGCTCACACCGCTACCAAACATATAACCTACAACATGAACACAAAATGCATGAAAAGTAACTAAGAAACATGAGTTTAAGAAACTAATTTAAGTAATAAATACTGGATAAGTAGGTATAAAACCTACTTATCACATATTAACATCCAAAAGTTTCCTTGAATTTCTAAAGCAGAGAAAAAAGATGAAAATGCCCCTGTAAGTAACAGGCCAGGAGCTGCCATTTCCTTTTTCTTCACAAGTTAGACTGTTTCGACCAAAATAGCCACCATGGCTTGAAAAATCAACATTTTTGAGTGTTACAATTTGGGTTTAAAAGGTAGCTCACATATCTAGCACCCCTCTTTGACGGATCATAAAAAGGTGTAGATCTTAAATGGTAGTTAATCAAAGTGGAAGAAATAGAGGGTTTTCTAGCCTTTAAGAACATAGTTTCCATTTCTTCCTTTTTGATCAACATGAAATCACTCAAATGGTTAGATCCATATATGAAACACTCAATAGCATGTAGATCTAAGGATTTGAGTTTAAAAACATTAACCCCTTCATTTTGTAAAACAAACCAAGTAAAAAGTAAATAAACTAGTTTAGAAATTATACCTTGATCTATGAGCTATCTTTCTTAATTTTCCAAAGTAGGAGATGGATTTTAGGAGTATGAAGATCAAATTCCTCCCCTTTTTCCCCTCCTAGACCCACGGTTTTCCCCCTCTCTCTCTACCACTTCTATTTTACTTCTTTTGCTTTTCTTTTAATGGAGAGAGAAAGTAAAAAGTTGGTAAAGTAACTTTTTAGATAAATAAAAAAATGGGATGGGTAATTAATATTGGTGAAATAGTATAGATATAATTTATGTATGTATATTAATTGCCCAACACTTTTCTCTCTCTTTCTTATCTTTAATTTTACTTGCACATTTAAACAATTAAAGTGGCTAAATGATGGAGTAACACATGAGTTAATGATTACAGGTAAGGATAACATCACATGGGCTTCTTCCCTTCTAGTGGCCGAAAATTTGGCTTTTATTCTCCATTTTTAGTTTATTTTTATTACCAATACATGCTTAGTAAAATGACAAACAAGTCCCTCCCAAGTTGGGCTAAGTTTGGGCCACTTGATTGGGCCACTTGATTAGTAGCTTAGGCTTTCTAAATTAAATGATTGGGCCATGTTTATAACCATGGTCTCAACACACAAATTTTATCTTACCTTAATTATTTAATGGATAAATTACATATTATAGTACATTTTTAAAAATAATTACAATAATCATACATCCATAAAATAATTACAAAAATATGACATTTCATTATATTTATTTACAATATCAATACAATTAGGAGTCCTTAATTTAAGGGATTAATATTAATGGGCTGACATGATAAATTAGTTTCCATCTTCCTGAAACATTCCCTTCTCATTCGCTCTCTCTCTCTCTCCGCCCTTACTATTTCTCTCTCTCCTCTTGAAGCCCTTCGTCTTTCTCATTCGGTCTCTCTCTCTCTCTCTCTCTCCGCCCTTACTACTTCTCTCTCACCTCTTGAAGCCCTTCGTCGTCAGCGGACTGAATCTACTTCTTCAGACGATGGAGTTCTTGCTTTGGTAGAACTGCCTCCTTTTGGAACCTACCATGCGGTATGTACATGGTTGAAGTGTTGTTGTCATACTCTGAGTCTGTACTTCTGGCGATATTCTGTTTATGTTAATTTTCTCTATGGCTGTGTTATTTGCATTAGACATCATTTAACAGCATAATATTTGCTAAAGTGGATAATTATTTTCAAATTGTTTAGGCTCTTAACATATATAGTCTGCTTTTGAATTATCATAATTATCTCATTTTCATTTTGCCATTTTACTTCTGCATCATATATTGACACAAGACCAATTTCTAGGTGTTTGATGTAATGTTTACGTTGTAGCTACGTCAAGCAATAAAAAATAAATACTATCATATAACTGTTTGGTTACTTCTGCATTGTTTTGGTTACTGTTAGCTTGAGATTCGGATACCATTTTTGTTACCTTAATTTGGTATTTTGGTTACTTTTTTATGTTGTTATGATTACCATGTATTTGTTAAGTATACATGGTTGACTAAACTGGTTTTGGTGTACATGTTGTTTATGTATTGGTTACCATTAAAATATATTTTGGTTACTATCATATAACTGTTTGGTTACTTCTTTAGTATGTTTTTGGTTACTGTTAACTTGTGATTCAGATTCCATTTTTGTTGCCTTGATTTGGGATTTTGGTTACTATTTTTTGTTGTTATGGTTACCATGTATTTGCTTAGTATACATGGTTGACTAAACTGTGTTTGGTGTACATGTTGTTTATGTATTGGTTACCATTAATATATGTTTTGGTTACTAACATATAACTATTTGGTTACTTCATTAGTATATTTTTTGTTACTGTTAGCTTATGATTTGGATACCATTCTTTTTCCCTCAATTGGGATTTTGGTTACTTTTATATGTTGTTTTGGTTACAATGTATTTTCTTAGTATACATTGGTTGACTAAACTGGATTTGGTCTACATGTTGTTTATGTGTTGGTTACCATTAAAACATGGTTTGGTTACTTTCATATAACTGTTTGGTTACTTCTTTAGTATATTTTTTGGTATACATGTTTCTGTTTTGGTATAAATATCTTCTATAAGGTTTATGCTCTTCTAGTTCTACTTCCATTTCCACAAACACATCCTACACGGGCTCTCTATTCACTAATCCCAAGGTATTTCTCTTCCTCCCACAGGTTCATAATGTAGAAGTCTTTTCTAGAGAATGAGAGCAGCCATGAAGAAGAAAGTAGCAGCAGCCAAAAAGCTCAAGTTTCAGGAAGATTTGTACCAGATTTTGATTAGTTCAGTTGTCGTTGTCTTGTCTTTCTGAATTGTGTTTCGTACTTTGGTTTTTGTTTGATATCCATAACCATTTGTTATGGTTAGTGAGTATGTAATGTTTATTGGAGCTTATGTAAATAGGATTACATATTTGATTATATTATCAATTATTTGACATTGTTTGTTGGTTCGTATTTGTTACTTCTAAGTTGTGTCTGATACATTATTTGAAAGGTGCAGTTGGTAACCAAACATGCACAGAAGGGTAACCATTTTATTTTTTGGTAGTAACCAGATAGTTACAAGCTTGTATTAGGACATATATCAAGTGTTAAATGTACATGTGAGAGTATACATGGGTTGCCTAAATTGGGTTGGATATACAGGTTGTTTCTGTTTTGGTTACCATTAAAACATGTTCTGGTTACTTTTCATATAACTAATTGGTTACTTCTTTATTATGTTTTGGTTATTGTTACCTTATGGTTTGGCTACTATTATTGTGCTCTCAATGTGGAATTTTGGTTACTTTTATTTTTATTCTGGTTAATATATAATTGTTTAGTATACATGGATTGCCTAAACTAGGTTTCATTACATGATATTTCTGTTTTGGTTTCCATTAAAACCTGTTTTGGTTACTATCATATAATTATGTGGTTACTGTTTTATTATGTTACATTATGGTTAATGTTATTAGTAACCATATAGTTACAAGCTTGTATTAGGACAAACATCAATTGTTAAATGTACATGTGACTATGTGAGAGTTTCCATTTATATATATATGGTCACATATAGATCTCATATTAAAATAAAAATAGTTTGAGAGGTGCAGTTGGAATCCAAACCTGCATATAAGGGTAACCATTTTAGTTTTTGTTAGTAACCAAATAATTAAAAACTTATATGAGAAAAGTTATCAAGTGCTTAATGTACATGTGAAGGTTCCCATTTCTCTAGCTGATGGATACTTTTAAATTACATAGTTATAAAAGTTATTTTGAAATGGTCCAGTTGGTAACTAAATATGAATATAGAGGTAACCATTTTATTTTAGATGGGTAACCAAATTTACATAAAAATGTTTCAGAACAGTTACCTATTGTTCAATGTATTTGTTTACTTTATATTGATAACTTATGATGGAATCAAAAAATAAAATATTAATCAACATCAATTTTGGTTACTGTACACCATCAAAAATGTTACCAACCATGTGGTTAATAGTTACTAACAGTAAACAATTATATATGTGACACCCCCAAAATAGGTATACATCACCCATCTTGAGTCGCCAAATACATGGTACTAAATTTAAATACAACTTGATTATACAACAGTCGTGTAAAATATGACTAAATACATGCTGTGAGTTTTAATAAAAATATTGTCATCTAGACAATATCCACACTCAATTTAGTCCTCATTATATTTATTATCACACTATTTAACAGAATAGTGAGGACTACTAAGACACCATCTCGGACCATCACTCCGCTTCCCGACTAGTCCTTGATCACGTTCTCATTTTACGAAGAGAACAAAGAAAGAAAGGGTGAGCTCAACTAGCCCAATGAAATATTATGACTAAGATAATGCGGAATAAATTATCATTAGTCCTCAATAGTGTTAAACTGATAAAATACAATAGACATCAAGTTTAACTGCAGCGGAACATGCAATCCATTAAAAGAGTCAAGTAGAGAATAAAATCTACTATCTTTTAAGATTTAAAAAGGTTTTCATTACTTTTATCGCTGAGACTCAGCTTAATAAATAATCCACATCATCCCTGTACTATGGCCAAGGATATTCATTAGGGTCACGACCACAAATTATCCATATACTACGGGCCAAGGATATTCGTGTATTCATCAATGGTCATGATCATGCCAACAATTGTCCATCAATGCACTACGGGCCAATGAGGACTTTTACCACATCATTTGTAACATTACGGTCATGATTATACCGAATAATCCCTGGTCATAATCATACCAAGTCCATCTATGAACTACAGGCCACGGATGACTTTCAAAAATAATATAAACATGAGGATGATGACAATGATATAAGAATTCAATAAAACAAGTTCAAGAATTAATTTATTCAGGCACTAATAATGTCCAAATTTTCAACATGATACTTCTTTGTAGAGTAAAATTTAAGAATGCTCAGAATAATATTTTCATGAAAAGATACTGGATGAAGCGTAAATATAAAAAATATTCCACTAATTTCATGGAGTGTAGAAGTCAAAACTTTAACCAACTGAGTATAATAAAGAATGAAATAACAAAAGAAATCACCATGCATGCGGTATGCGAGCCATGAGGCGAGTTATTCCATCGGGATAATAATTAACGGAACCAGGTCGGTAGCGTAATGCACCGATATGATATTCAAATGTAATAATAAAGAATGGAATACAATAAATCACCATGCATGCGATACTTTTGCATAGGCGGAGTTATTCAACGTAATACTAAATGACGGAACCAAAGTCGTGTGAAATTCACACCAACAGGGATGTTCTAATAGAATAATAAAGACGGAACTAGGTTGGCGTAAAAGCACGATGCAGGATATTCCAACGTATAATAAAGACTTTTAACCCGGGTCCGAAGGTAAAGCACGCATGTGATATTCCAATGAATAATAATGAATGAAATACGTAAGAATTTAACCAAGTATAGGGTAGCTCACAGATACTGAGTTATTCTAACGAAATAATAAAGATGGAATAATAGAATTTCTCTTCATGAATACAAAAGAAATAATACCCCTTACCGTAAAAGAAGAGTATTTCGACTAGTAGGGCGAGGATATTCTTGAAGAAAACTTGCAATACGCTCAAAGCTTCTTAAAATTCTAAAGAAATACACTTAAGACTATAGAAGAGAATTCTCTGAATTTCTGGTGTGGTTTTCAATTCTAACTAAGCATCCTATTTATAGGAAAATAGAAAGGCACTGTGCAAGGAAAAATCACGGATGCAATCAATGCGCAACTCACGGATGAAACTTTGAGAATTACGAATGCAATTTTTTTAAATCAACCATCCAATAAAACAAAACAAAAACAATTAAAATATAATATATATATATATATATATATATATATATATATATATATAAACACATGCTTTCAATTTATATATAACAATATTATATATCCACCACTTGATTTTTATTCCCCCCATAACCAACATCAATCCCCCACACCCCCAAAATCACTTTCACTACACTCTTACACCTTTCACTATCACACACACACACATCTTACACCCATCACTTTTATACTAACTTTCCCACCATTTTCCACTCACACATATATTATATATATACACACATCATATATATATATATATATATATATATATATATATATATATATATATATATATATTCCCTCCCCTATACGTAACTCCCTCCCACCCCCATTTCAAAAATCAGTTTTTTTAACACATATGGGCCTCACATATGGCCCCCACATGTGGGCCCCACCTTTAAATAATTTTCTACCGATTATTTTGAAAAATGGGTAAATGGGGGTTCATAAAATAAGCAAAACTTCATAAAAATCAACTTAATAATTTTTAACAACATTTATCACCATTATTATAATTCACAATATTAATCGACCAGGTCGTTCCCAGGAAAGAGGGGGCTTTCCAATAAGGATTTCTCCCTATTGGCGCGCAATAAGGTGACTAAACCTCTCTTTGGCAGAACTTCTAGACATCGTTAATATTGCAAATAATAATATTAATAACTTCCTCGTCTCAATTATTGATTTATAATATATAAAAATATCGACAATAATTGAATCAAATAATGTGAGATACTATGCAATAATTACTGTGGTAATAATTAAACAAAATTGAGTGACTTCTTACGTAAGCATCAATAATCAATACCGTGTGTTACTATGCAACCACGCGTATTACTGTACTTTTACTACCGAGTAGTTCAACAGTATTAACGGTAAAACTTCTGTCGTTATTTTCTTAAAATATTTTTGTCGTTTTCTCAATCCGACAATAATTCTATTGTGGGGTCCACCAATGATTGTGCCGTCGTACGAATATTTCCTGTTAAAACGAATATTCCCCAACCAATCGAATATTATATAACAACTTGCGTACTTGCAAAATTTATAAATACTACCCTCAACTATAACATTATATCAAATTTATTCTATAATATTCAAAAATGATATTTATAGAAAATTCATTTTTATTCATAAAAGTTGGGGTCTTACAATATATTCCTGTAAACAATTAAATTTGTTGTATTGGTTACTGTCATTCTCCATTATCTAACAACTGAATAAACATTATAAAGTAACCAAATCAATATTAGACAGTAACCAAATTACATAATCTTAGTAACTAGAAAATAAACCAAATTTTTTACATGCAAATGTGAAGGCCTAAATGATGGAATTTGACCAAAAAACTATGCAGTTCACTAGCAAAGCTAGTGACTTTTGATCGTTGACCCGTTTCTAATGAAATTAGGCTCCAAAAATGCCAAAATCTGACACTCCAAACTTGACAGAAATTGCCAAATGGTCACTGGATTATCATGTTTTGCACTGCATATCATGTTTTGCATCTCTTTGAACGAACAAGTTGATGGAACTAGTATGCCGGTAACTTCAAATTTGGTGTATTGGTTACTATCAGTCCATGTACCATTGAAATAAAGTACAACTGGAATCATCTCCATTGTCTGACAACAGAATAAGTATTGTAAAGTAACCAAATCAATGTTAGCTAGTAACCAAACTACATGATGTTGGTATCCAGAACATAAAACACATTTGTTCATTCATTTTACAATAAAAATAATCAGTATATTGATATTTGTTACCAATTAAATTATAGCAGTTGTATGCAGGTAACCAATAAGTAACCACCATATTAAAACAAACCAAAATCATGACAACATTATACATTAATCATGACAACATTATACAGTAACCAAATCCATTTTAGATTGTAACCAACACATTTATTTAGTAACCACAAGATAAATACATTCTGCATTACATTTTTATAGTAAAAAATAACCAGTATAATTTGTTTGCTACCAACTAAAGGCAAGCTTTTGTAAGAATGTAACCAATGTAGATAACAAGTAACCATTAATATAAAAAACATAAGTAGAAGTGTACATTAATATGCTTCAACAACCAATATTACAGTAACCAATTAATCTCTGCAGTAAGTAAGTTTGCATTAGTCAATAACCAAGTCAGCATTAGTCAGTAACCAAGTCAGCATTAGTCAATAAATAATTTTACACAGTAACCAAGTCAACACTATAATTTTACACAGTAATCAAGACAACATTAGTCAGTAACCATTATAATGTTATACAGTAACCGAGTCAGCATTAGTCAGTAACCAATATATTGTTATAAAGTAACCAAAAAAGCATTATGTAGTATAATGTTATTCAGTAACCAATACAACATTAGACAGTAACCAACAGTTGCAGGAAGGTAACCAATGTATTTGATTAGTAACCATTAATATAAAAAAATCATTAGAACTCATTTAAAATTTATAAACTAATCAAATAAACATTATTTAGCGAACAAATACACAATAAATAGTAACCAATTTATATCTATTTAGTAACCATAATATAAATAAAACATATCAGTGAATCAAGCAATCGTTATAGGAATTTGTAGTAACCATTTTTAAGTGTGAAAAACTTAAGAAAGGTAATCAATATAGAATTAAGTAGTATCCATAGGAAACTATATATGTGACAATTTTAAACTCACATACCTCTGTATTCAGTTTTGTATCGAAGTTGATGTGATATTGTATGCTATTTTACGATCTCAGAGTGTCGTCGCGAGAAAAATTTCCTTCTTCTCCGATCTCAGATGTGTGTCGTGACAGAAGATTTGGATTTTTCCGATTTCAAAGATGAATGTTATGTTCAGTCGCTTGATTCTAGGAGCGGTTGGAGATGAGAGAGTCGGTAAGTGACGTGTAGGGAGAAAAAATATCCGTAATTTTAGCAAGCTTAATATTATGTTGCGTTATTTTTGTAATTATGTTGTTTGTGTTTTATTTTTGTAAATACTTTCTAATTGTTGTATATTAGTGTTAAGGATGTGACGCCCCCAAAATAGGTATACAACACCCATCCTGAGTCGCTAAATACATGGTACAGAAAGCAAACTACAACTTCAATAATATAATTTTCGTGCAAAATACGATAACACATACTGTGAGTTTAAATACAATATTGTCTTCTAGACAATATCCACACCCAAATAGCGTCCTCATTACAATTATTGATGCACTATTTTATAAAATAGTGAGGACTACTAAAACAACTATCTTGAGTCATCATTCCATACCCCGGCTAGTCCTTGCTAAACTCTCACCTCCTGAGAAGAAAAATGGAACAAAAAGGAAAAGGGTGAGCTCAACTAGCCCAGTAAAGAACATTATGACTAAGATAATATACAACAAATTATCCTTCATCTTCAATAGGGAAAAATCTGATAAAATACAATAGACAACAAGTTTTAGATCAACAACTGCAGCGGAAACAACAATTCATTAGAAGAGTTAAGTAGAGAATGAAATCTACTATCATCTATGAATTTAAAATTCCATCATCAATATTTTATCCCTCAGAACATCAATCAATATACATCTTTGCACTACGGGCCAAAGATATTCATTTATATCACCATTGGTCATGTTCATCTCAACACTGCTCATCTTTGCACTACGGCCAAAGATATTCGTCAGTAATCATTCATCTTTGCACTACAGGCCAAAGATATTCATCAAGTATCACCATTAAGGACTGAGGATGATGAAAAACATTTTAGAGAACGAATCCAGTGAGATAGAAGGACAAATATTAGGGATTCGTATTTCAGTTTATCCAAATTCAATAATACTCCATAATAACCAAGTGTGAAGTAGAATTAAAAAAAATAAAGATCAAAACATGGATACAATCAAAGATAGTAACCATAAAAGACATTTGGAAGAAAAAGAGAAAATTTCATTTTTTGGTGAATAGTGCCGTATTTGTGAATAGTGTCATATACGTGAATAGTGTTGTATACGTGAATAGTAACCCTGACACAACAAGTTCCAAATTTGATTAAAAGTTCAGATTAATAATTCGGCATAATGATATTGAAAGAAATAATATCATATATGAAGAAAATAACATCCCTTACCTCAAAGAATCAGTACTTCGGAAGGAAAGGTCGAAAGTGATGCTGAATGAAACTTGTACTGAACAACAACTTTCAAAGTATCTAAATACTCACAAAATACGCTCGATAATATAGATAGAGAAAGAGAGAAAGCTTATGTTTCTGGTGTGATTTTTAATTCTAACTTAGCCCTCTATTTATAGGAAAAATGTTAGCACGCCGAAGCAAAGTTGACCTGCTACCTGATGGCTTTACCTACTATTGCCACCCACCACATTTGAAATAAAATTCAGCACATTTCTTCACCAACCACAAGTGGGGCCCACTCAATTCTAGAATTTTCCACCAAAATCATTTATAAAAACCTAATTTTCGAATCAGTAACCTCTTAAAATTCATAAAAAAATCATTCGTTCATTTTTAACGGTTCAAAATTTGTGGACATATACTCAACTTATATATGTATAACATATCCAAAAATCACAACGATCCAACGGTCGGATTAAAAATTATAACTCACGCAATATATCATAAAAATACTGATTTGATTTTTTAATACCTCCATTCCGACAAAAATACAGATAAAATACCTCAACATTAACTCATTCAATTATAATCATATAAAATAAATAAATCCATCATTTATATAAAATAAATATTTCCTTATCATATAAATCAATAATTAATTATTCACAAATAATATTACAGAATCACAATTATGACAACCAGGCCGTTCCCAGGAAAGAGGGGGCTTTCCAATAAGGATTTCTCCTCCTTACTAGCGCCAAGAATTAGATGACCTAACCTCTCCTCGATGTAACTTTCTAGACATTGCTAATAATGTTATCTAATAATATTATTCAAATAATATGAATTATTGATCTGATAATGGGAAATATTGTGCAGTGATAATTATTGAAACAACAATAATATAAAATATCAACGCAACAATTATTGAATCAATAAAATAAAATATTTAACAGTAACTACTGTAACAATTATTAAGTAGTGTCTTCTTACATTAGAATTAATAATTCAAAAATACTGTGCAATACCATGTGCTACTGTGTAACCACGCGTTTTATTGTATTTTAACCACCAGGTATTCCAACAGTGTTAACGGTAACAACTACGCCGTTATTTATAAAAAATAAAACTTGTCGTTTTCTCCATCCAACAGTTATTCTGTTATGAGGCCCACGAATGGCCGCTCCGTCGTACGAATATTCCCCGACAACAAAAATATTCCGCGACCAAACGAATATTCCCCGACAAAAATGAATATTTTATAACCACTTGCTTATTTTGTAAAATTTGCATATTTCGCCCATAACCAAAGTATTATATCAAATTAACTCCTTATTATTTCAAGATAATAAATAGAGAAAATTTAATTTTATTCATAATAAGTTGGGGTCTTACAACCTCCCCTCCTTATGAAATTTCATCCTCGAAATTGACGTACGTACCTGGTGTTTCGAACAGGTGAGGGTACCTCGCTTTTATTTTTGATTCCAACTCCCAGGTCATTTATTCAATAGCATGGTTCCTCCACAAAACCTTAACTTGTGGTATAACCTTTGTTCGTAGGACATGCTCTTTTTATTATCCAAGATCTTGACAGGTACCTTCTCGTACGTTAAATCATCGACTATCTCGTCTGGTTCTAACGCAATAATGTGGTTTGGGCCGTCCACATATTTACGTAACATCGATACGTGAAAAATGTTATGAACACGCGACATACTTAGAGGTAATGCGAGTCTATAGGCCACATTTTCGATTCAATCGAGGATTTCAAATAAATCAAAGGTTTGAGCTTTCTTTTCTTCATAGACTCTTATTTCTAGAATAACGCCTTCTTGCACCTTCTTCTTTTTATTCATCAGCTTCAGGTCTGTAGCTTGAGCGGCTTTAACGTTATCGATTAAAGTCGATTCTACTCGTATATCATCACGTGGGTCCCTAGAGTCTTTAACTCTAACTTTATCGTTTGTAAATTATACAAAATAAGTCTTTATGTTCAACAATATCGCACTCGTACTCGCGTACGATCTTCTACTCAACGCGTCACCTAGCACGTTCGCTTTTCCAGGATGGTATGGTCAGAACAAGTGTCGAAATGAATCGCCTCTTGAGCCCTTGGAAAATCTTCTCGCATTCCTTGCTCCATACGAATTTTGTATCTTTCCAAGTCAGCTAAGTTAACGGAGTAGCGATTTGAGAAAGTCCTTCCACGAATCTCCGATAGTAACCAGCTAAGCCTAGAAAGCTAGATATTTCGATTATTGACTTAGGTTGCTCTCAATTGTGACTCATATCCCAATCTTGGATAGCACGTCACAATGGCGCCTATCAGTTTACCACCGCACGAATATGACGTCCCCTACGGAGAGTCTAGCTTTGGTGCATTCCACAAAGGAAGTCACCAGATAGAGGCTCGGGTACTAACTCTTGTACTTGGGTTTTTAACTCCTGAAGTTCAATAGGAGCCATTCGATATGAGATTTTAGAAATGGGTTTTCTACCGGGTTCAAAGTCGATACAAAATTCAATATCACACTCAGGAAATATGTCAGGAAATTCACTAACAACAGAAATATCATTCTGACGTATTTTTGTTTAAATCCATAACATGGCTAAGAAAGCTTGACATTAGTTTTTCAATAAACGAATGACTTTATGGCTTGATATGAAAGTGTTTGACTTCAACGGTTTGATTGCTTGAATTCGAATAAAAGATTGCTTAGGAATATGAAAACTAACAACCTTACAAAAGCAATCAATTTTGGCATGATGAGTAGTTAACCAATCAATCCCTAAATTCACATTAAAAGCAAGTATCTTTAAAGAGATAAGATCAAGAGGTAATGTGATTGTGCCAACTTGGATCAAACAAGATTTATAAACAGTGGATGTAACGAAAGTTTCTCCTAATGGAGTCTCCACAGATAAGTCAAAGTCTAATTTCTCTGGAGTCAAGTTTAAACGTTGAGCACAAGTAGGAGAGATAAAAGAATGGGTAGAACCGGTATCTAATAAGGTATAGATTTCGTAAGAATTCAAGATTAGCTAACCCGTGATCACCTCGTTCGGGTTCCTCACGTTTTGGCCAATCACGACAAACCCTCTTCCAGGAACCGTTGACTTTGACTTTTCTGGGACAGCCTTTTGAGTCACCATCCCCGCTGGACTTGGTTTCGCTACCATACAATCTCGAGAGATATGTCCTTCCTTTCCACAATTATAACATACCTTGAACTATTGTGGGCAGTTTGGACTGATATGTCCCTCTTTCCCGCATTTGTAGCATACGACTGGTGGTCGTTCTCCTCCCTTAGAACCGGTTGCTGCTGGTGCTGACGTCTTCGCATTATCATTGTTAAATCTCCTCTTTTTAAAATCTCCCCCCGACTCGCTTCTTCTACTCTCATGACCATGATTACCACCAGAGTGGTTGCCTCTCTTGTCCGTATTCTTCTTTATCCGCTGGTTATCATTGTTTCACGATCATTTGTCACCTGTCACCGGATCCTCGTCAGGTCCCTCGGTTGACCGTACTCGTTATCTCGCTCTAATAATAGCCAGCCCGCTGACAACATCCGAATAGAGAAAAATTTATGAGAAATGAGATATTGACGTATCTGGGGTTTCAAACCTCTCGTAAACATCCGCGTTATCGTTCCTCATTCTACACCAAATGAGGTGCAAACCTGGATAACTCTGCAAACTTCGCCTCATACTGGGACACCGTCATGTTGTTTTGTTCCAGTCTAATAAACTATACCTCCTTCATATGACGAATACTTTCAAAAAAGTACTTGTCATTGAACAGTTTCTGAAACGTTTCCCAAGACATGCTAAGTGCGACTGGATGGGTACGCTTCACATACTCCCACCAGTAATCTGCCTCATTACGGAATATAAAGGTGGCGAATGGCACCTTCTGCTCCTCCGTGCATCCCAAGACATCGAATATCTTGGTAATTTGTTTGACCCAAGTCTCCGCCTTAATTGGATCTGGCTTTCCCCAGAATTCTGGTGGTCCCAACTCTTTGAACTGGTTAGTTGTGACAAACCGTGCGTTGTTATCATTTCCACCTGTATTTTGTGCACGAGTCTCCCTCGTCTCATTTTGCATGAACTGCAAAAAGCTTCTAAACATTCCGTCGTTCATCATCTGCTCAGTGGTGGTGTTTACAGGAGGAACATTGCCAGCCTGTTGCACGTTCTCCTCGTTAGTGGGCAAAGGTGTCTCCACGGTCTCATTTACTCCACTGTTAACATTCTCAGTCGCCATTCTTAAGTACTGCCATAAAACAAGGGTTAATTAAACCAATTAACATATCACATAATATCCCAATATTATGACCAACTAACAATTAAGCTTATGTAGGACACACTAGTGAAGGATTTACTCGTCTCTCCCCTCCTAGTTCTATTCCCCGATCTCCGTCAGAGATCATATCCCTAAGCTCTGATACCAACTGTGACGCCCCCAAAATAGGTATACATCACCCATTTTGAGTCATCAATAACATGGTACAGAAACAACTACAACTTTATTAATACAATTGTCGTGCAAAATACGACAACACTTAAACTGTGAGTTTAAATACAAATATTATCATCTAGACAATATCAACACTCAAATAAGTCCTCATTACAATTATTGATACATTATTTTATAAAAATGATGAGGACTACTAAAACAACTTCTAGAACCATCATTCCATACCCCACTTAGAAGTACTCATGACATTCTCGCCTCCCGAGAAGAAAAAATGGAACAAAGAGGAAAAGGGTGAGCTCAACTAGCCCAGTAAAGAATATTATGACTAAGATAATATAGAACAAATTATCGTTAGTCTTCAACAGGCAAAGAAATCTGATAAAATACAATAGACAACAAGTTTCAGATCAATATTCGCAGCGGAAATAATAATTCATAGATGAGTTACGTAGAGAATGAAATCTACTATAATCTATGAATTTAAAAGTCCATCATTTTTATCCCTGTAACATCAATCAATATTCATCTTGAACCAAATATTCATCTTTGCACTACAGGCCAAAGATATTTATCAGTTGGTCATGTTCATCTCATCACCTGTACATCTTTGCACTACAAGCCAAAGATATTCATAGGAAAATCAACCATCTTTGCACTACAGGCCAAAGATATTTAGTAATACCATCATTTAGGACTGAGGATGATGAAAAATATTTTAAAGAAAACGAATCCAGTAAAACAAAAGAACAAATATTAAGGATTCGTACTTTAAACAGTCCAAGTTCAAAAATCCTTCATAAATAACCATAGTGAAGCAAAATTCAAGAATGATCAAAACATGGATACAATCAAAGCTAGTATCCATAATAGATATTTTCAACAAAAATGAAAATTTAATTTTTCTCTGAATAGTGCCATATACGTGAATAGTGTCGTATACGTGAATAGTAACCCCGACACTAAAAGACAAAAATTTCACAAGAAAAATCTTACAAATAATCCGACATAATGATATTAGAAGAAATAATATCATTTTAAAAAAAAATAATATCCCTTACCTCGAAAAGATTATACTTCTAACTGGAATACCGGATATAGTGCTGAAAGGAACTTGCACCGTATAGCAACACTCAAAGTATCAAAATACTCACAAGAATACGCTCGATAATATAGAGAGAGAAAGAGAGAGAAAACTTCAGTTTCTGGTGTGATTTTTAATTCTAACCTAAGCACCCTATTTATAAGAAATTGCTTAGAACACCAAAGCAGAAAATTTAATAAAATAATTTTATTTACCAAATTTTCAAGTCCACCACCAAGGAATCCGAATTCAGCTCATTTACCACACATGTGGGATTGCAAAAAACGTTTTTCTTATTTAAAATAATTAAAACTTCCAAAAATCAATTATTTCGGAACTTCAGAACTTCAATAATTCATAATAAATAGCCCTTTTGTATGAAAAAATTAAACCTCGTGTCCTTTCCATAGGAAATTTCATTCTCTACAACTTTGTAGAAGAAAGTTTTTCAAAATTCCAAACAGAAACTGACCGAAATCAACAAACGGGCAATTTTACAGGCTATAATCAAATTTCAGTCAAGAAATGGGGTCCACCAACACACAAAACATGTGTTAATCATTTAATGCAACAAAAATACTCTATCTCCTCATATACTCATATATCCCACATTCATTGTAAAAATATTACCATTATTATATTAATATAATAATATTTTTAAATGAATTATTTTATCAGAAAAGATAAAATATCAATTTTCAACAATTGTCACATTAAAAATTTTCTCCATCTATATCCATATAAAATGAATATTTTCTTTATCATAATAATCAATAATTAATTATTCATAAATATTATTACGTAATCACATTATTGTGACCTTACGGTTCTAGGAAAGAGGGGGCTTTCGAATAAGGATCTCTCCTTCTTGGCGCGCAATTAGATGACCAAACCTCTCCTTGTATGTAACTTTTAGACATTGCCAATAATGTTATCTAATAATATTATTCAAATAATATGAATTATTGATCCGATAATGAAAATATCTTGTGTAGTGACAATTATTGAAACAACAATAATATAAAATATCAACACAAAGAATTATCAATCAATAAAATAAAATAATTTGAACAATAATTATTGTAACAATTATCGAGTAGTGTCTTCTTACGTAAGAATCAATAATTGGTGCAATACCGCAAATCTTCTTGTGTTTTAACCAATTTAGTATTTCAACAAGATAATTGTTAATAACTACGCCTGCTATTTATAAACCACTTATATTTGTTGTTTTCTTCATCCAATCGCTTTTCGTTATGGGGACCACACAAGGCTGCGCCATCGTACGAATATTCCCTGACAGTAAGAATATTCCACGACCAAACAAATATTCCCCAACAACAATGAATATTTTATAACCACTTGCTTATTTAAAATATTTGTGCATTTTACCCATAACTAACCACATTAATCAAATCAACCCTTACTATTTCAAAATAATAAATAGAGGAAAAATTTCAATTTTATTTATAATAAGTTGGGGTCTTACAACCTCCCCTCCTTATGAAATTTCATCCTCAAAATTGACGTACGTACCTGGTGTTTCGAAAAGGTGAGGATACCTCGCTTTCATTTCTGTTTCCAACTCCCAGGTCATTTCCTCTATAGCATGGTTCCTCCATAAAACTTTAACTTGTGTTATGATCTCTTTCCTATCCAAAATCTTGACAGGTACCTCTTCGTACGTTAAGTCTTCGGCTATCACGTCTGGTTCTAACTCAATAACGTGGTTCGGGTCTTTCACATATTTACGAAGTACGGATATATGTAACACATTATGAACACGAGACATACGCGGAGGTAACCGAGTCTGTAGGATACATTACCTACTCGATCAAGAATTTGAAATGGACCAATAAATCGTGGATTGAGCTTTCCTCTCTTCCCGAATATTGTTACTCCCTTCCATGGAGCTACACGCAATAATACATGATCCCCAATACTAAATTCCACGTCCTTTCGATGAAGATCCACATAACTCTTTTGTCGATCTTGAGCCGTTTGTATACGTTGTCGAATCATTTGGATCTTTTTCAGAGTCATATCGTATTAACTTCGGGGTCCCAACAATGTTGCTTCACCCACCTCATCCCAACATATTGGAGAGCGACACTTTTGTCCATACAATGCTTCGAATGGAGCTACCCCTTTACTTGCCTGATAACTGTTGTTGTAGGAGAATTCCACCAATGGTAAATACTTATCCCAACTCCCTTTGAAATCTAGGACACAGAGTCTTAATAGATCTTCAAGAGTTTGAATAGTCCTCTCTGATTGTCCGTCCGTTTTGAGGATGGTATGCCGAACTAAATCGTAAATCTGTGCCCATATCTTTTTGCAAGCTAACCCAAAATCTTGAAGTAAATCTTGGGTCACGATCCGAAACTATGGATACTGGCATGCCATGCAATCTCACAATTTCATTTACATACATATGAAAGCAAGACGCGTTCAAGGAATAAGTCTCCGTGATCGGTAAGAAATGAGCAGACTTGGTTAATCTATCAACAATAACCCAAATAACATCGATGCCTTGAGAAACCGTAGGAAGACCCGTAACAAAATCCATGGTAATGTATTCCCACTTCTATTTCGGAATCTCAAGTGGTTGCAATGGACCCTTAGGTACTTGATGCTCTTCCTTTATACGTTGACAAGTTAAACATCTCAAGATAAACTTTGCAATCTCTCTCTTCATATTGTTCCACCAAAATGTAGGTTGAAGATCACGATACATTTTAGTACTTCCAGGATGGATTGCAAACAGTGTATTATGTGCCTCCGTCATGATCTTGTACTTCAAATCAGAATCGTTAAGAACACAAAGTCTGGAGTGGACTCGAAGTATTCCTTCTTCATCGATTCTCGCATCCGGAATAGCTGTGACGCCCCCAAAATTAGGTATACATCACCCATCTTGGGTAGTCAGATACATGGTACAGAATTTAAATACAACTTACTAATATAATTGTCGTGTACAATATGACATAAACTGTGAGTTTGAATATAAATATTGTCTACTAGATATTATACAAACTCAAAAGGAGTCCTCATTACAATTATTATCACACTATTTCACAGAATAGTGAGGACTACTAATGCTATCCTCTGGACCATTACTCCGTTCCTCGACTCGTCCCATTTATGTTCTCATTTCACAAGAGAACGGTGAAAGAAAGGGTGAGCTCAACTAGCCCAAAGAAGAAATATTATGACTAAGATAATGCGTAATAAATTATCAATAGCCTTCAACATTGTTAAACCGATAAAATATAATAAACATCAAGTTTAATCTGCGGTGATGAACAAGCAATCCATTAAAAGAGTCAAGTAGAAAATAAAATCTACTATCTTTTATGATTTAA
Organism: Panax quinquefolius; assembly: GCA_020205615.1. Classification (NCBI taxonomy): domain Eukaryota; kingdom Viridiplantae; phylum Streptophyta; class Magnoliopsida; order Apiales; family Araliaceae; genus Panax; species Panax quinquefolius. Next base: position 124,260 of record JAINUW010000636.1, on the reverse strand, counting down.
AAGGTTTTTCATCATTGTTATAGCTAAGACTCAACTTTTAATAAATAATCCACATCATCGAATCACCCCACTTTATACGGCGAGGATATTCTTTAGTATCACGACCACAATTATTCCCGCACTACGGGCCAAGAATAGTTGTGTATTCATTAATGGTCATGATCATGCCAACAACTCGCTCATCAATGCACTACTCTGACCCACCGAGGACTTTTACCACATCATTTGTAACATTACTACCAAGGATTACACCGAATAATCCTCAGTCATAATCATACCAAGTCCATCCATGCTCTATCTCCACGATGACGGATGACTTTAAAAAAATATAAACATGAGGATGATGACAATGATATAAGAATTCAATAAAAACAAGTTCAAGAATTAAGTTATTCAGGAACTAATTGTTAGGTTTGTAATATTCATAACGCAATCAAATTGCATAAAAAGTGCGGAAGCGTGGAAAAATCAGAGTTTAAAAATTTACAAACCATATACCCGGATCATCCTTTATGCACAATTATTAATTAAACGAAAAGATAAAGAATAAATCATACCCTTGAAGATCGAGCTTCCTCAGGTACAAGTTCACCTCCAAATCCTTTCGCGTTCAATCTTGAATCCACCGGGTTTGGTTCCTTCCTTTGATCAACGTTAGCCACCCAAATGTTTGGCCTCTAGAGGTGATCCACCAAGGAAGAATAAAATTCAAGAAGATGGGTGTTATGGCTAACCCTAGTTTTCTATCTCTATAGAAAAGGTGTACTCTCCCAACAATTGAAATTATTACGTATGTTGAAAAGTCAACAACCCATACCACCCATAATAAGACTCCTCTTATTTATAGATGTGGGCAACCCACCTTAACAATTAAGGAATTGGGTTTTAATTAATTAATTCTTTTAATTAATTAAGCTCCCTAATCTTATTAGGGATAATTAATTAAACTCCTTTAACTAATTTTCCTTCCTAATCCAATTAGGAATAAATGAGAGTACTTATATTAAATTAATTCCTAAACTCTTTTAGAAATTAAAATAATAATAATTGTAATAATATTAATAAGACTCCTCTTATTAATTTATATTTAATATTTCCAAAATATTAAATAATAAATATTAAGCTATTTAATTTATTCTATCACCATAGATTAAATTAAATATACTTAACATATTATTACGATTATGCCATTAACTTCTTAAATAATTATTCTTCCTTTTATGGTGTGACCCTTTAGGTTCTCCATATTAAACCTATTGTGAATAAATCAATTAGAACAATTCTAATCTTATTTAAATAAATAAATTAAACAATTAATTTATTTAAATAATATTTATTCTACAATAGGATAAGCCTCCCCAAAGCGATCAACGACTTTCCGTATAATATAGATTTCAACATTAATCATAAAAGAACCTTTGAGTAAATAGTTACCGTATAATTCAATCCTTCCACCATACAATGTCCCAATTAAATATAAGACATGGAATTATCACAAGTCTTATTTTATTTAATTATATGTATTTCGACTCTTAAATTCACAACTCCAAATAATGCAAATTAGAAACTCCTTTCTAATTTCATTCTCGCCTTAACCAAGGACTACTTTGGTTGTCATTTATCGAATCACATAGACATTTCTCTTCTTTTATTAGAAGTGGTAGATTCTTTATTGATCATACATTATCTCCATGTATAACTTATTATACCCAAGCATACCCTTTGATATACCCTAAGGGTCTTAAGGAATAAGTCAAAGTATAACTCATCATACATAAGATACTATGATGATCTCAAGTCCAAGGATTACTTGTACTACTATCACTACAGAATTCCTATTGACAGCAAATAAAACTCCATTAGGTATTCCTTAGCGAGCCAATGCTTCAAAGAACTTATTCTCTAATAAGCACCTACATACTTGCTTTTAGTGTCTCCACACAAATGATCATGAGATCAATCATCCTCATCCAATGAGCAAGCAACGTATGTACCAATCTATCCGGATTCACTAATCCCCAATTTAGTAATCCAATGATTGGGAACTATTTTAGTTTTAAGCTTTCTAAGAATTTAGATCTCATTAGAATGATCATCATCATTATTCTAAAAGCATTGCTTAAAACTATGGGTTTATCACATATTATAAAACAGCATCATGTAGATAATTAAAAGCATTTAATAAATTAATACTTTTTATTAATAAATGAATAAGATTGTTACAAAGTATATGCTTTATCATCAAACATGATTGGCTTGTGTGCATACTACTTTCAATCTCCCACTTGCACTAAAGCCAATCTTCATTGTATCTTATACTCTTCTTCTCTAAGTGACGATTATCCTGCTGTTGGATAAGCTTTAGTTAATGGATATGTAATGTTGTTCATGAGATTCCACTATCTCTATAGTGATTTCCCATCTTTCAATGATTCTAATAATCAAATGAAAGTGCCACAACACATGTTTAGATCCAAGATGAGACTTAGGAACCAGAATGAACTTTTAATCCAAACAATCAACTTGCAGCTTCATTTATAGCTATATACTTTGTCTTTATCACTAAACCAGCAACTCTTTGCTGTTTGGAACCTTTCCAATTCACTGCACCACTGTTCAAGATAACGCTTTACCTTAAAGTGGATTTTCTGTCATCTTGGTCTGTCTGAAAAACTTGAGTCTGTTAAGCCCTCTAGTTTTAATTTAGACCCACCATGTATGCTCACATCTTTAGTGCCGGTTAAGAACTTTAAGATGTTTTTCACTGTCTTACAGTGATCTTCTCCAGAATATGACTGATCAACATCAGGTCTCGTACATTTCATTGCATACATGATTGTCACTCATGCAATCTCTCTTCTTTGGAGTCTATGGGGACTATTAAGAGAGATACACTCCATAGCTCATCAACATGAGACATCTCTTGGAGTTTGCCATGCTAAACGACTTTAGCATCAAATGAATATACGTTCCTTGGGTTAAGTCGAGCATCCTCTTAAATCTATCTATATAGATTTATATCCCCAATTAAGATACTCTTCCAAATCATTCATGGAGGAATGTTTAGACAACTTTATCTTTACTGATTGTAGCATTGGTATGTAATTCCTCATCCGTAGTATATCAACATATAATACTAGAAATTTCACGACGCCCCCAATCGACCCTTTTTACACACTAGAACTCTTACCTCATCAGATAACTCGGATCATCATCTTCTATGATGTGTACCTCATCATCATCATCCATGATGAATCCATACCTCCTGGGTATCTTCGGTACTATTCCAGATTTACGATTCGGTTGTGGTACAATAGGTCTATCTACAGGTTCCTCTTATTTGACTTATAGTGTTTTGTGGTTCTTGAACTCTTCAAGATCTATTATCCTCCCACTAGTCCCTTTTAATGATAAACATCTTTATCTTAGAAGACAGCGTGTTTCGTAACAAACACCTTTTGCTAAGTAGGATTATAGAACATATACCCTAAACTTACTTAGGATGTCCCACAAATTGTACTTGTCAAATCTTGTCCCAAGCTTATCCTTTGAAACGTTTTCACATAAGTTGGACAACCCCTTATCTTAACATACTTAAGATTAGGAATCCTCCCTGTCCATAACTTTTATGGAGTCTTGGGGTCAAATTTTGAGGTTACCATTTTCGTAGATATGCAGCCATTTCTAGGACATTATCCCAGAAGGATACTGGAATGTCGCTAAAATCATTATGGACCGCACCATGTCCAACAAGGTACGATTTTTCCTTTCGGATACATCAATCAATTATTACATCAAGATGTGTCCATTATGAGAAAACCATTTGAGATGATCTAGAAACTTATTGCACAAGTATTTATTCCTTGATCTAATCAAAGAATCTTAATACTTTGTCAATTTGTTTCATTTCTGAATTCTTTGAACCTTTCAAATAATTCACACTTGTATTTCAACAAATACATACATTCAACTCTTTGAATGATCATCTCATTTTCTAATACTAATTTGTTCAATATGCAAAATTATTTTCATGTAAGTCAAGTATACAAAATCCATTAAGTAATATTTCAGTTCTATACAAAACATTATTATTATAAATAGAACAACAATTGTTCTTAATTATAATATCAAAAATTTTATTGTCCAACAATAAAATGGAAATAATGTTTCTAACAAGAATTGGAATACAATAACAACTTATTGACTTAATAGATTTGCCCGTAGGCATTGTTAAATTATAAGTTTCTATGGCTAATGTAGCAACCTTTGTTACATTTTCCGCATATAGGATTACTTATATTTGTTTAGCTTTCTACTTCTGTTTGGTCCCTTCATAAATCTATATTTATGATAACCAAAGTCGGTATCCAATACCCAAGTAGAACCTTGACTTAAAGAAAAATTTATTTCAATCATGAACAAAAAGCGTATTAGAATCAAACTTCACTAAGCTTCTTTGGTTAGCCTCTCGCAAGATGCTTCTCAGCTTTCTTTCCAAAGGTTCAGGCTTATTGCAAATGGAAGCAAACTCCTTTGCTATCCGTGACGCTTTTGTTCTTATTATCCTTTGTTTATGCCTTTCTATTTACCTTCTTTGAATCGCTCTTCTTTCGTAAGATCCTTTGGCCCCTACCAAGAAGACTTGGTCTTTCTTGATTGAAAGTGACTTTCAACATTTTTCAACATGTTAAGCAAATCAAAGAAAACGATATCTAGCTTGTTCATATGAAAATTCACAACAATTGTGAAAGGAGTCCGGAGTGAGTGCAAGATCAAATCTTGGCTCAACTCTCCATCCATGACAAAACTGTTGTCCTAATTGATCAATCAAATTGATTATGTTAAGAACTTTTGTGCATATTTATAGTGCCATTGGCCATTCTAGATCGGAAGAGCTCCTTAGATATCTCGATATCTATCGGGCCCCATTTCTCACCATCAACTACTTGATGTGCGGGAATATAGTAGGAGTATCCATAGTTTCATCTTGACGCCAAGCTCGTTACTCATGGATGCGAGCATGATGCATTGAGCCAATCAGTGCATCATTTTGCCACTTTCTAAAAGTAGCAATCTCTTCCTCGGAGGCATTGTTCGCAACCATTGCGAGGATAGGCGATTAAGGACATAAGATAGCTTTTCACCATGAGAACTTTTCTCAATTTCCTTAACCAATCCGCTTTAATTCTATTCCCATTAATTTAGCATCTAATATGCTTCGCAGTGATAGTAATTTAGACATTGTAAAATTCTCAGTAAATGAATTTGTATTTAACAACATTTTAACATACATTCTTTTATTAATTACCAAAATAAATTAGGTCTTGTTTTAAATTGGTATCTCCCACTATTTTCTTCAAACTATATTACCTCACTTATATAGTTCTAAAAAATCTAATTAAAGATTTGCTAGTGAGAATAAGGATCCCATTTCAAATGTATATAGCCTTGTGGTGACACAACAAACTATATATAAATAAATAGGTAGACAACTTTTGTCAATTACATCAACTATGCAACTCCTTGTTTTTGCCTCTTAGATTATTTTGATCAAGTGGTGGCACATCCGAATCAAAATTATCCAAGTTAAGTCCAACCTAGCACTCCATATATTCAAAAAGAAAAATATCATCCTTGTGGTGACACAACAAAACAATATTGTTCAATTTTCTTTATAAGCATCAAATGTGATAAATTAACATCTTAAATACTTAATACTTGCCTTGTGGTGACACAACAAACTCATATTAAATATTTAATACTCTATTAATTTTTTCATGCTAGAAGGCTTACGCTCGATATTCCAAATATCTTTGAACGCTTAGGACTTAATATAAAAAAATTGAGGGGTTTGTTATTAATTTGTCTCATCTTGTTTAGCGCAACATGCACATATATATATAAAATACGCGTCATATTAATGAACATGCGAAACATGTTTGCATAATATATAATATATATAGTATAAGCATGCACATATAGAATACTATATTCTACCCGGATTGATTATGGACTTTTATTCTAGTTTGGTTCACTAGAGCCACCAAGTGAACCAAAAGGTCAAACCCTAGGGGTGCAAGAAATAATATTTAAATATAACTATTACATTTAAACCCGGGCTCCATAACAAACGGGTCTTCACGCGCTCCTTGCTCCTTGATCTCTAATTCTTCAAAATTAATTCTAACTATTCCTATTACATAACTATTTTAAAATAAATAGAAACCTTGATCAGCAGTCAAGGGGAAGTACATAGGAGAGAGATAGAATTTACATTAAGAAAAATTAAAGAAGACGAGGTACGCAGACCCCATTTATTAAAACCCATACATTCATGCATCCAACTAAAATAAAATCCAATCGCATTGGTCAATAGTCCATTAATCAATCCCATTTATTATCATACACATCACCATATGTATCAATAAATAACATTCATCTCATGAATAATAAACATTTAATATATATATTGATATCATTTAATGGGCAAATTTAGTTAGTATAAAATCTATTTTTGAATCAAAATAAACTCCTTTATTTTAATCCAAATTTAAATAAAATAAAACTATTTTATTTTAATCTATCTAATTTTGAATAAAATAAACTATTTTATTTTAATCAAAATCTTTAATCAAAATAAACTCCTTTATTTTAATTAATTATGGAATCCAATTCCATGTAATAAAAAAATCTTTAATTAAAATAAACTCTTTTATTTTAATTAATTATGGAATCCAATTCCATGTAAAAAAAAAATCTTTATTAAAGGAAACACGGATTATCTTTCCTATTCACAAATAAACTCCTTTATTTTGAATAATATGAAATCTTATTTCATATCTAAATAAACTCCTTTATTTAAGGAAATACGGATTTTCTTTCCTATTCACAAATAAACTCTTTTATTTTGAATAATATGAAATCCTATTTCATATCTAAATAAACTCCTTTATTTAAGGAAATACGGATTTTCTTTCCTATTCACAAATAAACTATTTTATTTTGAATAATATGAAATCCTATTTCATATCTAAATAAACTCCTTTATTTAAGGAAAGATGGATTTACTTCTCTATTCATAAATAAACTCCTTTATTTTAGGAAATTAGGCAATCCAATTTCAACTCCAATTAGTTATCATGGAATCAAATTCCAACTCTAATTAGTTAGCATGAAATTCTAATTTTAAAATTAAAATAAATCTTTTATTTTAATTATAAAATTATTATGTATATATAAATATATATTACGTTAATATATATTATATATATATAAAAACCATATTCATCCGTGGCTTTAAAAATGTTAACGTGCCCAGCAATTAAAATCCTGTTAACATTTTAGTTTAAAATCCTCGATTTTTATATAATAATATAAGTTCCTTTTTTTTAAAAACCGCAACCTCCAATCCTTTTAAATCCTTGAAGGCTCTTTGGCATGTCCTATTTATTCAATGTCGCACGCAAATCAAGGAAACATATTGCTTTAAATATAAAAAAAAAAGCTGCTGCTTGCATCATCATCCGCCTTTTTTTTTTTTTTTTTTTTTAACTTTCATTCCGTGCAGTATCTTTGAAAAAAAAAAAATCTTCCAGCTCCTTGTAACATTGAAATCATTGCACGTATTTATTCAAATTGATTTTGGGATTACTGGCGACTTTGAATTACTTAATTCAAGCAATTTATTTTTTTTTTTTTTTTTTTTTTTTATTTATTAAATTTTATACAATAAAATTATGCCCAATTAAATTGTTCTAAACACATATCAATATATAAATTAAAACACTTAATAATTCGCATAAAGGTTTGGCTCTGATGCCACTGTTAGGTTTGTAATATTCATAACGCAATCAAATTGCATAAAAAGTGCGGAAGCGTGGAAAAATCAGAGTTTAAAAAATTTACAAACCATATACCCGGATCATCCTTTATGCACAATTATTAATTAAACGAAAAGATAAAGAATAAATCATACCCTTGAAGATCGAGCTTCCTCAGGTACAAGTTCACCTCCAAATCCTTTCGCGTTCAATCTTGAATCCACCGGGTTTGGTTCCTTCCTTTGATCAACGTTAGCCACCCAAATGTTTGGCCTCTAGAGGTGATCCACCAAGGAAGAATAAAATTCAAGAAGATGGGTGTTATGGCTAACCCTAGTTTTCTATCTCTATAGAAAAGGTGTACTCTCCCAACAATTGGAATTATTACGTATGATGAAAAGTCAACAACCCATACCACCCATAATAAGACTCCTCTTATTTATAGATGTGGGCAACCCACCTTAACAATTAAGGAATTGGTTTTAATTAATTAATTCTTTTAATTAATTAAGCTCCCTAATCTTATTAGGGATAATTAATTAAACTCCTTTAACTAATTTTCCTTCCTAATCCAATTAGGAATAAATGAGAGTACTTATATTAAATTAATTCCTAAACTCTTTTAGAAATTAAAATAATAATAATTGTAATAATATTAATAAGACTCCTCTTATTAATTTATATTTAATATTTCCAAAATATTAAATAATAAATATTAAGCTATTTAATTTATTCTATCACCATAGATTAAATTAAATATACTTAACATATTATTACGATTATGCCATTAACTTCTTAAATAATTATTCTTCCTTTTATGGTGTGACCCTTTAGGTTCTCCATATTAAACCTATTGTGAATAAATCAATTAGAACAATTCTAATCTTATTTAAATAAATAAATTAAACAATTAATTTATTTAAATAATATTTATTCTACAATAGGATAAGCCTCCCTCTAGCGATCAACGACTTTCCGGATAATATAGATTTCAACATTAATCATAAAAGAACCTTTGAGTAAATAGTTACCAAGATAATTCAATCCTTCCACCATACAATGTCCCAATTAAATATAAGACATGGAATTCTTCACAAGTCTTATTTTATTTAATTATATGTATTTCGACTCTTAAATTCACAACTCCAAATAATGCAAATTAGAAACTCCTTTCTAATTTCATTCGCCGCTTGCCAAGGACTACTGGGTTGTCATTTATCGAATCACATAGACATTTCTCTTCTTTTATTAGAAGTGGTAGATTCTTTATCGATCATACATTATCTCCATGTATAACTTATTATACCCAAGCATACCCTTTGATATACCCTAAGGGTCTTAAGAAATAAGTCAAAGTATAACTCATCATACACAAGATACTATGATGATCTCAAGTCCAAGGATTACTTGTACTACTATCACTACAGAATTCCTATTGACAGCAAATAAAACTCCATTAGGTATTCCTTAGCGAGCCACGCTCAAAGAACTTATTCTCTAATAAGCACCTACATACTTGCTTTAGTGTCTCCACACAAATGATCATGAGATCAATCATCCTCATCCAATGAGCAAGCAACGATGTACCAATCTATCCGGATTCACTAATCCCCAATTTAGTAATCCAATGATTGGGAACTATTTTAGTTTTAAGCTTTCTAAGAATTTAGATCTCATTAGAATGATCATCATCATTATTCTAAAAGCATTGCTTAAAACTATGGGTTTATCACATATTATAAAACAGCATCATGTAGATAATTAAAAGCCTTTAATAAATTAATAATTTTTATTAATAAATGAATAAGATTGTTACAAAGTATATGCTTTATCATCAAACATGATTGGCTTGTGTGCATACTACTTTCACTAATAACATCCAAACTGTCAACATGATACTGCTTTGTAGAGTAAACTTCAAGAATGATCAGAAGAATATTTCCATGAAAAGATACTGGATGAAACGCAAATATCAAGGATATTCTACTAATTTCATGGAGTATAGAAGTCAAAGTTTTAACCAACTGGGTATAATAAAGAATGGAATAACAAAAGAAATCACCATGCATGCGGTATTGCAGATAGATAAAGTTATTCCAACAGAATAATAATAACGGAACCAGTCGTGAAAATTCACACCGGCGTGATGTTCCAACAGAATAATAAAGATGGAACTGCACTTGTGTAAAACACACGCGATAGGATGTTCCAACAGAATAATAAAAAGAGCGGAACCAGTCCTGTAAAACACACAAACAGGATGTTCCAATGTAATAATAATAATAAAGATTTTAACCAGTCCTGTAAAAACACATGCATGTGATGTTCCAATGTAATAATAGAAGAATGGAATAAAAGAAGAAGATAACCAAGTATAGGGGATTCACAGATATAAAGTTATTCCAATGAAATAAATAAGAATGGAATAATAAAAGAAGTTCTCTTCATGAATACAAAAGAATAACACCTTACGGGTAATAACAAATAATATTCCCTACCTTAGAAGAACCGAATATTGGCAAAGTGAAGTAGCGTAATACTTTTCTTCTTTCTCTCTATAGTTTCTCTCTCTAGAGTTTCAAAGTGAATTAAATAAGAAAATAATGAAGGAATGAGCTTCTATTTATAGGAAAATAGAATGCATAGTAATTAATCCATGAACGGTCCAGTTGATTTACTTTAATCGACTATCCATATTTAAAGCAAAATCTTTTAAATAAAATATAATATATTCTATTTATATAAAAACATTTTACTATGCAAACACTATGCAAGACTATGCAAAACACTATGCATAATAAAATATAATATATTTTATTTATAGAATAACTTTAATAAAGTATTCTTATTTTATATAAAAGATGTTTACGCTTTTATTACGTTAATAATACGAATAAAACAAAACGTCATTATCGCTATAATAATTCATATTATTAATCGATGATAATGGAATCAAACCGAGTGACTTCTCACATAAGCATCAATAATCAATACCGTAAAACTTACTATGCAACCACACGTATTCATCGTTTCTTTTACTACCGAGTAGTTCAACAATTAACTCAACGGTAAAACTTTCGCCGTTATTTCAATAAAATATTTTTTATCGCTTTCTCGATCCGACAATAATTACATTGTGGGGTCCACCAATGATTGAGCCGCTGTCGAATATTCCCTCGCTAAACCTAATATTCCCCACCAATCGAATATAATATAACCACTTACATACTTTGCAAAATTTATAAATATTACCCACAACTATAATATTATATCAAATTATTCCATAATATTCAAAAATAATATTTATAGAAAATTCATCTTTATTTATAAAAGTCAGGTCTTACAACCTCCCTTTCTTATGAAATTTCGCCCCTCGAAATTAGGGTACGACTTGGTATGTCGAAGAGGTAAGGATACCTTGATTTCATTTCGATTCTAACTCCCAAGTCATTTCCTCAACATCGTGGTTCCTCCACAAAAAACTTTGACTTGAGGTATAACCTTGAGCGTAGAATATGTTCCTTCTTATCCAAAATTTGAACAGAACCTCTTCATACGTCAAATCTTCCGCTATTTCGTCCTGGGTCTAACTCAATAATATGGTTCGGGTCTTTCACATATTTACGTAACATGGATATGTGAAAACGTTATGAACACGAGAGACATATTTGGCGGTAAAAGCGAGTCTATAGGCCAAAGTTCCTACTCGATCGAGGATTAAAATGGACCGATGAATCGAGGATTAAGTTTTCCTCTCTTTCCAAATCTTGTAACTCCTTTCCATGGAGCAACTCTTAACAACACATGATCTCCTATATTGAATTCCACGCCCTTTCGATGAAAATTAGCATAACTCTTTTCGATTTTTTGTGAGGTTTTTATACGTTGTCGGATCGTTTGAATCTTTTTCGTAGTCATACGTACAACTCCGGTCCCAACAACGTTGCTTCACCCACCTCATCCCAAAGATACTTTGAGAACGACACTTTCTTCCATACAACGCTTGAATGGAGCCATGTATCGATACTTGCTTGATAACCGTTGTTGTAGGAAAACTCCACCAATGGTAAGAACTTGTCCCAACTCCCTTGAAATCAAGGACACAGAGTCTTAATAGATCTTCAAGAGTTTGAATAGTCCTCTCAGATTGTCCGTCTCCGTCCCGAGGATGATATGTCGAGCTAAATCGTAAGTCCATGCCCATAGCTTTTTGCAAACTAAACCAAAATCGTGAAGTGAATCTTGGGTCTCGATCGAAAACTATGGATACCGCAGATACCATGCGGTCTTACAATTTTGTTTATGTACATACGAGCAAGACGTTCAAGTGTATAAGTTTCTCGATCGGTAAGAAATGAGCGGACTTGGTCAATCTATCAACAATGACCCAAATCGCATCAATGCCTTGAGAAACCTTAGGAAGACCCAGTAAAAAAATCCATGGTAATGTGCTCCCACTTCCATTCTGGAATTTCAAGTGGTTGCAATGGACCTTTTGGTACTTGATGCTCCGCTTTAACTCGTTGACAAGTTAGACACCTTGAGATAAACAACGCTATCTCTCTCTTCATATTGCTCCACCAAAATGTATGATGAATATCATGATACATTTTGGTACTCCCAGGATGGATTACAAATGGTGTGTTGTGCGCCTCCATCATGATATTATACTTTAAATCAGGGTCGTTAGGAACATAAAGTCTGGAGTTGACTCGAAGTATTCATTCTTCATCGATTCTTGCTTCCGGCATAGCACCCTCTTGCACTTTTTTTCCTCATACGCATCGGCTCCGTGTCCGTAGCTTGAGCGACTTTAACTTTATCGATTAAAGTCGGTTCTACTCGTATATTCGCTATCATCACATGCGTCCCTGGAGTCTTTAACTCTATCTCCATCCTTTGCAAGTCACACAAAATGGGCCTTTGCGTTGACAATAACGCACTCGTACTTGCATATGATCTTCTACTCAATGAGTCAGCTACCACGTTCGCTTTTTCAGGATGGTATTGGATGGTATGATCATAATCTTTCAATAGTTCAAGCCAACGTCGTTGTTGCATATTGAGTTCCTTTTGAGTGAAGAAATATTTGAGGCTTTTATGATCCGTAAAGATTTTCACTTTCTCCCCATACAAGTAATGCCTCCAAATTTTAAGTACAAAGATAATAAATTGCTAACTCCGGATCATGAGTAGGATAATTCCTCTCATATTCTTTGAGTTGTCATGAGGCATAAAGCTATAACTTTTCCATGTTGCATGAGAACACATCCCAACCCTTTGCCCAAGCATCATCAGATGACAAATCCTCCGAGCCGAGATGGTATTGTCGTAACAGTCTTTGAAATAAGTCTCCTCTTGAGTTCTTGAAAACTCTTCTCACATTCTTCGCTCCAACCGAACTTTGTATCTTTTCGAGTCACCGAGTCAATGGAGTAGCGATTCGAGAAAATCCTTCCACAAATCTCGATAATAACCAAATAAAACCGAGAAAGCTACGACTTTCGGTCATCGATTTAGGTTGTTCCCGACTTTGAATAGCTTCAATCTTTCTTTGGTCAACAGATATTCCATGACTTGATACCACGTGTCCAAGGAATGCTACTTCTTCAAGCCAAAACTCGCATTTCTTCAACTTGGCATAAAGCTTATATTCATGAAGCTTTTGGAGTGTCAGCCTCAAGTGTTGCTCATGATCTTCACGGCTTTTGGAATAAATAAGGATGTCATCAATAAAGACGACCACAAAGTGAACTAAATATTCCTTGAATACTTGGTTCATCATATCCATGAAGGCAGCAGGAGCATTAGTCAATCCAAAGGACATGACTAGGAATTCATAATGCCCGTCTCGAGTTCTAAAAGCCGCTTTTGGAATGTCGTGGTTCTAATCTTCAATTGGTGATATCCTAACGAAGATCAATCTTTGAAAAGAATTTGGCTCCTTGCAACTAGTCAAACAGTCATCAATACGTGGCAATGGATACCTATTTTTGATGGTGACATGATTCAACTCCCGATAATCAATACAAAGTCGCATACTCCCATCTTTCTTCTTCACGAATAGAATGAGAGCACCCCAAGGAGAAGTACTAGGACGAATAAAGCCAATGTCTAACAATTCCTGCGCATTTGGGTCTTTAACTCCTCGAAGTTCAATAGAGCCATTCGATATGGGGCTTTGGAAATAGGTTTTAATCGGGTTCAAGGTCGATACAAAATTCAATTTCACGCCTTTCAGGGGTAGGCCAGAAGTTCTTCGAGAATACGTCGAAATTTATTAACAATAGAAATATCGTTCAAAACCGGCGTATTTTTGTTTAAATCGTGACATGAGCTAAGAAAGCTTGACATCCGCTTTTCAATAAACGAATAGCTTTATGGCTTGAGATGACGACCGTGATTGATTTTAATGGTTTGGTCGTTTGAATTCGCATAATAGGTTGATTAGGAATATGAAAGCTAACAACCTTACGAAAACAATCAATTTTTGCATGATAAGTAGTTAACCAATCAATCCCTAGAATCACGTCAAATGCAAGTATTTTTAATGAAATAAGATCGACGGGTAATGTGAGGGTACCGATTTGAACCAAACAAGACTTATAAACAAAGGATGTAATGAAGGTTTCTCCCAACGGAGTTTCCACAGATAAGTCAAAGTCTAATTTCTCCTGAGTCAAATTTAATCGATGAGCGCAAGTAGGAGAAATAAAAGAATGGGTAGAACCGATCAAATAAAGTATAGACTTCATTAGAGTTTATGATAAGCTTACCCGTGATGACCTCATTCGGGTTCCTTGCTCTCTCGGGAGGTCACAACAAACGCCTCTCCTTGACTTTCTGGGTTTTGACTTTTCTAGGACTGGCCTTTGGTGCTTCCATCCTAGTTGAATTTGTCTTTGGTAAACGACAAAATCGAGCTAAGTGACCTTCTCTTCCACAATTATAACATGCTTTGGACGGCATGGCACAGTTCGGACTGATGTGTCCCTCTTCTCCGCATTTGAAACATATGATAGGTGGTCTTTCTCCTTCCTTAACAACGGTCTTTGGTCTTGACGCCTTTCCATCATTGTTGAATCTCCGCTTTCTTGAAATGTCCATTCTTATTGTTTTGGCCTCGATTACCACCGGTGGTTACCATATCTCCGCCCGCTGATTCCCTCCACGCTTGTTGTCACCGCTCGATAACTACTCTCTCCGGTATTATAATTTTGCCGTACGCTTCTTTTAGTTGCGTTGACTCGTTATCGCGCTCCACTAATCGAGCCCTATTTACAACATCTCAAATACAAACACATGCTTTATGAGAAATAAGATGTTGACGTATCTCCGACTTTCAAACCTCTTAAAACATTATTCGTGCCATTCTCTCTTCATTATCCACCAAGTGGGACGAAACCGTGATAACTCCGCAAATTTTGCCTCGTATTGCGACACGGTCATATTGTTTTGTTCCAACTTGATAAACTCCACCTCCTTCATGTGGAGAATACTTTCGGAAAGTATTTGTCGTTGAATGACTCTGGAACTTCTCCCAAGATATCTTCATCTGACAAAGAAGTTGAGTACGCTTTTACCGATTCCCACCAAAGAATCAGCCTCCACGCAACATAAAGGCGTGAAAGGGAACCTTTTGCTCCTGAGCATCCCAAGACATCAAATATCTTGGTAATCATTTATCCATGCTTCCGCCGAAGTGGTTTTGGCTCTCCCTTAAACTCCGGTGGTCCCAGCTCCTTGAATTGTTTAGCGGTGACCGAGAGAGTTCTCTCGTGTTTCCACCTATGTTTTGGATAGAGTCGCTCTCTTTCTTTGTTGCATAAATTGCATAAAGCCTCTGAACATTTGATCATTCATCATTTGGTCAGTGTTATTGTTTGCATGAGGATTGTCGCCTTCTTGATGCACATTATCCTGATTATTGATATGTGGTGAATCAACGATCGCCTGTGCTCCATTGCTATTCTCAACATTCTCAGATGTCATTTTCAGATACTGCCACAAAACAAAAGATTAATTGACATGTAACAATTATCTTTATATTCTCGACCAACCCAATAAAATAGCACATAAACTTAGGTAGGTCATACTAACGAAGGTATTCCCCATCTCTCCCCCTCCTAGTACTATTCTCACATCTTAGCCAGGATCATATCCTAAGCTCGATACTGTTGTGATGCCCCCAAAATTAGGTATACATCACCCATCTTGGGTAGTCGATATACATGGTATGTAATTTAAATACAACTTACTAATATAACTGGTATACAAATACGACATAAACGTGAGTTTGAATACAAATATTGTCTACTAGATATTATACAAACTCAAAAGGAGTCCTCATTACAATTATTATCACACTATTTCACGAATAGTGAGGACTACTAATGCTATCCTCTGGACCATTACTCGTTCCCAGACTCATCCCAAATTATGTTCTCATTTCACGAAGAGAATAAAGAAAGAAAGGGTGAGCTCAACTAGCCCAATAAGAAATATTATGACTAAGATAATGCGTAATAAATTATCAATAGCCTTCAACATTGTTAAACCGATAAAATATAATAAACATCAAGTTTAATCTGCAGTAAAAACAAGCAATCCATTAAAAGAGTCAAGTAGAAAATAAAAATACTATCTTTTATGATTTAAAAGGTTTTTCATCACTTATTATAGTATTGAGACTCACCTTTAATAAATAATCCACATCATCGAATCACCCCGCACTTTACTGGCCAAGGATATTCTTTAGTATCGACGACCACAATTATTCCCGCACTACGGGCCAAGAATAGTTGTGTATTCATTAATGGTCATGATCATGCCAACAATCATCCATCAATGCACTACTACCACCGAGGACTTTTACCACATCATTTGTAACATTACGGTCATGATTACAATCAATAATCCTCAGTCATAATCATACCAAGTCCATCCATGCTCTACGAATGCCACGTATGACTTTAAAAAAATATAAACACGAGGATGATGACAATGATATAAGAATTCAATAAAACAAGTTCAAGAATTAAGTTATTCAGAACTAATAACATCCAAACTGTCAACATGATACTTTGCTTTGTAGAGTAAAATTCAAGAATGATCGAAAGAATATTTCCATGAAAAGATCTTTGGATGAAACGCAAATATCAAGGATATTCTACTAATTTCATGGAGTATAGAAGTCAAAGTTTTAACCAACTTGGGTATAATAAAGAATGGAATAACAAAAGAAATCACCAAGCATGCGGTATTTAGCGTATGTAGTTATTCCAACGTGAATAATAATAACGGAACGGTCGTGTGAAATTCACACCGAAGCAGAGGATGTTCCAACAGAATAATAAAGATGGAACTGTCATCCTGTAAAACACACATGATAGGATATTTCAACGTAATGATAAAGACGGAACCAGTCCCAAAAACAAACACCAGAGAGAGGATGTTCCAATGTAATAATAATAAAGACGGAACCAGTCCTATGTAAAACACACGAGATAGGATGTTCCAATGTAATAATAGAAGAATGGAATAAAAGAAGAAGATCACCAAGTATAGGGGATTCCACAGATACGAGTTATTCCAATGTAATAAATAAGAATGGAATAACAAAAGAAGTTCTCTTCATGAATACAAATGAATAACACCCTTACGGGTACAACAAATAATATTCCCTACCTTAGAAGAACCTGAATATTGGCAAAGTGAAGTAGCGAGAATACTTTTCTTCTTTCTCTATAGTTTCTCTCTCTCTGGAGTTTTTGGTGAATTAAATAAGAAAATAATGAAGGAATGAGCTTCTATTTATAGGAAAATAGAATGCATAGTAATTAATCCATGAAAGGTCCGTATTGATTTACTTTAATCTGACGGTCCATATTTAAAGCAAAATCTTTTAAATAAAATATAATATATTCTATTTATATAAAACATTTTACTATGCAAACACTATGCAACACTATATGCAAAACACTATGCATAATAAAATATAATATATTTTATTTATAGAATAACTTTAATAAAGTATTCATTTTTATATAAAAGATGTTTCTGTTTTATTACGTTAATAATACGAATAAAACAAAACGTCATTATCGCTATAATAATTCATATTATTAATCGACAATAATGGAATCAAACTGAGTGACTTCTCACATAAGCATCAATAATCAATACCGTGTGCTACTATGCAACCACACATATTACTGTACTTTTAATACCGAGTAGTTCAACAGTATCAACGGTAAAACTTCCGCCGTTATTTCAATAAAATATTTTTGTCGTTTTCTCAATCCGACAATAATTACATTGTAGGTCCACCAATGATTGAGTAGTTGCATTTAATATTCCCTCGCTAAATCGAATATTCCCGACCAATCGAATATAATATAACCACTTGCATACTTTGCAAAATTTATAAATATTACCCACAACTATAACATTATATCAAATTATTCCATAATATTCAAAAATAATATTTATAGAAAATTCATCTTTATTTATAAAAGCTGGGGTCTTACAATAGCACCTTCTTATACTTTCTTCTTCATACGCATCAGCTCCGGGTCGGTGGCTTGAGCAACTTTAACTTTATCGATTAAAGTTGGTTATATGCATATACTTGACATCATCGCGCTCATTCCTGCATATGATCTTCTACTCAATGCATCAGCTACTACGCTTTTCCAGGATGGTATGGTCAGAACATGTGCCGAAATGAGTCTTCTCTTGAGTTCTTCAAAGTTCTTCCCACATTTCTTGCTCCATTCGAATTTTGTATCTCTATGAGTGAGCTGAGTTAATGGAGTAGCAATTCGAGAAAATCTTTCCACAAATCTTCGATAATAACCAGCTAAGCCCAGAAAACTACGTATCTCGATTACTGACTTAGGTTGCTCTTAATTGTGACTCATATCCCAATCTTGGATAGCGCGTCACAATGGCACCTATCAGTTTACTACAGCACGAATATGACGTCCCCTACGGAGAGTCTAGCTTCGGTGCATTCCACAAAGGAAGTCACCAGATAGAGGCTCGGGTACCAACTTCTACAGTTGGGTTTTTAATTCCTGAAGTTCAATAGGAGCCATTCGATATGAGATTTTAGAAATGGGTTCTGTACCAGGTACAAAGACGATACAAAATTCAATATCACACTCTGGGAGTAGGCCAGGAAATTCTTCAGGAAATACGTCAGGAAATTTACTAAGAACAGAAATATCATTCAAATCTGACATATTTTTGTTTAAGTCCATGACATGGGATAAGAAAGCTTGACTTCCGTTTTTCAATAAACGAATGGCTTTATGGCTTGATATGAAAGAGTTTGACTTCAATGGTTTGGTTGCTTGAATTCAAATAACAGGTTGCTTAGGAATATAAAAACTAACAACCGTACAAAAGCAATCAATTTTGGCATGATGAGTAGTTAACCAATCAATCCCTAAAATCACATCAAAATCAAGTATCTTTAAAGAATTAAGGTCAATAGGTAATGTGATAGTGCCAACCTGAATCAAGCAAGATTTCTAAACAGTGGATGTAACGAAAGTTTCTCCTAATGGAGTTTCAACTGATAAGTCAAAGTCTAATTTCTCCGGAGTCAAGTTTAAACGTTGAGCAAAAGCAGGAGAGATAAATGAATGGGTAGAACTAGTATCTAATAATATATAAACTTCACAAGAATTTATAATTAACTAACCCGTGCTAACTTCGTTCGGGTTCCTCGCATTCTGACCAGTCACGACAAACGCTCTTCCAGGAACCGTTGACTTTGACTTTTCTGGGACAGCCTTTTGAGTCACCATCCCCGCTGGACTTGGTTTCGCTACCGTACAATCTCGAGAGATATGTCCTTCTTTTCCATAATTATAACATACCTTGAACTGTTATGGGCAGTTTAGACTGATATGTCCCTCTTTCCCGCATTTGTAGCATACGACCCGGTGTCGCTTCTCCTCCCCTTAGAAACCGTTCTTTGCTAGTCTTTGGCGTCTTCGCATTGTTATTGTTGAATCTCTTCTTTTTAAAATCTCCCCCCAACTCGCTTCTTCTACTCTCATGACCATGATTACCACCAGAGTGGTTGCCGCTCTTGTCCGTATTCTTCTTTCTCCGCTGGTTATCATTGTTCACGATGGTTTGTCACCCAGGTATGATCCTGGTTGTGGTCCCTCGGTTGACCGTACTCGTTATCTCACTCTAATAATTGAGCCCTATTGACAACATCTGAATAGAGAGAAAATTTATAAGAAATGAGATATTGACGTATCTTAAGTTTCAAACCTCTCGAAACATCCGCGTCATAATGTTCCTCATTCTCCACCAAATGAGGTGCAAACCACGGATAACTCGCAAACTTCGCCAGACTTTGGGACACGTCATGTTGTTTTGTTCCAGTATAATAAACTCTACCTCCTTCATATGATGAATACTTTCAGGAAAATACTTGTTATTGAACAGTTTCTGAAATGTTTCCCAAGACATGCTAAGTGCGGCTGGATAGGTACGCTTCACAGACTCCCACCAGTAATCTGCCTCATTACGGAACATAAAGGTGGCGAATGGCACCTTCTGCTCCTCCGTGCATCCCAAGACATCGAATATCTTGGTAATTTGTTTGACCCACGTCTCCGCCTTAATCGGATCCGGCTTTCCCCAGAATTCTGGTTGTAAGACCCAAACTTATTATAAGTAAAATTAAATTTTCTCTATTTATTATCTTGAAATAGTAAGGAGTTAATTTGATATAATGCTTTGGCTATGGGTGAAATGTGAAAATTTTACAAAATAAACAAGTGGTTATAAAATATTCCTTTGGTCGGGAAATATTCGTACGACGGCGCAGCCATTCGTGGGGCTCATAATGTAATAACCGCTTGGATGAAGAAAAAAGCGAAAAGTATGAGTTTTATAAATAACGATGTAATTATTACTGATTAACATTGTTGGAATACACGGTGGTTAAAATACGTGAATAATGTCGCGGCGTGGTAGCACAAAGAGCACACGGTATTGCACAGTATTGTTGAATTATTGATTCGTACGTAAGAAGGCACTACTCAATAATTGTTACAATAGTTATTGTTCAATAGTTTATTTTATTGATTCAATAATTGCTGCGTTGATATTTTATAATATTGTTGTTTCAATAATTGTCACTGCACAGTATTTTTCATTATCAGATCAATAATTCATATTATTTGAATAATATTATTAGATAACATTATTGGCAATGTCTAGAAAGTTCTGTCTAAGGAGAGGTTTGGTCACCTAATTGTGAGCCAGTAAGGAGAAATCCTTATTGGAAGGCCCCCTCTTTCCTGGGAACTGTCTGGTTGTCATAAATTGTGATTCTGTAATATTATTTGTGAATAATTAATTATTAATTTATATGATAAGGAAATATTTATTTGATGTGGATATAAATGAGGGATTTATTTATGTGGCTATTAATGAATGAATTAATGCTGAGGTGTTTTATCAGTATTTTGTCAGAATGGAGGTATTAAAAATCATCCGTTTATGGATTTCGGATATTTTCTGTTAGGAATTTGGAAAAACTTTCTTCTATAAAGTTGTAGAGAATTCGATTCCGCGTAAGTTTCTATCGACTTTATATCCGAAATTCAGTCAGAAGTACGGTTATTTTGAGGTAAGGGATGTTATTTTCTTCTTGAATGATATTATTTTCTTCAATATCATTATGCCGAAATATTGGTGAACTTTTTAATCAAATTTGAAACTTTTTGTGTCGGGATTACTATTCACATATACGGAACTATTCACGTATACGACACTATTCACAAATACGGCACTATTCACCGAAAAATAAAAATTTTCCTTTTTGTCCAAGATGTCTATTTTGGCTACTATCTTCGATTGTATCCATGTTTTGATCGTCATTTTTGAATTCTGCTTCACAATTGGTTATTATGAAGTATTATGATCTTGGATAAACTGTTAAACGAATCTCTAATATTTGTCCTTCTACCTCACTGGAATCGTTCTCTAAAATGTTTTTCATTATCCTAAGTCCTTAATGATGATATTACTGAATATCTTTGGCCTGTAGTGCAAAGATGAATGATTAAACTGATGAATATCTTTGGCCCGTAGTGCAAAGAATAACAGGTGTTGAGATGAACATGACCAACTGGTGATACAAATGAATATCTTTGGCCTGTAGTGCAAAGATGAATTTTTGATTAAAGATGTATATTGATTGTTATTATAGGGATAAAATATTGATGATGGACTTTTAAATCTTTGAAGATAGTAGAATTCATTCTCTACGTGACTCTTCTAATGGATTGTTGTTTCCGCTGCAGTTTATTGATCTAAAACTTGTTGTCTACTATGTTATATCAGATTTTCCCCTGTTGCAGACTAACGATAATTTGTTGTATATTATCTTAGTCATAATATTCTTTACTGGGCTAGTTGAGCTCACCCTTTTCCTCTTTGTTCCATTTTTCTTCTCAGGAGGTGAGAACATAGCAGGATCGAGTCGGGGTATGGAGTGATGGTTCTAGAAAGATGTTTTAGCTGTCCTCACTATTTCTGTAAAATAGTATATGAATAATTGTAATGAGGACTTATTTGGGTGTGGATATTGTCTAGAGGATAGTATTTGTATTTAAACTCACAGTATGTGTTGTCGTATTTTGCACGACAATTGTATTATTGAAGTTATAGTTTGCTTTCTGTA
Organism: Panax quinquefolius; assembly: GCA_020205615.1. Lineage (NCBI taxonomy): Eukaryota > Viridiplantae > Streptophyta > Magnoliopsida > Apiales > Araliaceae > Panax > Panax quinquefolius. The sequence goes on along the minus strand of JAINUW010000636.1, from coordinate 101,721 downwards.
CCATGTATGAGAGGAATTATCCTACTCATGATCTAGAGTTGGCAGCAGTCGTTTTTGCGTTGAAGATATGGAGATACTACTTGTATGGGGAGAAAGTGGAGATTTACACGGACCATAAAAGCCTCAAATATTTCTTCACCCAAAAAGAACTCAATATGCAGCAACAACGTTGGCTTGAGCTATTGAAAGATTACGATCACACTATTCAATATCATCCTGGAAAAGCGAACGTAGTAGCTGACGCATTGAATAGAAGATCATATGCGAGTACGAATGCGATATTGTCAACGCAAAGGCCCATTTTGTATGACTTGTAAAGGATGGAGGTAGAATTAAAGACTCCAGGGACCCACGTGATGATGGCGAATATACGAATAGAACCGACTTTAATCGATAAAGTTAAAGATGCTCAAGCTACGGACTTGGGGCTGATGCATATGAAAAAGAAAGTGCAAGAAGGTGATATTCCAAAAGCAAGCATCGATGAAGAAGGAATACTTCGATTCAACTCTAGACTTTGTGTTCCTAACGATTCTGACTTGAAGCATAGAATCATGATGGATGCACACAACACCCCGTTTGTAATCCATCCTTGAAGTACCAAAATGTATCATGATATTCGACACACATTTTGGTGGAACAATATGAAGAGAGAGATCGCGGAGTTTATCTCGAGGTGTTTAACTTGTCAACGAGTAAAGGCGGAGCATCAAGTGCCAAAGGGTCCATTGCAACCACTTGAGATTCCAAAATGGAAGTGGGAAAACATTACACAGGTCTTCCCAAAGTTTCTCAAGGCATAGATGCGATTTGGGTTATTGTTGATAGATTAACTAAGTCTACTCATTTCTTACCTATACGAGAAACTTATTCCCTTGAACATCTTGCTTGTATGTATGTGAATGAGATTATGCGATTGCATGGCATGCCAGTTTCCATAGTTTCAGATCCTGACCCAAGATTTACTTCAAGATTTTAGGTTAGCTTACAGAAAGCTATGGGCACGGATTTATTTATTCGCCCAAAGATACCATCCTCAAACCAGATTTAACAATCGTAGAGGACTATTCAAACCCTTGAAGATCTATTAAGACTCGTGTTCTAGATTTCAAAGGAAGTTGATAAGTACTTGCCAATCGGTGGAATTCTCCTACAACAACAGCTTATCAAGCAAGAATAGGCATGGCTCCATTTGTGGCGCCAGATAGACGAAAAGTGTCGCTTCTCCAAAGATCTTTGGGGCGAGGTGGGAGAAGCAACGTTGTTGGTACCGTAATTAGTAGTAAGACCCCAACTTATTATAAATAAAATTAAATTTTCTATTCATTATTCTAAATTAATAAGGTGTTAATTTGATATAATGAAATTTTCTTTTATTATCTTGAAATAAATGAAATGTGATAAATTTTGCAAAAATAAAAATAAGCAAGTGGTTATAAAATATTCATTTTTGCTCGGGAATATTCTTTTCGTCGTCGTGGAATATTCTTTTTTTTCTGGGAATATTCGTATTTACTGCAGCAGCACCATTCGTGGGGGCTCATAATGTAATAACTGCTTGATGAAGAAAAAACGATAAAGTATGAGTTTTATAAATAATCTGCAGAATTGTTACCAAGTAACACCGCTGAATACCCGTGGTTAAAATACAAGAATACGCTGCGGTCACAAAAGAAGACACCAGATTGCAAGATAAAAGATTGTTGAATTATTGATTCGCACGTAAGAAGACACTACTCAATAATTGTTAAAGTAGTTACGCTCAATATTTTATTTTATTGATTCAATAATTGTCATATTGATATTTTATATTATTGTTGTTTCAATAATTGTCATCGCACAAAGATTTTCCATTATCGATCAATAATTCATATTATTTGAATAATATTATTAGATAACATTATTGGCAATGTCTAGAAAGTTCTCGCTCTAAGGAGAGGTTTGGTCACCTAATCAAGCTACCAAGAAGGAGAAATCTTTATCGAAAGCCCCTTCCTTCGAACCGCTCGTCATTATAAATCAGGATTCTCAGAATATTATTTGTGAATAATTAATTATTGATTTATATGATAAGAAAATATTTATTTGATGTGGATATAAATGATGGATTTATTTATTTATGTGGTTATTAATGAAGGAATTAATGCCGAGGTGTTTTATCAAGATTTTGTCGAAATGGAGGTATTAAAAATCATCCGCTTCAGGATTTTGGATATTTTTTGTTTGGAATTTGGAAAACTTTTCTTCTCAGTTGTAGAGAATTCGATTCAGCGTAATGGACATAAAATTCAGTATTTTTCCGATAAAACGGCTATTTTCTATGAATTATTGAAGTTTCAAAAAATAAAATAATTTTTATTAAATTTATGGGTGGGACCCACTTTGGTTTTTAAACATGTGGGTCAATAAATTTTTTTCAAAATTGAGGTGCTAGTCTTGGTTGGTGGTGTGTGAGAAGAAAAAAAAAAAAAATATTATTATTTTATTATTTTAGTCTCCTATGGCGTTAACATTTTCCTATAAATAGAGGCTTAGTTAGAATTGAAAATCACACCGTAAACAAGTTTTCTTTCTCTCTCTAGATTATCGAGTGTATTTTTGTGAGTATTTTGATACTTTGAGAGTTGCTATTCGCGCAAGTTTCATCTTCGACTTTTATATCCCGAAATTCAAAAGTAAGTACTTATTTTTTGAGGTAAGGATGTTATTTTCTTCTTAAATGATATTATTTTCTTCAATATCATTATGCCAAAATATCGGTGAACTTTTTAATCAAATTTGAACTTTTTTGTGCTGAGGTTACTATTTCACGATACTTAAGACTATTCACGATACACACTATTCACTTACTACACAAGACTATTCACCAAAAAATGAAAAAATTTTCTTTTTTTCCAAGATGTCTATTTTGGCTACTATCTTTGATCAGATCCATGTTTTGATCGTTATTTTTGAATTCTGCTTCACAATTGGTTATTATTATGAAGTATTATCGATCTTGATAAACCGTTAAACTAATCCCTAATATTTGTCCTTCTATCTCACCGGATTCGCTTTTAAAATATTTTTCATCATCCTCACCCTTAATGATGATATTATCAATATCTTCGCCTGTAAGCAAAAAGATGAATGATTAATCGATGAATATCTTTGGCCCAGAGTGCAAAGATGAACAGTGTGTTGAGATGAATACGACTAACTAACCGGTGATATAAATGAATATCTTCGGCCCAGTAGTAAAAGATGAATTTTTGATTAAAGATGTATATCGATTGTTGTTACAGGATAAAATATTGATGATGGACTTTTAAATCTTAGAAGATAGTAGAATTCATTCTCTCACGTGACTCTTCTAATGGATTGTTGTTTCACCGCAGATTTATTGATCTAAAACTTGTCATTCTATTATATTCTATCGATTTTTCCCTCGTCAAGACTAATGATAATTTGTTATATATTATCTTAGTCATAATATTCTTTATCGGGCTAGTTGAGCTCACCCTTTTCCTTTTTGTTCCATTTTTCTTCTCGTGAGGTGAGAACATAAAGCAGATCTAGCCTGGGTAATGGAGTGATGGTTCTAGAAAGATGTTTTAGCAAATTCTCACTATTTCTATAAAATAAGTATATGAATAATTGTAATGAGGACTTATTTGAGTGTGGATATTGTCTGAAGACAATATTTGTATTTAAACTCACAAGATGTGTTGTCGATTTTGCACACGACAATCAGATTATCAAGTTGTAGTTTGCTTTCTCGCATACATGTATTTGGCGCACTCGTAATGGGTGTCAGATACCTATTTTGGGGGGCGCCACAATTGGTATCAAAGCTTAGGATATATGGTCTCAAGAGATCGGGAATAGAACTAGAGGGGAGAGATGAGTAAATCCTTCGCTAAAGTGTGTCCTATCTAAGCTTATTTGTTGGTCATTCATAATATAGGATATTATGTGATATATGTTAATTTGTTTAATTAACCTTTGTTTTATGGCAAGATTTAAGAATGGTCACGAGAACGTTAACAATGGAGTGTATGAGACCGTGGAACAACCTTTAGTCACAAACCAGAGAACGTGCAATGTGAAGGCAATATTCCTCCCAGAACAACACTACCGAGCAAACGATGAATGATGGAATGTTTAGAGCTTTTTTAGCTCATGCAAAATCGCACGAGGAGACTCGTGTACAAAATACGGTGGAAATGATGGCAACGCTACGCCCTCATCACAAACCAAGCAGCTTCAAAGAGTCGGGACCACCAGATTTTTGGGAAAGTCCCGATCCGATTAAGGCGAAACACGGGTCAAGCAAATTACCAAGATATTCATGTGTCTGGGATGCACGGAGGAACAAAAGGTTCCATTCGCCACCTTTATGTTCCGTGGAGAGGCAGACATCACCGTGGGAATCCGTGAAGCGCACTCAAACAAAATTTTGCACTTAAGATGTCTTGGGAAAGATTTCAGAAATCTGCTTCAATGACAAGTACTTTCCGTAAAGTATTCATTATATGAAGGAGGTAGAGTTTATTAGACTCGAATGTAACAACACGACGATGTCTCAAAGACGAGGCAAAGTTCGCAGAGTTATCCAGTTTCAGACCTCATTTGGTGGAGAATGAGGAACGATGACGCTGGATGTTTCGAGAGGTCTAAAACCCGAGATTCGCCAATACCTTATATCTCATAAATTTTCTCTCAGATTCGGATGTTGTCAATGTGGGCTCAATTATTAGAGCGAGATAATGAGTACACTCAACCGAGGGATCACAACTGTGGTCATACCGATGATGAAAGAATCATCTGAGCGATGATAACCAAATGAGGAGGAAGAATACGATAAAAAGCTGTGAACCACTCGTGGTAAATCGTGGCCATAATAATAGAGAGGTGAGTCTAGTGGAAATTTCAAAAGAGGAGATTCAACAACGACGGAAGACATCAAGAAGAACACCAAAGATCAACTGTTGTTAGGGGAGGAGAACGACCACCGCCGCGGTGTGTTACAAATGCGGAAAGAGGGACATATCACCAAACCGCCCACAACAATCCAAGGTATGTTATAACTGTGGAAAGGAGGGTCATATAGCCCGAGAGTGTTCTCAGAGCAAAAAACCAAGTTCAATGGGATGGTGACTCCAAAAGTCATCCCGATAAAGTCAAAATCAATCTGCCTCGAAGAGCGCTTTGTCGCGATCGCCAAAACGTGAGGAACCCAAACGAGGTGATCACGTAAGCTAATCTTGAAATTCTCACAAAGTTTATACCTTACTAGATACCGGCTTCTACCCATTCTTTTATCTCTCCCGCTTGTGCTCAACGCTTAAACTCGACTCGAGAAAATTGATTTTAACTTATCTCGCTGAAACTCCGCTGGGTGAAACCTTCACACATCTACAGCTTTATAAATCTTGCTTAATCCAAGTTGGCACATCACATTACCTGTTGATCTTATCTCTTTAAAGATACTTGCTTTTGATGTGATTTTAGGAATTGATCGTTAACCACTCATCATGCCAAAATTGATTGTTTTCGTAAGGTCATAGTTTTCATATTCCTAACCAACCATATACGAATTCAAACAACTAAACCACTAAAATCAATCACCGCCATATCAAGCCACAAAGCTATTCGCTTATTGAAAAATGGATGCCAAGCTTTCTTAGCCCATGTTATGGATTTGAATAAAGACAAGTCGATTTGAATAATATTTCTCTTGTTAGAGAATTTCCCGATGTATTTCCTCAAGAACTTCCCGCCTCACCCCCGTAACGTGATGTTGAATTCTTTATCGACCTTGAACCGCACAAAACCCATTTCTAAAACCCCATATCGAATGGCTCCTATTGAACTTCGTGAGTTAAAAGTCCAACTACAGAATTATTAGACATCGCTTTCATTCGGCCCTAAGACATCTCCTCGGGGTGCTCTGCTTTATTCAGAAGAAGAAAGACGAGTATGCGACTTTGTATTGACTATCGAGAATTAAACCATGTCACCATCAAGAATAGGTATCCGCCACCTCGCATTGATGACCTGTTCACCACCACAAGGAGCACAATTCTTTTCAAAGATCGACCTTCGCTCGATATCATCACCAAGATTAAAATCGAGATATTCCAAAGACCGCCTTCGTAACTCCCAGACGGCATTATGAATTCTTAGTCATGTCTTTTGATCGACTAATGCTCCCGCCGCTTTCATGGATATGATGAACCGTATTCAAGGAATATTTGATCAGGCCATTGTTGTTTTTATCATGACATCCTCATCTATTCCAAAAGTCGTGAAGATCATGAGCACCATTTGAAGTCGATACTTGAAAGGCTTCGTGAAAATAAGCTTTATGCCAAGTCAAGAAATGCGAAGTTCGCTTGAGGAAGTAGCATTCCTCGGGCACGTGGTGTCAAAACATGGAGTATCTATCAATCCGAATGGAAGATCAAGCAATACAAAGTTGGGAGCAACCAAGTTTGCATCATCAAGTACGTAGCTTTCTCGGGCTTAGCCGGTTATTATCGAGATTCGTGGAAGGATTTTCTCAATCGCTACTCCGCTAACTCACCGACTTTGAAAGATACAAAATTCGTATGGAGCGAGGAATGCGAGAAGAGTTTCCAAGAGCTCAAGAGGAGACTCATTTCGCACTGCGCTCGCAATACCATCCGGTTCGGATGGATTTGTTATCTACAACGATGCTTCAAGCAAAGGGTTAGGATGTGTTCTCATGCAACATGGGAAAGTCATAGCCTATGCCTCGCGATAACTCAAAGAATATGAGAGGAATTATCCTACTCATGATCTAGAGTTGGCAGTAGTCATTTTCGCGTTGAAGATATGGAGACACTACTTGTATGGGGAGAAAGTGGAGATTTATACGGACCATAAAAGCCTCAAATATTTCTTCACCCAAAAAGAACTCAATATGCGGCAACGACGTTGGCTTGAGCTATTGAAAGATTACGATCACACTATTCAATATCATCCTGGAAAAGCTTAACGTAGAGTCGACGATTTATCGAGTAGTAAGATCATATGCGAGTACGAAAAGCGCGATATTGTCAACACAAAGGCCCATTTTGTATGACTTTGCAAAAGGATGGAGGTAGAATTAAAGACTCTGTGACCCACGTGATGATGGCGAATATACGAAAGAGAACCGACTTTAATCGATAAAGTTAAAGTCGCTTTCAAGCTACTTGACTCAATGATGCATATGAAGAAGAAAGTGCAAGAAGGTGCTATTCCGTAAGCAAGAATCGATGAAGAAGGAATACTTCGATTCAACTCTAGACTTTAGGCTCCTAACGATTCGACTTTGAAGCATAGAATCATGATGGAGGCACACAACACCCCGCTTTGTAATCCATCTCGGGAGTACCAAAATGTATCATGATATTCACATACATTTTGGTGGAACAATAAGAGAAGAGAGAGATCGCGAGTTTATCTCGAGGTGTTTAACTTGTCAACGTAAAGGCGAGAGCATCATCAGTGCCAAAGGGTCCATCAGAACCACTTGAGATTCCGAAATGGAAGTGGGAACACATTACCATGGATTTCATGTATGTGTCTTCCCAAAGTTTCTCAAGGCATAGATGCGATTTGGGTTATTGTTGATAGATTAACCAAGTCCGCTTCATTTCTTACCTATACGAGAAACTTATTCCTCGAACGCCTTGCTCAGATGTATACGTGAATGAGATTGTGAGATCGCATGGCATGCCAAGATCCATAGTTTCGATCGCGACCCAAGATTCACTTCAAGATTTTGGGTTAGCTTAAGTAAAAGCTATGGGCACGGATTTATTTATTGGCCTTCAAAGATACCATCCTCAAACCAGACGGACAATCGAGAGAGACTATTCAAACCCTCAAGATCTATTAAGACTCGTGGTTCTAGATTTCAAAGGAAGTTGATAAGTATTTGCCATCGTGGAATTCTCCTACAACAACAACAAATATCAAGCAAGTATAGTAATGGCTCCATTCGAGGCGCCAGATGGACGAAAGTGTCGCTTCCAAAGATGCTCGGGACGAGGTGGGAGAAGCAACGTTGTTGGGACCGTAATTAGTACGCATGACTACTACGTAAAAAATCCAAATGATTCGACAACGATTCAAACCTCACAAGATCGATAAAAGAGTTATGCCGATCTTCATCGAAAGGACGTGAATTTAATATCGGGATCATGTATTATTACGTGTTGCTCCATGGAAGGGAGTTACAAGATTTGGGAAGAGAGAGAAAGCTCAATCCACGATTTGTCGGTCCATTTGAAATTCTCGACCGAATAGGAAATGTGGCCTATAGACTCAAGATTACCTCCAAACATGTCTCGTGTTCATAATGTTTTTCATATATCTATGCTTCAGAATATGTGAAAGACCCAAACCACATTATCGAAAGTTAGAACCGATTTAGATAGTCAAGATTTAACGTATTTAGGAGGTACCATAAGATTTTGATAGAAAGAGCATGTCCTACGCACTCAAGGTTATACCACAAGTTAAGGTTTTGTGGAGAAACCATGCTATCGAGGAAATGACATGGGAGTTGAATCGAAAATGAAAGCGAGGTACCCTCACCGCTCAAACACTGTGTGTACGTACGCCAATTTCGAGGACCTAAATTTTATAAGGAGGGAGGTCAGTAAGACCCCAACTTATTATAAATAAAATTAAATTTTCTATTCATTATTCTAAATTAATAAGGTGTTAATTTGATATAATGCTTTGTTATGGGTGAAATGTGCAAATTTTTACAAAATAAGCAAGTGGTTATAAATATTCATTTTTGTCTTGGGAATATTCGTTTTGTCGTGGAATATTCTTTTGTCGGGAATATTCGCATTTACGACGCACGCAAGCCCATTCGGGGGCCTATAATGTAATAACCGCTTGATGAAGAAAACGACAAAGTATGAGTTTTTATAAATAACTATGAATTGTTACCAAGTAACACGTTTGAATACCCGGTGGTTAAAATACAAGAATACGCTGGGTGGCACAAAGAAAGACACCAGATTGCATAAAGATTGTTGAATTATTGATTCGCACGTAAGAAGGCACTACTCAATAATTGTTACAGTAGTTACCGCTCAATATTTTATTTTATCGATTCAATAATTGTCATATTGATATTTTATATTATCATTGTTTCAATAATTGTCACCGCACAAAGATTTTCCATTATCGATCAATAATTCATATTATTTGAATAATATTATTAGATAACATTATTGGCAATGTCTAGAAAGTTCTCATCTAAGGAGAGGTTTGGTCACCTAATCATACGCTACCAAGAAGGAGAAATCCTTATCGAAAGCCCCTTCTTCCGGGAACCCGCTTCGTCATTATAATCAGTGATTCTCAGAATATTATTTGTGAATAATTAATTATTGATTTATATGATAAGGAAATATTTATTTGATGTGGATATAAATGATTTATTTATTTATGTGGTTATAAATGAAGGAATTAATGCCGAGGTGTTTTATCAAGATTTTGTCGAATGGAGGTATTAAAAATCATCCGCTTGTGGATTTTGATATTTTCTGTTTGGAATTTGGAAAACTTTCTTCTCTACAAAGTTGTAGAGAATTCGATTTCAAAAGTGTAATGGACATAAAATTCATATTTTCCTCGATAAACGGACTATTTTTTGAATTAATTGTTGAAGTTTCGAAAAATAAAATATTTTTTATTAATTTATGGGTGGGACCCACTTTTGGTTTGAAAACATGTGGGTCATGTAAAATTTTTTTTTCAAAATTGAATGGCTAGTCTTTTCAAAGGTGTAGTATGAGAAATTTGAAAAATAAATATTATTATTTTATTATTTTAGTCTCCTATATGCTGCTCTAACATTTTCCTATAAATAGACGCTTAGTTTAGAATTGAAAATCACACCGTAAACAAGTTTTCTTTCTCTCTCTAGATTATCGAGTGTATTTTTGTGAGTATTTTGATACTTTGAGAGTTGTTATTCTAAGCAAGTTTCCTTCGACTTTATATCCGAAATTCCAATCAAAGTACCATTATTTTTCGAGGTAAGGATGTTATTTTCTTCTTAAATGATATTATTTTCTTCAATATCATTATGCCAAAATATCGGTGAACTTTTAATCAAATTTGGAACTTTTTGTGCTCGGGGTTACTATTCACGATACTGACTACTATTCACGATACTATATTCACGAATACTTAAGACTATTCACCAAAAAATGAAAATTTTCTTTTTATCCAAGATGTCTATTTTGGCTACTATCTTTGATCAGATCCATGTTTTGATCGTTATTTTTGAATTTTGCTTCACAATTGGTTATTATGAAGTATTATCGATCTCGATAAACCGTTAAACTAATCCCTAATATTTGTCCTTCTATCTCACCGGATTCGCTTTCTCTAAAATATTTTTCATCATCCTCACCTTTAAATGATGATATTACTCAAATATTTTCGCCCGTAGTGCAAAGAGATGAATGATTAATCGATGAATATCTTTGGCCCGTAGTGCAAAAAGATGAATAAAAGTCGAGATGAATACGACCAACCGGGTGATATAAAAATGAATATCTTCGCCCAGAGTGCAAAGATGAATATTTGATTAAAGATGTATATCGATTGTTGTTACAGGATAAAATATTGATGATGGACTTTTAAATCTTAGAAGATAGTAGAATTCATTCTCTACGTGACTCTTCTAATGGATTGTTGTTTCACCGCAGCAGATTTATTGATCTAAAACTTGTTGTTCATTATATTTATATCGATTTTTCCCGTCAAGACTAACGATAATTTGTTGTATATTATCTTAGTCATAATATTCTTTATCGGGCTAGTTGAGCTCACCCTTTTCCTTTTTGTTCCATTTTTCTTCTCGTGAGGTGAGAACATAAAGCAGGATCGAGCCTGGGTATGGAGTGATGGTTCTAGAAAGATGTTTTAGTCAATCCCTCACTATTTTTGTAAAATAGTATATGAATAATTGTAATGAGGACTTATTTGGGTGTGGATATTGTCTAGAGGATAATATTTGTATTTAAACTCACAAATTTGTTGTTGTCGATTAAGTTCGATACCAACTGTGACACCCCCAAAATAGGTATACATCACCCATTTTGAGTCATCAATAACATGGAACAGAAACAACTACAACTTTATTAATACAATTGACGTGCAAAATACGACAACACTTAAACTATGAGTTTAAATACAAATATTGTCATCTAGACAATATCAACACTCAAATAAGTCCTCATTACAATTATTGATACATTATTTTATAAAAATGGTGAAGACTACTAAAACAACTTCTAGAACCATCATTTCATACCCCGACTCGTACTCGCTACATTCTCGCCTCCTGAGAAGAAAAATGGAACAAAATGGAAAAGGGTGAGCTCAACTAACCCAGTAAAGAATATTATGACTAAGATAATATAGAACAAATTATCGTTAGTCTTCAACAGAGAAAAAATCTGATAAAATACAATAAACTAGACAACAAGTTTCGCATCAATATTCGCAATGGAAATAATAATTCATAGATGAGTTACGTAGAGAATGAAATCTACTATAATCTATGAATTTAAAAGTCCATCATTTTATCCTCAGAATATCAATTAATATTCATCTTGAACCAAATATTCATCTTTGCACTACAGGCCAAAGATATTCATCAGTTGGTCATGTTCATCTCATCACTTGTACATCTTTGCACTACAGGCCAAAGATATTCATAGGAAAATCAACCATCTTTGCACTACAGGCCAAAGATATTTAGTAATACCATCATTTAGGACTGAGGATGATGAAAAATATTTTAAAGAAAACGAATCCAGTGAAACAAAAGAACAAATATTAAGGATTCGTACTTTAAACAGTCCAAGTTCAAAAATCCTTCATAAATAACCATAGTGAAGCAAAATTCAAGAATGATCAAAATATGGATACAATCAAAACAAGTATCCATAATAAATATTTTCGACAAAAATGAAAATTTAATTTTTCTGTGAATAGTGTCGTATTCGTGAATAGGTCAGATATCGTGAATAGTGTCGATACTGAATAAGAACTCCCACACTAAACGACAAAAATTTCACGAGAAAAATCTTACCAATAATCCCAATAATGATATTAGAAGAAAAATATCATTTTAAAAAAATATCCCTTACCTCGAAAAGATTGTACTTACATTGAATAATGGGATATAGTCTTTGAAAGGAACTTGCACCGTATATAGCAACACTCAAAGTATCAAAATACTCACAAGAATACGCTCGATAATATAGAGAGAGAAAGAGAGAGAAAACTTCAGTTTCTGGTGTGATTTTCAATTCTAACCTAAGCACCCTATTTATAGAAAATTGCTTAGAACACCAAAGAAGAAAATTTAATAAAATAATTTTATTTACCAAATTTTCAAGCCCACTGCCAAGGAATCCGAATTCAGCTCATTTACCACACATGTGGGATTGCAAAAAATGTTTTTCTTATTTAAAATAATTAAAACTTCCAAAAATCAATTATTTCGGAACTTCAAAACTTCAATAATTCATAATAAATAGCCTTTTGTCAGAAAAATTCGAACCTCGTGTCCTTTTTATAGGAAATTTCATTCTCTACAACTTTGCAGAAGAAAGTTTTTCCAAATTCCAAACACAAACTGACCGAAATCCACAAACGGACGATTTTACAGGCTATAATCAAATTTCAGTCAAGAAATGGGGTCCACCGACACACAAAACATGTGTTAATCATTTAATGCAACAAAAATACTCTTTCTCCTCATATACTCATATATCCCACATTCATTGTAAAAATATCACCATTATTATATTAATATAATAATATTTTTAAATGAATTATTTTATCAGAAAAGATAAAATATCAATTTTCAACAATTGTCACAATAAAAATTTTCTCCATCTATATCCACATAAAATGAATATTTTCTTTATCATAATAATCAATAATTAATTATTCATAAATAATATTACGTAATCACAAGATCGACAACCAGCAGCGGTTCTGGAAAGAGGGGCTTTCTAATAAGGATCTCTCCTTATCGGGCGCCGCAATTAGATGACCAAACCTCTCCTTGATGTAACTTTCTAGAGATTGCCAATAATGTTATCTAATAATATTATTCAAATAATATGAATTATTGATTTGATAATGAAAATACTGTGTAGTGACAATTATTGAAACAACAATAATATAAAATATCAACACAGCAATTATTAAATCAATAAAATAAAATACTCGAATAAAGAATTACCGTAACAATTATTGAGTAGTGCCTTCTTACGTAAGAATCAATAATTGGTGCAATATCGTGCTTCATCGTGTTTTAACCACAGAGTATTTCAAAAGTATTAACGGTAACAACTACGCCGTTATTTATAAACCACTTATATTTGTCGTTTTCTTCATCCAATCGCTTTTCATTATGGGGACCACACAAGGCTGCCCCGTCGTACGAATATTCCCCGACAGTAAGAATATTCCACGACCAAACGAATATTCCCCAACAACAATGAATATTTTATAACCACTTGCTTATTTAAAATATTTGCGCATTTTACCCATAACTAACCACATTAATCAAATCAACCCTTACTATTTCAAAATAATAAATAGAGGAAAATTTTCAATTTTATTTATAATAAGTTGGGGTCTTAGAATTCGGGCTGATATGTCCCTCTTTCCCGCATTTGTAACATCTAACTGGCGGTCGTTCTCCTCCCCTAGAATTTGTTGTTGGTGCTGGTGTTGCTATTGATGTCTTCTCGTCATTGTTGAATTTCCTCTTTTTGAAATTTCCACTAGACTCACCTCTTCTATTATCATGGCCACGATTACCACCCGAGTAGTTACCACTTTTATCCGTATTCTTCCCTCCTCGCTGGTTATCATCGCTCCGATGACCGTTGTCACCCAGATGACCACGGTTGGATCCCCGGTTGAGTGTACTCATTATCTCGCCTAATAATTGAGCCTCATTGACAACATCTGAATATAGAGAAAATTTATGAGAGATAAGGTAATCGACGAAATCTCGGGTTTTAGACCTCTCGTAAAAATCCGCGTCATACGCTCCTCATTCTCTACCAAATGAGGTGCAAACTGGATAACTCCGCCGAACTTCGCCTCGTCTTGAGACACCGCCATGTTGTTCGTTCTAGTCTAATAAACTCTACCTCCTTCATATATGCATTTAATACTTTCAAGAAAGTACTTGTCATTGAACGATTCAAATCTTTCCCAAGACATGTTAAGTCTGAAATAGTGGGTATGCTTCATAGATTCCCACCAGTAATCTGCTTCACCACGGAACATAAAGGTGGAGAATGGATCCTTCTGTTCCTCCGTGCAACCCAAGACATCGAATATCCTGGTCATTTGCTTAACCAACGCTTTCCGCTTTAATCGGATCGGGCTTTCCCGTAAATTTGGTGGTCCTAACTCCTTGAACAAATTGGTGATGCATGCACAAGGCTGCTATCATTTCCACCGTATTTTGTACACGAGTCTCCTCGTCGATTTTTGCATTGAATCGCAAAAAGCTTCTAAACATCGCATCATTCATCGTTTGTTTGGTAGTGTTGTTTACAGAGGAATATTGCCTTCCCTTTGCCGTTCTCTTGGTTGGTAATCAATGGTTGTTCCACAGTCTCATAGACTCCATTGTTAACGTTCTCAGCTGCCATTCTTAAAAATTGCCATAAAACAGGGGTTAATTAAACAAATTAACATATCACATAATATCCCTATATTATGACCGACCAACAAATAAGCTTAGGTAGGACATACTAGCGAAGGATTTACTCATCTCTCCCCTCCTAGTTCTATTCCCCAATCTCCGCCAGAGACCATATCCCTAAGCTCTGATACCAACTGTGACGCCCCCAAAATAGGTATACAACACCCATCCTGAGTCGCCAAATACATGGTACAGAAAACAAACTACAACTTCAATAATACAATTGTCGTGCAAAATACGACAACACATACTATGAGTTTAAATACAATATTGTCTTCTAGACAATATCCACACCCAAATAACGTCCTCATTACAATTATTGATGCACTATTTTACAAAATAGTGAGGACTACTAAAACAGCTATCTTGAGTCATCACTCCATACCCCGGTTAGTCCCTGCTAAACTCTCACCTCCTGAGAAGAAAAATGGAACAAAAAGGAAAAGGGTGAGCTCAACTAGCCTAGTAAAGAATATTATGACTAAGATAATATACAACAAATTATCGTTAGTCTTCAACAGGGAATAATCTAATAAAATACAATAGACAACAAGTTTTAGATCAACAACTGCAGCGGAAACAACAATTCATTAGAAGAGTTAAGTAGAGAATGAAATCTACTATCATCTATGAATTTAAAAGTCCATCATCAATATTTTATCCCTCAGAATATCAATCAATATACATCTTTGCACTACGGCCAAAGATATTCATTTCAGATCTCCAAATGGTCATGTTCATCTCAACACTGCTCATCTTTGCACTACGGGCAAAGATATTCGTCAGTAATCATTCATCTTTGCACTACAGGCCAAAGATATTCATCAAGTATCACCATTAAGGACTGAGGATGATGAAAAACATTTTAGAGAACGAATCCAGTGAGATAGAAGGACAAATATTAGGGATTCGTATTTTGGTTTATCCAAATTCAATAATACACCATAATAACCAAGTGTGAAGTAGAATTAAAAAAAAATAAAGATCAAAACATGGATACAATCAAAGATAGTAACCATAAAAGACATTTGTAAGAAAAAGAGAAAATTTCATTTTTTGGTGAATAGTGTCGTATTTGTGAATAGGAATATACGTGAATAGTGTCGTATACGTGAATAGTAACCCTGACACAACAAGTTCCAAATTTGATTAAAAGTTCAGATTAATAATTCGACATAATGATATTGAAAGAAATAATATCATACATGAAGAAAATAACATCCCTTACCTTAAAGAATCGAGATTTCGGAAGGAAAGGTTCAAGTGATGCTTGAATGAAACTTATCTTTGATAAAGAACTTTCAAAGTATCTAAATACTCATAAAATACGCTCGATAATATAGAGAGAGAAAGCTTATGTTTCTGGTGTGATTTTTAATTCTAACTTAGCCCTCTATTTATAAGAAAAATGTTAGCACGCCAAAGCAGACTTGACCTGCTACCTGATGGCTTTACCTGCTACTATTGCCACAAATAATATTACAGAATCACAATAATTCCTTATCATATAAATCAATAATTAATTATTCACAAATAATATTACAGAATCACAATAAAATAAATATTTCCTTATCATATAAATCAATAATTAATTATTCACAAATAATATTACAGAATCACAATTATGACAATCGTCAGCCGCTCGTGAAAGAGGGGTTTCAATAAGGATTTCTCTCATCATGCAAGCATAATTTAGATGACCTAACCTCTCCTCGATGTAACTTTCTAGACATTGCCAATAATGTTATCTAATAATATTATTCAAATAATATGAATTATTGATCCGATAATGGGAAATATCATGCAAAGGACAATTATTGAAACAACAATAATATAAAATATCAACGCAACAATTATTGAATCAATAAAATAAAATATCAACAAAGAACTCATCGTAATAATTATTAAGTAAAGGCCTTCACGTAAGAATCAATAATTCAAAATTATCGCAATAATACCGCGCCATCTCTTTAAGCAACCACGCATTTTACTCGTATTTTAACCACCGTGTATTCCAACAAAGTTGTTAATTGTGAATAACTACTACTCGTTATTTATAAAAAAACAAACTTGTCGTTTTCTTCATCCGACAGTTATTCTATTATGAGGCCCGCGAATGGTCGCGTCGTCGTACGAATATTCTCCGACAATAAGAATATTCCACGACCAAACAAATATTCCCCGATAAAAATGAATATTTTATAACCACTTGCTTATTTTGTAAAATTTGCATATTTCACCCATAACCAAATTATTATATCAAATTAACTCCTTATTATTTCAAGATAATAAATAGAGAAAATTTAATTTTATTCATAATAAGTTGGGGTCTTACAAAGGACCCTTATTTAATTAGGGTTTTCATTCCACTCATTTAGAATTTAAATAATTACTCATATAACTTTATTTACTTGCTTTAATTAGGTTAAAATTTAATTAGTCAAGATATATATAAAATAAATCTCTTAGGGTTTGTTCACTAGTATAATTATTAAATACAAGCATTCTTCAATTACTATAATCATTAGGTTATTTAATTCTCATACCTAATGTATATATTAGGTTATGTAACTTTTCTTTTAAATTTGCTTTATAAAATAGATAATCATATATACATATTATAATGTATATATTTGTTTAATCAAATACACACTTTTTATGAGTCTCAAAACCTTTACCATATATTTACTCACTACATGTCATAAAGTTTTCAATAACATTAATATTTAATTAATATATTTATTTATAATGTGACTTAAAATTCTTGGTTATTACACATTCGCCTTGCATTTGACTTTAAGAACCCATTTGTTCCCAATAGTCTTTCGCCCTGGTGGTAGGTCAACCAAGTCCCAGACTTGATTAGTCCTCATGGACTCTATCTCTTCTTCTATTGCAATCATCCACTCATCGCTGGTAGCAAATGATAGAGCATCTCGATAAGATCGAGGTTCCTCATCATCTTGCGCATTAGCTATAAAGGCATTACCTTCAATCTCAAATAGACGACATGAAAAGTTACCCCTTTGACTTCTATGCATTTGAGGAACAAGAAAATCCTCATTCGATGGAAAAGAACAACTAGAAGGTATGTCACTCCCACTATCTACAGGAGCCTGACTTCTTCGGTCTCTACTGTACAATTTGGGGTGTCCAAATCTTCCTCCATCTCATAAAGGTTCATCTCCTTGCTCATATTACCTCTATTAGGGAAATTTATATCAAGGAAATCCACATCTCGTGACTCCATCTCGGATACAGTCCCATCATTCTATTTTCCAACTAACACATAGCCTTTGGAATGTTCAGAATATCTTATAAAGATACACTTCTTACCCCTCGGGCCCAACTTCCCATATTTATGAGAAGTGTTGTGTGTAAGACCCCAACTTTTTATGAATAAATATTTAATTTTCTCTAAATATTATTTTGAATAATAAGGTATTGATTTGATATAATGTTATAGTTATGGGTGATATGTGCAAATTTTGCAAAGTAAGCAAGTTATCATAAAATATTCGTTTGGTCGGAGAATATTCTTTTTATCGAGGAATATTCATACGACGGCGCAATCATTGGTGGACACCACAATGGAATAATTGTCGAATATAGAAAGCGACAAAAATAACATTTTCATAGAATAACAGCAAAACTTTTACCATTAAACTATTAAAATAACAGGTGATAAAAGTACAATAATACGCGTTATTACACAGTAGCACACGGTATTGCACAATATCTCTAGTTATTGATGCTTACATAAGAAGTCACTCAGTTTCATTCAATAATGGCTATAGTAGTTGCTGTATAGTATATCATATTATTGATTCAATTATTGTCACAGTATCATCTGCACAATATTTTATATTATTAAATCAATAATTGAGACGACACAATTATTTATATTATTATTTGCATTATTGATAATGTCTAGAAAGTCCTGTCAAGGAAAAGGGTTAGGTTATTTAATTGCGAGCCAATAAGGAGAAATCCTTATTGGAAAGCCCCCTCTTTCCTGGGAATGATCTAGTTGTCAATATTGTGAGTTATAATATTATTGATAAAGAATTGTTGAAAGATTAAAAATGTGTTGATTGAAGATAAATTGATTTGTGATAAATATTTATTCAATCTTTGATATAAATAAGAGCTTTGTTATGAAATGTTTGTTGTAAGTTTGGTTTATTCTATGAGACCCATAGGTTATCATATAAGAGTCACTTTGTTCAATAGTACTTGCCTTTACCAGACGTCAAACCACTTTCTGTTTCACATTACAGACGTCAAACTACTTGCCTTTTCACATTACAGGCGTCAAACCACTTCTCTTTTAACATTACTGGTTGTCAAGCCACTTGACTCTTCACATTGCAAGGGCTAAACTAGAAATCTTCTATAAATAGAAGTTTATTTCTTCTTTCATTCTCACTAATTCACTAAGACTCACAAGAGAAAACTATAGAGAGAGAATCAGAGAGAAAGAAGAAGAGTATTCTGTTACTACACTATTGCAGTATCTAATCTTCTACTAAGGTAAGGGGTATTATTTCTTTCATATTCGTAACGGATGTTATTTTGTTTCATATTCGTTTATGATATTACTTCATACTCGTAAGGGTTGTCATTCTATTCCTTATTAATCTATAGGTATAACCTGTCTACGTGGATTATCGCATGCCTGGTGAATAACCCGTTGTATTCATTCTTTAATCTGTGGGAATAACCTGTAAATGGGGATTACAGCATGCATGGTGAATAACTCTTCATACCTATTCTTTATTTATGGAAAAGATCTGTCTACGCAGATTACCGCATGAAGGGTGAAAATCTATTTGCAGTTTCGTATATTTTCTTTTCATATTCCTACATCTAAACTTACTATGGTAAGTATTACTTCTATAATTCCTGAAATGATTAAAAATTCCATGAGGTTTGCGCTTCATCTAATATCATTTCATTGGAATATTGGTCTGAACTTTCTTTTTAAATTTTAATATTTTCATCCGGGGTACTATTAACGGGGTACTATTCACTCGGGTACTATTCATTTGGTACTATTCACAGAATACTATTCATGACAAAATTGGTTTCTTTTTCGTCCAAATTATTTTTGATACATGAATATCATTCTTGAATTTTACTCTACAATTAGTTATCATGTTGACAATTTAGACATTCTTGAACTCTGGATAAATTAAAATATAAATCTCTAATATTTATCCTTGATCTCATTTGATTGATTCCTTATATCATTATCATCATCCTCATGCTTATGTTGTGGTGAAAGTCATCTTTGGCCCGTAGTGCATAGATGGACTATTGATTGGTATGATTATGACCAGGAATTGTGTATTGGTATATCATGACCTGTAATGTTACAGATAAATAATGTGGTGAAAGTCCTCTTTGGCCCGTAGTGCATAGATGGACAGTTGTTTGGCATGATCATGACCACTGGTGATACTAACGAATATCCTTGGCCGTAGTGCATAGATAATTCGTTGATGTGAAATATTTATTGAGTTGTGTTACAGAGACAAAATATTGATGATGAACTTTTAAATCATAGAAGATAGTAGACATCATGCTCTACTTGACACTTCTAATGGATTGTTATTTCCGTTGCAGTTGTTGATCTAAAACTTGTTGTCTATTGTATTCTATCAGATTTTTTCCTGTTGTGGACTAAGCATAATTTGTTCTACATTATATTAGTCATAATATTCTTTACTGGGCTAGTTGAGTTCACCCTTTTCCTTTTGGTTCCATTGTTCTTCTTAGGAGGCGAGAATGTAGCTGGAACTAGTTGGGGAGTGGAGTAATGGTCCAAGATGGTTATTTTAGTAATCCTTACTATTTTGTAAAATAGTGTGACAATAATTGTAATGAGGATTTTATTTGAGTTTGGATATTGTCTATGAGATAATATTTGTATTAAAACTCACAGCGTATATTTTGTCGTATTTTACACGATAATTAATAGTTGTATAAATGAAGTTTGTATTTGAATTTTGTACCATGTATTTGGCAACTCAGAATGGGTTATGTGGACCTTTTTTGGGGGCCTCACATTGTGCACGTAAGCTGCCGATCCCCAAGGCCGCATATCGCCCAATTCAGGCTTTCTGTCGGTCCACATTTCATATGGGGTGGACTGAACCAATTTTGAAGGCACACAATTAAGTATATAAGTCGTAGTCAATAATGCATCACCCCAATAAGAGATAGGAAAATTTGTATGCGCCATCATAGACTTAACCATGTCTAATAATGTCTGGTTCCTCCTCTCCGTTACACCATTTTGTTGCAGAGTTCTAGGGATTGTCAGTTGCTTGAATATCCCTTTTTCCTCACATAATTTTTTAAACTGATCGGACAGATACTCGCAACCTCAGTCAGTTCGAAGTGCCTTAACACTTTTATCCAACTATTTCTCAAGCTCAATCAAATAACGTCTAAAACAATCTAATGCTTCAGACATATGAGAGATCAAGAAAGTGTTCCCAATACGAGTATAGTCATCCATCATTGTGAGAAAGTAGGAACGCCCATGACTTTCTTTCACATTCAAAGGGCCATAGATGTCTGAGTGAATGAGTTATAATGGTGTTTCTGCCCTAGTGGCTTTACCAAATGGTTTTCTAGTTGATTTCCCTGCTAAACAATGTTCACAACTGGGAAAATTGACCTTAGCGAGTGGGCCTAAAAGACCTGCTCGAGCTAACCTAGCCATTCTATCCTTTCCAATATGACCTAATCTAGCATGCCATTTAATTAAACTATCATGATCATTTTCAACAAGCAAGTAATAAGAATCATTAATATTAACGCTAGAATTAATAGTACCTAAAACCATAAAACCATTAGAAATAAAACCATATCCATAAATTTCATTCCCATAAGAAATTACAACACCATTATTCTAAAAATGAATAGAGTAGCCTAAACTAAGCACTGCAAGAACAAAAAATAAATTTTGTCAGACATTTGGTGCATAGAGTACATTGTGAAGAATAAATGCAGAGCATCCACGCATTTCCAATTTGTAAGTGTCAATTCCTAGCACATCAACACTAGAGTCATTCTCCATTACACTACTAGAAAAATAAGAATACATGACGAAATTTTGTAACAGTTTTTAAAAATAATCACAAAAGATAGTAATGTGTGATGGACTTTTTAAGCAATCACAAAATAATAGTATATATGACGACTCTTAGTGATGACTAATCCTGCCATCAATGTATTATAATTTTGATGGTCATGTCAATCACACCAAATTTTTCACGCAAAATAATTTTTTTTTTGTGACGCACTAAGTCATTACTTATAGATATACCCTTTTCGTGATTGCATTTAAGCTATTACTAATATTTTATGACTGTCATGACAATCATTAAAATAGATTATTTTTTGTGACGACTTTTATTTACAATTACAAAAAAAAGGTATTTTTTGATGGAATTTTCAAGCCATCATAAAACAAAATCTTATGTGGAAGTAATTTTGTTTAGTAAGTCAACTCACAAATGTTTCCTTATATATTTTGTTATAAAATTATAATCATGATTTGGGCTTTGGTGTAGTGCAAATACTCGTTATTTAGTTTGCAAATGGGGGGAGGGTTCGAATCCTACAAGTATCATTGGATACAATTAATACAGTAAAATAATTTATACGTAAATAGAGATTCACATTCTTACATTTGATCCCTAGTCTTATTTTTTTTTGATGATTTTGACAATCACAATAGATTATGTGTTTATGTGATTATATTAATCATCACAAAAGTAATAAGCATTTGCGTGATTATTAAAATCATCACGTAAAACATTTCGTCATGGGCGTATACAAGACCGCCATTGTGATGCTTAAAGCCATCACGTAAACCTTTCGTGATGGTTTTTTTACTTTTTGTGATGAATTTTAGCCATCATAAATGTCCATTTTTTTAGTAGTGTTAGTATTTTTTTGCCAGCTGGAACTTAACGATACTCCATGTGACGCCCCCAAAATAGGTATACATCACCTATTCTGAGTCGCCAAATACATGGTACAGAATACAAATACAATCTTAAATATAAAACATAAGCTGTGAGTTTTAATACAAACATTGTCTTCTAGACAATATTAAAACTCAAAATAAGTCCTCAATACATTTATTAACACACTATTTCATAGAATAGTGAGGACTACTAATGCTATCCTCTGAACCATTACTCCGTTCCCACTCGTCCCCCTATATATATCTCATTTCAAGAGAATAAAGAAAAAAAAGGGTGAGCTCAACTAGCCCAAGAAGAAATATTATGACTAAGATAATGCGTAATAAATTATCATTAGTCTTCAACAATGTTAAACCGATAAAATATAATAGACATCAAGTTTAATCAGCAATGAACAAGCAATCCATTAAAAGAGTCAAGTAGAGAATAAAATCTACTATCTTTTATGATTTAAAAGGTTTTGCATCACTTTTATCACGAGACTCAAATTTTAATAAATAATCCACATCATCCATGCACTACTACCAAGGATATTCATTAGTCACAACCACAAATTATCCATGCACTACGGGCCAAGGATATTCGTATTTTATCAATGGTCATGATCATGCCAACAACTATCCATCAATGCACTACGGGCCAATGAGGACTTTTACCACATCATTTGTAACATTACTACCATGATTACACTTAATAATCCCCGTCATAATCATACCAAGTCCATCTATGCACTACAAAGCCACGATGACTTTCAAAAAATATATAACATATGAGGATGATGACAATGATATAAGAATTCAATAAAACAAGTTCAAGAATTAATTTATTCAGAACTAATAACGTCCAAATTGTCAACACATATTTTGCTTTGTAGGTAAAACTTCAAGAATGCTCGTAAGAATATTTCCATGAAAAGATACCGGATGAAGCACAAATATCAAGAATATTCCACTAATTTCATGGAGTGTAGAAGTCAAAAATTTAACCAACCGAGTATAATAAAGAATGGAATAACAAAAGAAATCACCATGTATGCGGTTTCAGATGCAGACAAAGTTATTCCATCGTAATAATAAATAATCTAAAACAGTGTCAAAGCGAATACGCACCGGCTGTGATATT
The DNA here is from genome assembly GCA_020205615.1 of Panax quinquefolius. Classification (NCBI taxonomy): domain Eukaryota; kingdom Viridiplantae; phylum Streptophyta; class Magnoliopsida; order Apiales; family Araliaceae; genus Panax; species Panax quinquefolius. The sequence continues at coordinate 77,820 of JAINUW010000636.1, read as the reverse complement.
CCAATGTAATAATAAAGATGGAATACAATGTAAAAATCACCATGCATGTGGTACTTCACATGTATGTGTTATTCCAATGTAATACTAAATGACGGAACTGTGTCGTAAAAAATTCACACCAACAGGATGTTCCAACAAAATAATAAAGACGGAATCAGTCCCAAGATAAAGCATGTATAGGATATTCCAATGTAAAAAATAAAGATTTTAACCAAGTCCTACAGAAAACGCATGCATGTGATATTCCAATGTAAAAAATAAAGAATGGAATACGTAAGAATTTCACCAAGTATAGGGTAGTCCACATGATACAAAAGTTATTCCAATGTAATAATAAAGACGGAATAATAGTTCTCTTCATGAATACAAAAGAAATAATACCCTCACCGTAAAAGAAACTTGATATCGAGTAAATAAGTAGCGTAGAATACTTTTCTTCTTTCTCTCTATAGTTTTCTCTCTAGAGTTTTCAAATGAATTTGTAAGAAATAATGAAGGAATGAGCTTCTATTTATAGAAGAATGGAATGAATAGTAACCAATCCCTAAACGGTCCAGTATTGATTTACTTTTAATCTGACTATCTGGCCCATATTTAAAGCAAAATCTTTTAAATAAAATATAATATATTCTATTTATAATCTAATAAAAAGAATAACTTTTAAAAAGATTTTACTATGCAAACACTATGCAGCACTATGCAAACACTATGCATAATAAAATATAATATATTCTAATTATCGTCTAACAAAATAGATAACTTTATAAAAGTATTCTGCTTTTATATAAAAGATTTTACTATTAGCCTAATAAAACGAATAACTTTATAAAAGTATTCTGCTTTTATATAAAAGTTTTCCTATTTTATTACGTTAATAATACTGTAATAAAACAAAACGTCATCATCATTATTATTATTCACACTATTAATCGACACGTGTCGTTCCTGTGAAAGAGGAGGCTTTCAATAAGGATTTCTTTATCGACGCCGCAATTAGGTGACCAAACCTCTCATCGGCGTAACTTCTAGACATCGTTAATAATGAAAATAATAATATTAATAACTTCGCTATCTCAATTATCGATTTAATAACATATAAAATATCGACAATAATTGAATCAAACCGAAAGTGACTTCTCATATAAGCATTAATAATCAATACCATGTGCTACTATGCAACCACGCCAGACATCGCATTTCTTTTACTACCGAGTAGTTCAACAAAGATCAACGGTAAAACTTCCGCCGTTATTTTTATAAAAATATTTTTGTCGCTTTCTCAATCCGACAATAATTTCATTATGGGTCCACCAATGATTGTGTCGTCGTCAATTAATATTCCCGACCAATCAATAATATTATATAACAACTTGCGATTTTGCAAAATTTATAAATATTACCCACAACTATAACATTATATTAAATTTATTCCATAATATTCAAAATGATAATTATAGAAAATTCATTTTTATTCATAAAAGTCAGTCTTACAATCTCCCTTCTTATGAAATTTCACCCTCGAAATTAGGGTATATACTGTATGTCAAGAGGTAAGGATACCTTAATTTTATTTTAGATTCTAACTCCTGTGTCATTTCCTCAACATCGTGGTTCCTCCATAACACTTTCGACTTGAGGTATAACCTCGAGCATGAATATGTTCCTTCTTATCCAAGATTTGAACAAGAACCTCTTCATACGTTAAATCTTCCGCTATTTCGTCCGGCTCTAACTCAATAATATGGTTCGGGTCTTTCACATATTTACGTAACATGGATATATGTAAAACACTATGAACACGAGATATACTTAAGCAGTAAAGCAAGTCTATAGGCTACAAATCCCTACTCGATCGAGGATTAAAATGGGCCAATGAATCGAGGATCGAGCTTTCCTCTCTTTCCAAATCTCGTAACTCCTTTCCATGGAGCAACATGTAACAACACATGATCTCCAATATCAATTCCACGCCCTTCGATAAAGATCAAGATAACTCTTTTGCTTTGGCCTTGTGAGGTTTTTATACGTTGTCGATCGTTTGAATCTTTTCCGTAGTCATACGCATCAACTCCGGTCCCCAACAACGTTGCTTCACCCACCTCATCCCAAAGATACCGAGAACGACACTTTCTTCCATACAACGCCTCGAATGGAGCCATGCCAATACTTGCTTGATAACTGTTGTTGTAGGAAAACTCCGCCAATGGTAAGAACTTGTCCCAACTTCCCTTAAAGTCAAGGACATAGAGTCTTAATAAATCTTCAAGAGTTTGAATAGTCCTCTCTAATTGTCCATCTGTCTGAGGATGATAAGCCGAACTAAATCGTAAATTTGTGCCCATAACTTTTTGCAAACTAACCCAAAACCGTGAAGTGAATCCTGGTTCTCGAACATAAACTATGGATACTGGCATACCATGCAGTCTTACAATCTCGTTTATGTACATACGTGCAAGACGTTCAAGTGTATAAGTTTCTCGTATTGGTAAGAAATGCTCGTATTGGTAAGAAATGAGCAGACTTGGTCAATCTATCAATAATGACCCAAATTGCATCTATGCCTTGAGAAACCTTGGGAAGGCCAGTAATGAAATCCATAGTAATGTGCTCCCACTTCCATTCTGGAATTTCAAGTGGTTGCAATGGACATTTTGGTACTTGATGCTCCGCTTTGACTCATTGACAACTTAGACACCTTGAGATAAACAACGCTATCTCTCTCTTCATATTGCTCTACCAAAATGTATGACGAAGATCACGATACATTTTGGTACTCCCAGGATGGATTGCAAACGGTGTGTCAGGCGCCCATCATGATTTTATACTTTAAATCAGGGTCGTTAGGAACACAAAGTCTGGAGTTGACTCGAAGTATTCCTTCTTCATCGATTCTTGCTTCCGACATAGCACCTTCTTGTACTTTCTTCCTCATATGCATCAACTCCAGGTCTGTAGCTTGAGCAGCTTTAACTTTATCGATTAAAGTCAGTTCTACTCGTATATTCGCCATCATCACATGGGTCCCTGGAGTCTTTAATTCTATCTCCATCCTTTTCAAGTCATACAAGATGGGCCTTTGCGTTGACAATATCGCACTTATACCCACATATGATCTTCTACTCAATGCGCCACCACCACGCTTTGCTTTTCCATGATGGTATTGATGGTATGATCATAATCTTTCAATAGCTCAAGCCAACGTCATTATCGCATGTCGAGTTCCTTTTGAGTGAAGAAATATTTAAGGCTTTTATGATCCGTAAAGATCTCCACTTTCTCCCATACAAGTAATGCCTCCAAATTTTAAGTGCGAAGATAACACAAATGCCAACTCTAGATCATGAATAGGATAATTCCTCTTATATTCTTTGAGTTGTCGAGAGGCATAAAGCTATGACTTTCCCATGTTACATGAGAACACATCCTAACCCCTTGCTCAAGCATCACCAGAGATGACAAATCCCTCCGAGCCGATGGTATTGTCGTAATGTCTTAAATGAGTCTTCTTTTGAGTTCTTGAAAACTCTTCTCACATTCCTCGTTCCAACCGAATTTTGTATCTTTCTGAGTCAGCTGAGTTAAGGGCGTAGCGATTCGAGAAAACTCTTCTATGAATCTCCGATAATAACCAGCTAAGCCGAGAAAGCTACATATTTCGGTCACTGATTTAGGTTGTTCCCAGCTTTGAATGGCTTCAATCTTTGTCGGGTCAACAAATATTCCATAACTTGATACCACCTACCCAAGGAATGCTACTTCCTCAAGCTAGAACTCCCATTTCTTCAACTTGGCATAAAGCTTATATTCACGAAGCTTTTGGAGTATCAGCCTCAAGTGTTGCTCATGATCTTCACGACTTTTGAATAAATAAGGATGTCATCAATAAAGACGACCACAAATTGATCCAAATATTCCTCAATACTCGGCTTCATCATATCCATGAAGGCAAAGAGGAGCATTAGTCAATCTAAAAGACATAACTAGAATTCATAATGCCCATACCGAGTTCCGAAAGTCGCCTTTGAATGTCATCTGCTCTAATCTTCAATTGGTGATATCCTAATGAAGATCAATCTTTGAAAAGAATTTAACGCCTTGCAACTAGTCAAACAGGTCATCAATACGTGGCAATGGGTACCTATTTTTGATGGTGACATGATTCAACTCCCGATAATCAATACAAAGTCGCATACTCCCATCTTTCTTCTTCACGAATAGAATAAGAGCACCCCAAGGAGAAGTACTAGGACGAATAAAGCCAATGTCTAACAATTCCTACAGTTGGGTCTTTAAATATTGAAGTTCAATAGGAGTCATTCGATATGGGGCTTTGGAAATAGGTTTTATACCAGGTTCAAGGTCGATACAAAATTCAATTTCACGCACTGGGGGTAGGCCAGGAAGTTCTTCAGGGAATACGTCAGGAAATTCATTAACAATAGAAATATCATTCAAAACTGACGTATTTTTGTTTAGATCCGTGACATGAGCTAAGAAAGCTTGACATCCATTTTTTTAATAAACGAATAGCTTTATGGCTTGAGATGACATTGATTGATTTTAATGGTTTGGTTGCTTGGATTCGCGTAATAGGTTGATTAGGAATATGAAAGCTAACAACCTTACGAAAATAATCAATTTTTGCATGATGAGTAGTTAACCAATCAATCCCTAGAATTACGTCAAATGCAAGTATTTTTAATGAAATAAGGTCGACGGGTAATGTGAGGGTACCGATTTGAACCAAATAAGACTTATAAATAGTGGATGTAATAAAGGTTTCTCCCAACAGAGTTTCAACAGATAAGTCAAAGTCCAATTTCTCCGGAGTCAAATTTAAACGTTGAGCGCAAGTAGGAGAAATAAAGGAAATGGGTAGAACCCAGATCAAATAAGGTATATACTTCACTAGATTTTATGATAAGCTTACCCGTGAATGACCTCGCTCGGTTCCTTGCTTTTTGGGAGGTTACAACAAACGCTTCCCTCACTTACCGGGTTTTGACTTTTCTTCGGGACGGCCTTTGATGCCTCCATCCCACCGGACTTGTCTTTCTCACACACGCGACAAAATTAGGTCAGTGACCTTCTCTTCACAATTGTAACATACGCTTGGATGGCATCGCACAGCTTGGGATCGATGTGTCCTCTCCTCCACACTTGAAGCATATGATAGGTGGTCATTCTCCTTCCTTAACGACAAAAAAATGATGTCGACGCCTTTTCATCATTGTTGAATCTCTTCTTCTTGAAATGTCCATTCTTATTATTTTGGCCATGATTACCACCGGCGGGTTACCATTTCGCATGTTGATTCCTCCACGCTTATCATTACCGCTTTCGATGATCGCTATCACCGGTATTATCATTTTGCGCTTTGCTTCTTTTCGGTTGGGTTGACTCATTATCGCGCTTCCAATAATCGAGCCCTATTAACAACATCTCAATACAAAAAGTTTATGAGAGATAAGATATCGACGTATCTCCGGTTTCAAACCTCTTAGTCGCATCATTCTTCTCCTCATTATCAACCAAATGGGACGCAAACCGACAACTCGGGCAAACTTGGCTTCGTCTCGCGACACTGGCCATGTTGTTTTACTCCAGCTTTGATGAACTCTACCTCTTTCATGTGACGAATACTTTCGTGAAAGTACTTGTTGTTGAACAGCTTTGGAACTTCTCCCAAGACATCTTCGGTCAAGGCAGCAGTTGAGTACGCTTTTATCGATTCCCACCAAGAATCGCCTCGCCTGCAATAACATGAAGGTGGCAAAGGAACCTTTTGCTCTCTGAGCATCCCAAGACATCAAATATCGTGTTGATCGCTTAATCCACGCTCTCGCCTTAAGTGGTTTTGGCTCTCAAAACTCGTGGTCCCAAATCCTTGAATCGCTTGGCGGTGACCATCCGAGAGTCACCGTTGTTTCCACCGCATTTTGGATGAGAGCCGCTCTCGCCATGTTGCATGAATCAGATAAAGCCTCCTAACATTCCATCGCTCATCATTTGGTCAGTGTTGTTGTTTGCCTGAGGAATGTCGCCTTCTTGATGCACATTATCCTGATTATTGATCTGTGGAGACTCAACGGTCTCCTGTGCTCCATTGATGTTCTCAACATTCTCGGATGTCATTTTCAAACACTGCCACAAAACAAGGGTTAATTATCATATCACATATTATCCCTATACTCTGACCGACCAATTAAATACCAAATAAACTTAGGTAGGTCATACTAGCAAAGGAATTCCCCGTCTCTCCCCTCCTAGTTCTTATCTCACATCTCAGCCAGGGATCATATCCCTAAGCTTTGATACCAACTGTGACGCCCCCAAAATAGGTATACATCACCTATTCTGAGTCGCCAAATACATGGTACAGAATACAAATACAATCTTAAATATACAATAAGTTTGTGAGTTTTAATACAAACATTGTCTTCTCTGATAATATTAAAACTCAAAATAAGCCCTCAATACATTTATTAACACACTATTTCACGTAATAGTGAGGACTACTAATGCTATCCTCTCGGACCATTACTCCGCTCCCCGACTAGTCCCGGCTATATTCTCATTTCAAGAGAATAAAGTGAAAAAAAAGGGTGAGCTCAACTAACCCAAAGAAGAAATATTATGACTAAGATAATGCGTAATAAATTATTATTAGTCTTCAACAATGTTAAACCGATAAAATATAATAGACATCAAGTTTAACTACAATCTTAAAAGCAATCCATTAAAAGAGTCAAGTAAAGAATAAAATCTACTATCTTTTATGATTTAAAAGGTTTTGCATCACTTTTTTTTATCATTTGAGACTCAAATTAATAAATAATCCACATCATCCTCAAGTCCATCTACTACGCCAATGAGCCAAGGATATTCATTAGTATCAATAAACCAAGAATTATCCATGCACTAATAACGTCCAAATTGTCAACATTATACTTCTTTGTAGAGTAAAATTCAAGAATGCTCGTAAGAATATTTTCATGAAAAGATACTTTGAATGAAGCGCAAATATCAAGAATATTCCACTAATTTTATGGAGTATAAAGTCAAAACTTTAACCAACCGAGTATAATAAAGAATGGAATAACAAAAGAAATCACCATGCATGCGGTACTTTCACATGTATAAAGTTATTCCAATGTAATAATAAATAACGGAACCAAAGTCAAAGCGTAATACGCACCGGCGGTGATATTCCAAATGTAATAATAAAGAATGGAATAACAATGTAAATCACCACGCATGCGGTACTTGGCAGATGCATGTGTTATTCCAATGTAATAATAAATAACGGAACCAGTCCTGTAAAAACGCATGCATGTGATATTCCAAATGTAATAATAAATAACGGAACCAGTCCGCCAGAAACGACCGGATGTGATATTTCAATGAATAATAAAGATTTTAACCAGTCCCATAGAAAGCATGCATGTGATATTCCAAATGTAATAATAAAGAATGGAATACGTAAGAATTTCACCAAGTATAGGGTAGTCCACAGATACAAAGTTATTCCAATGTAATAATAAAGATGGAATAATAGAAGTTCTCTTCATGAATACAAAAGAAATAATACCACTTACCGTAAAAGAAACTTGATATCGAGAGAAGTGAAGTAGTAGAATACTTTTCTTTCTTTCTCTCTATAGTTTCTCTCTGAGTTTCAATGAATTTGTAAGAAATAATGAAGGAATGAGCTTCATTTATAGAAGAATGGAATGAATAGTAACCAATCCCTAAACTATTCGTATTGATTTACTTTAATCGGACGGTCCATATTTAAAGCAAAATCTTTTAAATAAAATATAATATATTCTATTTATAATCTAATAAAACGAATAACTTTTAAAAAGATTTTACTATGTAAACACTATGCATAATAAAATATAATATATTCTAATTATCATTTAATAAAAAGATAACTTTATAAAAGTATTCTCATTTTATATAAAAGATTTTACTATTAGCCTAATAAAACGAATAAATTTTATAAAAGTATTCTATTTTATATAAAAAGTTTTTACTGCTTTTATTACGTTAATAATACTGAATAAAACAAAACGTCATCATCATTATTATTATTCACACTATTAATCGACTGTGTCGCTCTCGGGAAAGAGGGGCTTTCCAATAAGGATTTCTCCCTATCATGCCGCAATTAGGTGACCAAACCTCTCATCGCGTAACTTCTGACATCGTTAATAATGCAAATAATAATATTAACAACTTCGTCATCTCAATTATTGATTTAATAACATATAAAATATCGACAATAATTGAATCAAACCGAGTGACTTCTCACATAAGCATTAATAATCAATACCGTGCAGCTACTATCTTAACCACGCAGACATCGTATTTTTACTACCGAGTAGTTCAACAAGATCAACGGTAAAACTTCCGTCGTTATTTTTATAAAAATATTTTTGTCGCTTTCTCAATCCGTGATAATTTCATTGTAGGGTCCACCAATGATTGTGTCGTCTTACGAATAATCCCTGACCAATCGAATATTATATAACAACTTAAGTACTTTGCAAAATTTATAAATATTACCCACAACTATAACATTATATCAAATTTATTCCATAATATTCAAAAATGATAATTATAGAAAATTCATTTTTATTTATAAAAGTTGGGGTCTTACACTCTACGAACCAAATCCGATCATGCGCTATGTGGTCCGTTGCTCCAAAATCTACAATCTACACATGAAGAAAATAAGCAACGAAAATAATGGAAGACACTAAACACATAGCTTGATCAAGACAAACGAATACCTTCTTTGGCTCAGTGCAGCCACGAGCGAAGTGTCCTGCTGTGCCACCATTTTAGCAAATCAACTAGGCATTTTCCTTCTCAACAGCCTCTGCAGCCTCCTGAGGCACTTTAGCATTAGCAATCTCTATTTGTTGAGCCTTTAGGCATTCATCTTCTAGTCGTTTAGTCCTTAAACGCTCAACCTCTAGCTGCTCAACGTCTAAGCGCTCAAGGTGATGAAAAATATCTTTTAAAGATTTAATGTTTTCATGTTGAGTTATGTTAACCTTAAGATTGTTCCAATTGTCAGGAAATGAGTGTATCACTGCCCGAATTTGTTGTTCATATGACAAAGGGTTGCTAACAGCTTCTAATGCATCAATCATATCCGACATGACCTGAAGATGTTCTCTAAAGGTGTGCTCAGCTTTCTTTGTGTAAGTGTCGAATTTGGTAGTTAAGAGATGCAACATAGCCATATCCATGGCCATTTTCTTTTGAGAAAAGAAAATGGATCTTATTAGAGATATTCGATTAGTTCACCACAGTATATAAATCATCTTTGCCGCATGATCTAAATTAACATAAAAATAATGAGACATAAATACAAAAGGGAGACTTCGCTAGGCTTTGAAATCACAATTTGTATGAATACCTAATTATTTAAATTTAATTTTATAGTGCATAAGATGTGTAATTTAGGGAATAACTTAATTAAATTATTACCACCTAAATTACTCCCACTAGGAACAAGGGTATATGTGTAATTATAACATGGTAATTTAATTCCAACAACCAATGATTAATACTTCAAAAATATAAACAAAGGGAATTAAAAAAAAAAAGACAATATTACCTAATTAATACACCAGGTATTCTATAAACACATTAAAATGCTTCCAAAAAACTTTCAGCAGTAGCATATCATCATAAAAGGTTACTGTATTTTTTGGGATTTTTCTGATAATTATGCTAATTATTACAATTAATTAATCATAGCATAATTAATTAAAAGCAAAATACCCAAATATATCAATTTGTTCCCAAAAATTTACAACATTAGCTAAACATCATAAAATGGTTACTATAATTTTTCTGGAATTTTATTGACAAAATTTTAATTATAACAATTAATTAAGAATCGCATAAATAATAAGAAATTAACCAAAAAATACCCAAACATATTAATTTTTGTCAAAAACTTTACGACAGTATCTCAACTTCATAAAACGAGTACTGTAAGTTTTCTGGAGTTTTTCAGATAAGTTTACTAATTTTCACAATTAATAAACTATTTATTAATATATTGGAAATTAACCAAAAGTTATTCAAATTTATCAATATTTTAAAATTCCATTAAAAACATTAATTATATGCTAATAATTAAATTTCTGTAAAATATTCAGAATTTAATAATCAATATAACTATTTTTAAATTAATTTTCATGCTAAAGACAATTAATAAATCATTTTCTAAAAATAAATAAAAACTGCCAAACTGGGTCATGCCCGCGGGTCGAATCTGGGTTAGAGGGTCGGGTCAGGCGCACGAGTCAGCCTTCACTCTCAATCTCTTGAGACAATAATTTATAGAAATGTCATTTCGCGACCCAAATTTTGAGAAGTCATATCTCAGTCCATATAAGTCCGATTTAGACCCATAATATATTGTTCAAAAACTTACAACGAGTAGTACTACGCATACATATCAATATCACAGAAATCGGATAATCACAGAAAAAGTTATGATTGGTCAAAGTAGGCTTGTTGACTATGTTTTCAAGCTTTTAAAACATTCATCAATGGAGTTTTATGTAAAACTTCATACATATCATACATAAGATCGATAATTAACCATGCTCTGATACAAATGAAGGAAAAATATGATCCATGTAGAGACATATTTACACAAAACACATAAATTAAATGCGTACCTCTAAAGCGTGATATAACCTTTTGGTGCGGAAAAACTTTCTGGAATGGATTGTCCTAGATCTGCAACTCAACGACGTCTCCAAACTACTATACGAGAATAGAGCTCAAATCCACACTTCGTAACACTTAAGTTTTTCTCTGTATTGGGAGAGACTACTAATATTAGAGTTTTTGGGTCAACTGATTAATAATGATTAATCGTGATATACTGAGGGAGAGAAGACGTGAGTCTTATAGGAAGAAGTAAGTGAACCACTTCCCTACAATCTCTTTAACTCTCCAACTCTCAGTTACATAAAAGAATTTAATCAATCACATAAGTTGACTAATAAATTAAATGGATCGGACCTCCATAAGCCCCTTATTTAGATATCCAAAATCTAACCGTTTGCAATAAATTTTACTTTTTCGTTAAATGGAGTATAATATTTCTGTGGCAGTGTGTTCCGGGAAAAATATCTTGGAGCAAGCAAAACATGGTTTCTATGCAGATTGAGGCAACTTCTCGGAAAAGAGGAGACACTAAAGTCAAAGATGCATCTTGAATTTTTTATGAAAAATAAATATCCAAGGAAGCACTCCTTCAATTATTAAAGAATATATATTGTAAAATACTCTTTATAAGTATATTTAGTAATTGATAAAACATTTAAAAATCTGTTCCAATGTCTACGTACAGTTTTCATAAAATTGAGTTTGTTTTTGTAAACCATGTGAGACTACAACTTGAGATTAAATCACCAAATAAAAAGAAAGGAAAATGAGGCAAATTAATATTTTTTTAATTACTCTTCCGTACATAAGATGCTCATAATATTATTTTTGTTTGATTGATTATGATAGGATTAATCCAACCTCTGTCCTTACAGAACTCGAAGAGTTCAATGGAAAATAGTAGAGGAAATTAAATGGAAAATGAAACACTATTGAGAACAATTTTCTAATAATTTGTCACACTAAAATTTTATTATAATAAGGTCATGTTTGATTGTAAAAATTATAATTTTAAGATTATAATCCCAAAACTATTAATTTTTGGATTAAATAATTATAGTCACGTGTTTGTTTTTTATAGTATTATTCATAGAATAACTTAAAATAATCTCATGTTATGTTTGTTTTTTTTTCAAAACTAATTAAAGTATTTGATTAAAAAATATCATTTGGACTATTATAACATTACCAATAATAATATATTTTAAACTTATTTATACATCAAAAAAAAATATTTACTGATTATATATACAACCCTCATCCCACTCCTACCCCCATGCAAAAAAAATATTTACTGATTATAAATACACTCTCATTCCACCCCCACCCCCACCCCCACCCCACCCCCACCCACTCCCCCACTCCCCCACTTCCCAAAAATAATATTTATTGATTATGTATACACTCTCACCCTGCCCACCCTCTCCCCCACCGCACCCCACGCCACGCCACCCCACCCCACCCCATCCTATCCTACCCTAAAAAAAATAATATTTTCTGATTATATATACACTCTCACCCCATCCACTCATCCATCCACCCCACTCCCCAAAAAATAATATTTATTAATTATGATACACTCCCACCCTGCTTCACCCTCACCCAACCCCCACCCCACCCCTACCCCCACCCGACCCCCACTCACACCCACACCCACCCCCAACCTTACCCCCATCCCACCCCATCCCACCCCACCCATCCCCTACCCCACCCAAAAAAAATAATATTCAAGAATTATGTATACACCTCCACTACCACCCTCACCCCCACCTCACCCCACACCCCCACCCCCACCCCCACCATCTCTCTCAAAAAAAAAATATTCAGGTTATTATATATATCCACCTCACCTCACCCCAATTCTTACCCCCACCACCCCCAAAAAAATATAATATTTATTGATTATGTTTATAATCCCACTCAATTAAGTGTAAGCCAGAACTTTAATGGTCATAGACCCCACTAGAAAAAAAATACTTTATAATGTAAGGTAAATTTTAAAAAATTTAAATATTATATATGAATTGACCCAACTAAAATTTTATAAATTTTCTATTATACGAGGTCAAATTAAAATTTTATAACTTTGTCAATCAAATTTTAACCACATGACTCATATGCTTTCAATATATGTATCTCTCTCTATAATATTTTAAAATAAATAATAATCTAATTTATATTATTTTTAAAAATAAATAATGAATTACTTACTTACGATTAATTATTGTCATTAAAAAAGTCTATTATGAGTCAATATAGTGTATATATATACCAAATATTATTACTCATTATATTTTTATTGTAATATAAGTACATATATATATTCGAAAAAGTATAAAGTATTAAAAAAAATGGCTACTTTAGGCTACTTATCCCAAACCCCTGTTAAATTTTTTTTTATAACTTAGTAATAATTTCGACTCTACTGATAAAATTTTCTGGCTTCGTAACTGATCCCACTCCACCTCATCCAGCCCCTAACACCCCCCCCCCCCCCCCTCCCCTCACCCCTCAAAAAAATATTTACCGATTATTGATTTATGGAGTGTTTGGTGCATTTTGGAAGTTCAAACTGACTTAAGAATTTTGTTGTCTACAAATAGTTTATTTCAAAAATAAATTATTTAACTCACAAATACAGTCCTTAAAGCTCAAATGCAGTGTACCAAAATTGGTGCAGTGATAACTAAACATATATTTAATGAAGTTTCTTGTTCCGGGAGTTTTTAATTTAAAGAAAAGAAAGTTAAAAGAAAAGATGAGAACAGTAAGAAAAAAAATTATATTTTTAATGATATACCCTTTATATAAATAGCAACACACGGTATAGGGTGGGTACAAATATGCTCTCATCTTCTCCATTCGTGGCGTACTTTCCGAGCTCTCCAGCACCTCTAAGGAATTTCTCTCTCACACACACACACACACACACACACACATATATATATATATATATATATATATATATATATATATATATATATATACGGGACTGATTCATAGTTAACGTTGTAAAATTAAAAGAGATTAATCTTACAAAAAATCCTGATCCTCTATCTGAATATCGAATGATTAATATAGTCCCCCGCTATCTATAGTTTAGTTTTCAGTATTCCGCAGTTTAATACTGCGGATAGAACAAAAGTCTAAAATACTCTCCTTGTAAAAGTTTCTTAACTACGGACGTTAAGTATAGCTGACCAATTGAAAAACGGCGTCGTTTTTAAATAAATTACGTCCACAATATTGATGTCGTGGTGGCCAAATTCAATTTTTTTTCAGTTTTTCAGTCTCCACAATATTAAATTCAGGATGTCAAATAATTGATTATGAAATCTACCAAACGAAATTGATCCTGGATATGTGTTCAACAGCGCCCGTCTAAATTTCAAAGGTCTAACTGCCTTGCATCATCATCCCTCCAAGTTTCTGAGTGGGCGAAGAAATCTGATTACTTAGTTGTATGTGAATATTTCTTTATGACCGCAAGGGAACTAAGTTTGGGACTGATAAAAAGGTATTTCTGAGTTGAAGGAACTTGTTGAGAATATTTCAAGGTGTGAATATAATCTATCTTCTTTAAAGGACATTCAGAAGCAGGAAGGGGAACATAAAATTGCTGAGTTTGAAGATGAACTTGAGATATATACGAAGACAAAATTATGTTATGAAACGCTTATTATGAGGGGTGGATTTTTTCTTCAATATGCCTTGTCCTTCTACAGGGTAATGGTGATTAGAAATTTTTTTTTAAAAAATAGGCATCTGCAGGAGCCTAAAAAATTAAAAAAAAAATTAATTTGGTCAATATGAGGTCGTTTTCTAATTGGCCAACATCCACAGTTTAATAAGGACACTTGTTTAAAAACAATGTCGTTTTCCAATTGGCCAAATACCGCGGACGAAACTTGTAAAGGAGGGGAATTTTGAACTTTTGTTCTGTCCATGATATATATATATATATATATATATATATATATATATATATATATATATATATATATGGAGATCCTGGATCTTAGGCTCACTTTTATCTAACATACTTCATCCCTCTATTCGATCCGTCATATATATAGAATCGTCGCCTTAGCTTTTAGCTACTATAACATATAACGACGTATCGAACCAATAGTGATTTTACCAAATCGCCGCATATCTCGTCGCTATAGAGATATATATATATATATAATGGGTAAGCTTAAGATTCGATATATATATATATATATATATATATATATATATATATATATATATATATAAAGTCTATGTATATACACAAATGATATTATACATATATTGCTACATGATGACGAGAGTGAAACCATCGTTATAGCTAAAAAATACGTCTATAGCTAATCAGATAATACATGCATACGATATATATATATATATATATATAGGGTTCTTTACACTTTCAGACAATAATAAAAAAAAATTATTCTGATTAGTAAGATCCACAAAATAATTACAAAAAAGAGTGAGGTCCTCACAAACACTCTCTTCCCCTTCAATTCAGCTTCTGTGAGGTCTCCGACACTTTTCTTCACCATTGAAGCGACGCCTCTTGTGGGTTTATCCGCGACCTTGAGGGATCGAAGCTTGGAGGCGACATGGACGGACAAAAGAGGGTCGGCGATGGAGGCGGCGAAACCAAGGCCATAGGGGAGCGATATATATAGTAGGTATATATAGTAGAGAATATAAATTAATTAGTGTATGTGACTTATGAAAACAAAAATTAAAAAGAAATTAAAAAAGCAAAAAGATCGTACAACAACAAAGAAATTCAAAAAGAAAAGGAATAGACCCATCATTCCATACCAAGTTGAACGGTGAGCTTGAAACATCTTCAACCTCTCCTAAATGATAACAATATTATCTCCTCAAACAACACCAATCAATCACCTTCAATCTTTCCCTCCACATAAAACCCTCCTCCATTCTTATCTACCATTCATTTGCCTTCCCTTTCTCTCTCCACAACTTTTTCTCTCTCTAAAACATCTTCTTTCGACAATGGCTTCAACAACATCACCCACCTGTCTTTCTCTCCTCCCCACCACGTCCTCCTCTTCCACCACTTCCCGCTTCCTCTGTCGCAAGTACTAACCCGTAGTTATTACACATTCATAAACTGGTTATCTTCATATAAGTGTTTGGTTACCTAGGTTTAATTATTCAATCTTTGCTTTGTCACCAAGTCATGATACTCAGTGATTTGATTATAAACTGAATGCAAACAATGTGTTTCAGATTTATGGTTACTAATTAGATATATTTTTGTTACTGTATAATATTGATTTCGTCACCATACATAATATTGTATTTTTTTTAATGTTTCAGTTGTACTTCATTTTACGATAAAAAAAAGGTATAATATAGTACATCAACAAAAAAAGTGTAACTATAAAACTATCTAGATGTTTACTGTGAGTAACCAATAACCAGATATATGGTAACTTTTTTATTGATGTAAGATAACCGAGATTGTGTTACACAATATTGAATAATATTTTGTATTTTTTTTCTTCTTACATTAAGTAAGAGAAAAACCACACGACTACTCTTGGATTCTATCATGGTTTAACAAGATAAAGAAAACAAATACATGTAACACTTAGTAACTGTTATGAATTTTTTTATGACTATTTAGTTACTCACAAAAACTAAAATGGTTACATGTGTATGAAGGTTTGGCTACCAACTGCACCATATTCAAAATAATTTTATTTTTAAAAGGTTATTTATAAGTAATCAACATGATGAAGTTTTGTCACTCACTAATACGCATTTGGTTACCTCTAAAGGAAAGAGTCCAAAATACTCAATATGAACAAACAAACAATGTCAAACTACTGGTAATAGAATCAAAGACCAATCAACAGTATCCAACTATATAAGCACTAGTAACCAAAACACAATCAACAGGTTTTTAAAACCAAAACACTTCTACTAGAATAAGTGGTTTCCAAATATATAAGCACTTGTAACCAAAACACAATCAGCAGCTTCCTTTCAACACCACTAGCCAGACATCAGAAGAGGAAGCCGCAGTCGATCCCCGTATCATCAGGGACGATGAGCTCGACGACGACGAAGAAGAAGAAAGAGAGGATCTCTTAATAATGTCTATTTTGTTTTACCCATTATTTGTCTACAGGATTTTCCTATGTAGTGTAGTGTAGTGCTCGTCGTCGGTGCTGTCCTTTTCCACAACCATGGAACACCACCACTACAACGCACTAGCCTACCTAGCCGCCATCATTGAACACCCCTGTGGCGCCATTATTGATGTCCAAATTACATATCTTAAATTCAACGTCCCACCATACAATGAACAATCTCGACTCTCAAATGTCAATTACTGGAGCAACTCTTTTTTATACTCTTGTTGACCTAAAAACTTTAAATTGCGAAGCCAACAACGAAGAATTAAGCTGAAAAAAATCCTAGCCTGAGATGAACTCCGGTAAATCGGAGCGGTGAAATCCGTTAATGTATTAAACGTATCTTTTAATACCAAATGCACTAATTTTGTAAATAAAATATTGAAAATGTATTAATTCTGTAAATATTTTTTGGATGCACTTTTGTTATAATTTTTTTAAAAATATACTAGAAAGTGTAAATAACCCATATATATATATATATATATGGGGTTCATCCATAGCCCACTGACTATGGACCATTTCCTAGCAAGTTGATCTCTAGCCCTCCATCCATCACAACTAACAACAGCCAGGATTAGATTAGATGAATCTAATTACTATCCGCAAAGTCAGAACTTTTAAACAAGAAAAAATATAACAAGCAACTAATGAGTGGATATATATTTATTGACTAGTATGAATCATTGAACAGAGACCAGCCATCGTCTGTTAGGTCACATTTTTGGTTATATATATGATCCCTTAAAGGGTATTGTACATACCAAATAACAATACTCTCCACACATTGTCTCACAAACATGGCATCTACAGGAGCTAAGGTAGAAAAATACAGGTCTTTATTAGGCGCAGAAGATGTCAAAGACGTTCAATGGAGGTTTGGTGCTCCTCCTAACTTTGATGTTGTAAATAAGCTTTTCGAAGAAGGCCGAACTAAGGTAATCTTTCGCAGAATTTTGCCTATTCTATTTGAAAAATGATAGTCTCATTTGATTTTTTTGATTTTTTGTACGCATACATACATACATACATACATACATATATATATATATAGTCCGCTTCTTCAGCGAACTGGAAAGAGCAAACTAAGAACGAATCGGCTATATCGACGGAAAAAACCGTCGCTATAGCCAGTTCACTCCCTCCGGTTACGGTGTAAAGTTATGCTTAGGTAGGAGATTTCAGAGCATAGTTTATCAATACAAGGAGCTAGCTGATTTTACTATGTCTTTTGGTAGATATGGCCTGCAGGTTCACTTGAAGAAAAAGTGCAGAACCTTGTGAAAACATGGGACATGGAAGTATTCCACAAAACTCGATTAGAAGACTTCAAAACACTTGATCCCAAGAAGTTTACTCTAAGCCTTAATGGTAAAATAATAAAGAGTCATATTCTTTTTCAGTTTTTTTCACACAAAACTAGTTCGGTTAATCAAAAGCATTCTTTTAAGAACAAATGTCGATATTAAATACCGACATGTGGATACATAAGATATGAGAGTGTAAAGAAGGGATCTACATATAACTGTTCTGTTTTATTGCTTAAGTTCCATATTATTGCAATTTTCATTCGACATAAAATTAGGCGACATATAAGTCATTTTTATTTTTTAACCATATTCTTCAGGAAGGAAAGGCGCGACAATGGAAGAAATAGGAAAGCTTGGTGGTGGATACAATGCTATGCTGCAAACCAAATTGCCAGAAAATTATCAGTGCTACAATCCGGCCGAGGAATCAGATGATTCATCCCGTATCGTTTTCACCAAAGCGTTTCCCCGTGGATTTGCCCTGGAAATTCTCCAGGTTTATTCAGGGCCACCGGTGATTGTGTACAAGTTTAGGCACTGGGGTTATATGGAAGGTCCTTTTAAAGGGCATGCTCCTACTGGAGAAATGACAGAGTTTTATGGGATTGCCATTTTTGCAGTATTACTAAATCTTTCCCTCTTCTTCTTCTTCTTCTTCTTCTTCTTCTTCTTTTCTTCTCCGGCTATGTTTGTTTGTAAAAATGATAAAACTATTTTATCTCATAATTAGTCTAACACTGAATCTCATAGACTATTTGTTATCATTTCTAAGGTTATTTGATACCTCAAAAAAGAGATTATTTAATACCACTTTCTTTCTACTTGGGATTATAATCCATTATCAAATGTTCTTAGAAATGATAAAATATAGTACATGAGTTGAAATATGGGGCTAAACATGTAATAATAAAATATTTCGTAGTGATAATAAATTAATACAAATAGTTTTATCTCACCCATCATATATCTTTGTAAACAGACATAACCCTAATTTGTAGCTACATTTACTATTGTGAGACTTATAAGTTACAAAATTTGAACAGTTGGATGAAGATTCGAAGATTGTCAAGGTGGAGTTCTTTTATGATAGGGGAGAACTTCTCGGAGGTCTTATGAAGGGTGGAACTACTGATAAATCTACAAGTGAAATGTCTACAGGCTGCCCTGTTTTGAAAAGCACAGGATAGCTTTGTCAAGACATTTATTAGCATTTATCAAGTTCAGTGTTGAATAAATGTAAGAAACTCAAACTTTAAACTAATAATTGCATCTAAATAATTCGGAATTTTTTCTGTTCAGCTGTTATTGAAAATATGTCATAAAAGTATGTTTAGCTGTTATTGAAGGTATGTATATTAGCATCTCGGAGGTCTTATTGAAAGTATGTTATGAAGACTATCTTGGAGCGGGACGGCTTCTATCGATCATTGTACATTGAGGCAACTTCTTGGGAAAGAGGACTAAGAAAAGTCATAGGTCCTCCTTGAATTATTAAAGAATATCTTTTGTATTGTAAGTAAGGCTATAAAATATAAATAAATAATTCGTTTTCGATTCGAACTCGATTCGAAATATAAATGATTTAAATATGAATAAATTTTAAAATTTGATAAATCACTCGAATTTCTTCAAATTGCAATTTTCTATTGATTTTCAGATTATATTTATTCGAAAAATTTAAATTATTTGGGTTTGATTCGAGATCGCGACTCGGTAGCTAAACGAGCCTCAATCAAACCTTATTTTATACTCGATAAATTTTGCGAACTAAATTTGAGCAACTCAATACTCAGCTCGACTCGGTTCATTTACATCCTTAATTGTAAGATACTTTAAATAAGTATTTTCTCAGTCTCTAAAAAGATGAGTATTAAAAAAATAAAAATAAAAAAAGAAAAAAAAAATTCTGAATTTATTCTTAATAGTTTCACAAAATTATATAAAATAATGAGTACTTTTAATTTTTATACTAATAAAAAACTAATTAGCTACTATGAGACTATTATTCTTAATAGTTTCACAATTATTTTAATTTTTTCCGAACTATGAGACTATTAATCAGATTTTGAAGCTTTTATTCAACTGATTTGCTATTTTTATAAATAAATTACAAATTATAATATTATATATTCAACACCTTATATTGTGGTTTATGAGATTAATTAGTTTGAAAGAAGAAATTCCAGCAATAAAAAACAAACAAGAAGAAAAAAAAAAGAGATTTAATAATCTTGATAGGATAAAACTATGGTGCACTTATGGTCACTATAGTGGGATCCAAAAAAATTATTTTATTTTTGCCCCACTTTGATGATAAACAAAAATAAGAGAAAAACAAAGGATAAAATAAACTACATAAAAAAAAAAAGGGAAAAGAAAGCCAATAGCCCCCGGAGATTCTGAGGTGGGGGTCATATGACCCCCTCCTTCCGCCTCTTCATACATTTCAACCTCCAAACGTACTAAACGTTATTGTTGCAAAAGTTATAAACGCTGATAACCAAACAACCAATATCTAAGTTTCTTGTTAATGGCTAAAATCTAGTAATATGCAAAGTTTGACATGCTTCTTCAATTCGAACTGAATTTTAAAACAAGAACGAATATAACAAGCAACTAATGAGTGGATATATATTTATTGACTAGGATGAATCTTTGAACAGAGACCAGTCATTATCTAGTAAGTGACATTTTTGGTGTTATATACGAAGGGTACCTAGTACATACCAAATAACAATACTTCCTCCACAGTTTCCCTAAAAACATGGCATCTACAGGTTATAAGGTAGAAAAATACAGGTCTTTATTGGGTGCAGAAGATGTGAAAGACATTCAATGGAGTTGATGGGTCTCCAACTTTTAGTAATTTTTTAATGATAATAATAATTAGTAAATAAGTTAATTAAAAAGGTAAAATCCTACTCATAAGATTTATATATTATAATTATTTTTACTAAAATATTTTATAATCCTACTGAATTAATATTTTTTTGACCTTGATAATTTAATATCAAGTGTTAAAAGATTAATTCACAAAATAATATTTCCTAAGACAAGGAAAACATCTATTTCTCTTAAATGATTTTTTCACTAAAGCTTTCAAAAATATATTATATATTAAAGCTATTTTTTTATAAAAGAGAAAAGAAATTGCATAAAGCTAAGAGCCTTTTTTAAATAATATTATTACAAATGCAGAGTACAACTTGCCGTGAGATTATTATAATCTCACATTTTTTTTCTTTTTTCTTTCTTTAATATGTGGTTACCCATCTAAATATATCAAAACTGAGAAAAACATGTTGCAAATATGAGTTGGAATATCTATTCTCAATCTTAAACAAAACTCGCATTATAATGGTAAATATTAGAATAAAGTTACGGTTACAAAAGATGACTACAAAAAATTGGATTTAAAATGATATGTCAAATTATAATTAGTGAATGTTCAGCCATACATGAGTGAGTCCAATGGTTATAACCAATAAATACCATCCATATCATTTTGTACCCAACCTTTTGTCACCAAAGTATTATTGAAATGTTAAAGCATAAGCAAGTGACAAACATTCAAATTATGCTTCTTTTTTACATAAAAGCAATTATTGATTTTGTCAACTCCCTAAGCTTGAAGAACTCTTCTCTGAGGTAATACATAACATTAACAAGCTATATTCAATCACATTTTTGAAGAACTAAACAATCACCACAAAATAATTTATTTCCAGATCATGCTATATTCAAACTGTGTTCTTCAGCCTAAGTTCAAGGCAGAACAAGGAGTAATAAATGTTTCATCATCATGTCATAACAAAAGGAGTATCTAATTAACAAGTGAATATGACCGCATGCTGTCTAGATCAATTACTATATCCTGCTCTTCCCTTGGATGAAGGTGCACTAGAGTACAAGATAAGCGACATGATAATACTCTAGAAATTTACATTTAGTTAGATGATAAATAAATAACATTATCATTTAGATTTAGAATTTCAATTATCATTTAGTACCGCAAAACCTAACAAATCTAAGAGAAAAGGTAGATTGCCGCAGCTTGCAGTGTTATAGAGCATAGGATCAGATTCAGAAATGCCTTTTAATTCCCGAAATATATGGACTTTATGAAGAATGTAGACAGTGATGAGTTATAGTTTTCACAAATCAATTATCTACCAAAATCTGTGCAACGTGATGAGAGATGTCAATCATCAGTACGACGATTGACGAATGATCACTTCATCATCAATGATGATCCTACAGGTCTTGCTACACAAGAAACCATCCTATTTTCATCTTATCACTAACCTTATAATTAATCTAGCAAAAAAAAAAATATATCTTATTATTATTATGCAAAGCATCTATTTTCTGTTGGTTTGGGAGTTTTGAATTCTAGGTATAGGACTAAAACAATAAGAACAGAGTTTGCTAAACCCAAGGAAGGGAGCCAGGATATGGAGCTGTGCCACAATATTTGAACAAACCTTCGATTTCAGGGCATCCATTAGGGTAAGGAATTGATCGGTGAAAGGGATCACGGCCAAGCTTTTTGCGACGAAGTGCGCCTAAACATCCATAAGGATCTTCTTGGAATTGAGTCCTCACCAATGCTTCACCTTTCAAAGCTGCTGTCCTTGAAGTTGATGATGATGGCGTACCTGAGTAGAAGAATCTTGTTTCCGGAAATCCAATTGCAGCGCGGTGCAAATGTGCAAACCTCTCTTCCTTGAAATCATAACCTACAACCTGAATTTCAATTGGAAAGTTCATTAATACTTGATAAGACTTCCTCCAAATAAAAAAATAAAATAAAGAATTAACAGGGAAACTAATTTTAATTTAGGTAGAATAATCAGTAAGGTTGAAATAACATATTTCCTTGTTTTTATTTTCTTTCTTAGAATTCCTGTAAAACTGAATTAACACCTGACGTGCTTAATGAGACCTAAGTAAGAGGTTAACCAAGTCCATCAAGTATATAGATGAGATGCAATATGACAAGGGAGAGAACCAAACAAGAATAATTCTTGAGGACCAAAAGTGAAGACCAAACAGAGACGATATAAAAGAACTTTGTCAGATGGCTTTTGGAAATGACAAAAAGAAATAACTAGACTTGAGATAACGGATTCTATACAATACTGGTCAGCCTGTTGGTACTTCAACATAATACTGGTCAGGAAAGGCACTCTATAGAAACAACCTGTCAAATGGCGGTGTCAGCATTCTCACTGGAGCCTGTCCCTAGTTTTCCAATTCTGGATTCCTAGAATTTAGTTTACTTTATAGTACAAGGAAAACATATAAGGGGTAGTTGCTTGCTCTCCTAACCCTTTTGCCTATATCTGAGGTCCATAAATCTATTTCAATTTCCAAGCATTTCAGGATCATTGAAAATGTTGCGCAATAAATGAGCTTACCGTTATATTGTGTGGATATATTCCAGTAAGCTCCCGAAACCGACACACACTAAACAGAAGATTCTCAAAACTGTCCCTTGCATGTTCTTCCGTGAGTGCCCTCCATTTCACAACCTCTGGCTTGCCTATATGCAGAGAATGGAAATTAGTAATACAACAATCAGTGTTGCTTCTTAAAGCTTGTATGCATGTATAAAATTTCAACATGCACTAGTGCAGGGGGAAAAAAGTGAGAGATCATAATACAAGCATCCACATTTTCTTCGTTGAAGAAATGAAGTATTCAAATTATAAACTATTTCAATGGAGTCTCTCATCGTGCAGATTAGAGAAATTTAATCTCATAATTTAAAGGGGAAAAATCACTAAACACCAACTTAGTAAAACATAACACAGAATGGTAGGAGTTGATAGCGTCTTGATTAGGCTAGAATGAACATGGTAGAGGTTCTTTAAAATAGCTAGATTTTGTGTGTGCGAGAGAGACAGAGACTGCTGACTAGAAAGTACCATTTTTGGTTTTATTTTTGCTACCACCAAAAGGTTCACTAGCAACTGCATCTCCCAACACCAACAGTGACTGCCTCAGAATCATAATACCGACCAGAAATTAACACCCCCACCTCCATAGTCCTGCTGATATTGCCTGTCATATGCGATTACAAGATGTTCGAACACCAACATCATGATCAGATCAACATTCTTAATGACATAATTACCCACCCACTATAGCATTGTCACTTGCCTAATGCATTTAACATTACAACAGCCAAAAACTATTGAACCACAGTTAATATATTTTCACCACCTATCTGACCAATTTGCCATGTTCAAATTCTCGCTACGTAACTACGCTAGGTATCAACTTCTATAATGTTACACCTGCCAGTTCTCGAAAGTTTACCACGGTAAGGTTGGATTTTTCTGTCCCTATAGTTTAGCTCCTCACTTCAGAAATTACTGAAATGGATGACATAATCACATAGACATAAAGTCAAGTCTGACTTGAGAATTAAACACATAACTAGTAGTGTAGAACTCAATGTTATTGGCAATACTGAGGCCTGGGGCTCAATCAAAAGCAGGAATTTTAAAACCACCTCATGGAATTGGAGGGCCACTGTTGAACTTGGACTAGGCTGGTACAGTTTGGCATAGGAGCTACTTGCTAGTTGCTACACATCCACTTGATCCAAAAACAAAAATACACAACGCCATTGCATATATACAAACATACATGGATCAAGGAATGACTGGATAAAAAGATGCACATTGTACAAGGCCAGTTTTAGGATTATTTCTCCAAATGTCCAGATAGCATAAGTGAAAGACCTAAATTATTTGAATCAATGAAAATTTTATTAAAAATAACGAGTATCATAAGAAAAACAGAAATACTCACCAAACCATCCTTTGGATTCAGCAACTGTCCAATAACTCTGTGCTTCACTTCGAGGTCCAGCATCTTTCCGAGTTTCACCACCACTAAACAATAGCAGCGCCTCATCATCGTTGGCTACAATATCAACTCCCTCCTGTATATGTGTGACAAAAGTGGCAGCCTGGCCAGGATGCTTTTGATAAGACTCCAAAAACCAAGAATCCTCCTTATCAACCTTCTCACAACTACTACTTGTATAAACAGAATGCCCCGCGACCATTACAAGATTCCGCAGCTTGGCAAACGGATAAGTACCAATGTCCATCTCATATTTCTTAAAATTACTCACAACATGGAACCGGCTCTCATAAAAAGATATTATAAAGAGAACAGTAAGCCCAAAACACAACATAACGAAAAACACTATAATTGGGTGCAGCTTGTAATATGTTTGAATACGGTTTCCAAGATTTTTACACATTTTCATGGGATAAAGGGTTGATTTTTTAGGCTTTTTTCTGGGTTTTCTGAG
This sequence comes from Panax quinquefolius, assembly GCA_020205615.1. Classification (NCBI taxonomy): domain Eukaryota; kingdom Viridiplantae; phylum Streptophyta; class Magnoliopsida; order Apiales; family Araliaceae; genus Panax; species Panax quinquefolius. The sequence goes on along the minus strand of JAINUW010000636.1, from coordinate 52,303 downwards.
GGTTCCAGATTCTAAATCAAATTCACCTCTAGGGTAAGCAGGGAAAGACTTGGGACTACCTGATCCAAATTGATGATTTATCATGATAGATTAAATGCAGTAAATGGGTTGCGATAGAATAAGAAATCAAACATACCCAGATCGAAATTTGAACAAAGGATTCAGAATTACCATACAAATTTAGTTTCAAATAGGTATTTCAAACATACCCAGTTTGAAATTCCCAGAAAGAAATCAATTAGATCATAATCCTCAGATTCAGAAGTAAACTTAAACTTGTAAAATCAATACAATCAGTCATGGAGTAATGAAGAATACCAGTCACCTGGAATAATCAATCGGAACCCAATATGGAGAGAGCATTGGTCAATTGATCTTTGCTAAACCTACTCAGAAAGTAAATGAAGATAAATCACAAAGACCAAATTTTATCACACAATTAAACCACGAAAATCTCTAATTCTGTTGCATGAAATCGTGCTATGACACCGGACAAAAATTGGAAAAAACAAAACTGAAGAGAGTCTCTCCAAAATTGTAATTGGACTACTACTACATTCTTTTGGGATTTAAAAATGTAAGAAATGATAGTCTTCTGATCAGATGGAGAATTGTTGACGATGAAATTGAAATTCTGCCTGTTCGGGAATGAAAATAATGACTTACAAGTTGATTTAAGTAAAAGTTTTTTTTTATCAATTTGATTTATAAGTTAATAATTAAGTTAATATAAGTTATGAAGGTGTTCGATTCATAATGATTTATAAATTAAAATAAATACAAATATTATTAAAAATAATATTAATAAAAAAAGAGAGTAAAATAGATATTATATTTAATCAAATTAACTTATTTTAAAATAACTTACAAATATTTATTTTATTTTTTTGACTTCAAACTGAATTTATAAGTAAAAAGATAAGTAATTTCCTAATAGGTGAATAAGTAACAACCGACTTATAAATAATTCTCAAAGAAAAATAAAATTTTCGCCTTTGACTAATGAATATTTAAAATTAGAGATAGTATATTAACTTTGTATGATAATTTATATAAAATTTAAAAATTGAAAGTTAATAAAATTTATTTAATTTTTATAAAAATTTATAACTATTATATATTAACTATTTTTTTATAGTCCACAAAAAGAATTCATTTATAAATTTAAAAATACTGAGAATTCATTTTTTTTTTACATCTTTTTCTAAATATAAAGTATGTTCAGTGAATCATTATCCGTCATCAATAAACTCAAATCATCAAAGTAATATTGAAATTTTCTATCTAGATCTGATATGTACTTTTCTGTTCAAAACTCAAAACAGAGTGTAAAGCAATTTAGGTTGAAGTTTTTTAATAGAACAACATTTAACCTCTTTGGACATTTGAATTTGGAGAGATTCATGTTGAATCTGTGAGACGATTAAATTTTAGTTTGAGTTTAGTTTATTAATTAGGTTAGCGTATATTTTGATTTGTTTAGGGTGGTTTCTATTGCATTATTTGTTTAGTTTGTTTGATTAGTTTATTGAAGTTGTTTGCTATTATTTGTTTAGTATTGGGTTATGATATTTTGTGTACATTGAGCCGAACTCTTTGGTGAATCCATTGGGTTATTATTATCGGGTCTTGGTATTATTGGGCCTAGCCATTGGGTAAAGTTAGTGAATTATCTTTGTTGGGTCTTTAAAGTCTTGGGCCGGGTTGTTGAACCGACCCATCAGATGACTAAATATTTATAACTTTGACCGGTAATGATGAAAGAAGATAACAGTTGACTATTATCTCTGTCAAGCATTAATGTGGATGGGATTTTAGTCACTTACGATTAAAAAACAAGTGATAAAATGTGGTGGTGAAATTGCATGCGATGCACCGAGATCACCAAAGGTGGGGAACTGTGTCAGATAATAGTGGGTGGCACAAGAAACCGTGCATGAGAGTATATGAAGGCAAGGACATCACACAAGAAAAGGTAACTGATATTTTTCTCTTTCAATACACTTGACATTTTTATCCTCTATTGTTAACCTTGTGATCGCCTGTACTGACTCTCACGCCGGAGCTATCCCTTGACGGTCGAAGCCGTCAAGCTTTTTGGCGTTGTCGTGTTTACTGTGCAGGATCAGACGTGTCTTACGTGATTGGGACGTGTGAAAGGATCTTGGCGTTAACATTGGCGCTAGAAGGAGGGCTGTGTTCTAGTGTTCTTGAGTTTTCAATCACAATCTGTTCAGTTCTTCTACATCGGAGGTAATGGTGAGGAGTAGAACTGTTACGTCGGAGGGACAACCGATGGCTGTGAGTTCGTCTTTGCATCGTATTTCTGTCAAGGATCGTTTGGTTCCTTCAAAGAGTGCTCATGACAGCACGACTTCCAAACACGACTCAGTGGGTTCTCGTTCGAGAGCCCATGGTGAAGCCAGAAGGAGGTTGGTCTTTGCTGCTAACAAAGAACGTGATCGTGGTCGAAAGCGGGCAGAAGGCACACCACCTAGAACTTCGATCAAGTGGTCGGATGACAAGGCCGCTGTCAGCGAAGATGGCGACGGCGATAAAGCTTTGGAGGTTCTTCCAAGCGGAGGAAGATATAGCCGAAAGCGGATGCTTCAGATGGTCGAAGCTAAAGGATGAGGCGTCCCACCGTATGTTCAATCCGAGAGGCGAAAGGACTCCAAAGATGGACAACCACAAGAAGGAAAGGAGCCTGAACACTCTGGTCATGTGTCTCGAGGCCGACCTCAAGATCGAAGGAGGTCAAGAAGTCGAACCCCTGAGGTGTCGAGAAGGGCACCTCACCATATCGGTTCTCGAGGTCACGGGGGTAGCAGACGAAGAAGTAGGTCCAAGGAATACACATCGGAGACCACGAAGAAGGCACTCCGTCTTGAGTATATTCAACATGATGACAGGGCCCCACGCCAAAACAGATCCAGAAGTCATACTCCCGAGAATCCACTTCAGATACATCGTTTTGTGGATACTCGTCTACAGAGAAGTCCGTCGAGGGTAGTGGGTTTTGATGGGCAAGGTCGATCTGCTCACAAGAAGAGGATTTCTCCAGAGACAGAAGTTTTGTCGCAGCCGGAAGGGGTAGAGTTTCTGGTTAAGGAGTTGAAAGAGCTTCGGAAGCAACTAGTTGAAGTTCAGCAGGTGAAGGACACTCCGGGGAGGAAGGCGTTTCCTTTTTCTTCGGATATTCTGAAGGAGAAGGCTGATCCTACCAAAAAGTTGCCCCACATGGAGAGTTACGATGGATTTGGAGATCCCTATGACCACAGCCAGGCTTTTGACAGACTGATGGATTATTATGACTCTACCGATGCTGCTAAGTGTCATACGTTCGTGATGACGCATCACGAAAAGAATGGACAGGCCAGATATGGTAACCACTTTGGTGGTAATCAGGGCCAAAACAATAAGAATGGACATTTCAAGAAAAGGAGATTCAATAATGATGGAAAGACGCCAAGACCAAAGACCCGTTGTTAAGGAAGGAGAAAGACCACCTATCATATGCTTCAAATGCGGAGGAGAGGGACACATCATCCGAATCTAGCCATGTCCATTCAAAACATGTTATAATTGTGGAAGAGAAGGTCACTTAGCTCAATTTTTTCATTTCATCAAGATAAATTCAACTAGGATGGAGGCACCAAAGGCCGCTCCGTAAAAGTCAAACCCAGAAGTCAAGGGGAGAGGCGTTTGTTGTGACTCTCCCGAGAGCAAAGAAACCGAATGAGGTCATCACGGGTAAGCTTATCATAAACTCTAATGAAGTCTATACTTTATTTGATACCTTGTTCTACCCATTCTTTTATTTTTCCTACTTGCGCCATCGATTAAATTTGACTCGGAGAAATTAGACTTTGACTTATCTGTGGAAACTCCGTTGGGAGAAACCTTCATTACATCCACATGCTTATAAGTCTTGTTTGGTTCAAATCCAGACCCACATTACCCGCCGATCTTATTTCATTAAAAATACTTGCATTCGACGTGATTCTAGGGATTGATTGGTTAACTACTTATCATGTAAAAATTGATTGTTTTCGTAAGGTTGTTAGCTTTCATATTCCTAATCAACCTATTATGTGAATTCAAATGACCAAACCATTAAAATCAATCACGGTCATCTCAAGCCATAAAGCTATTCGTTTATTGAAAAACGGATGTCAAGCTTTCTTAGCTCATGTCACAGATTTAAACAAAAATACGTCAGTTTTGAACGATATTTCTATTGTTAATAAATTTCCGACGATTCCCAAAGAACTTCCCCGCCTACCCCAGAGCGTGAAATTGAATTTTGTATCGACCTTGAACCCTAGTGACAAAACCTATTTCCAAAGCCCCATATCGAATGGCTCCTATTGAACTTCGTGGAGTTAAAGACCCAACCGCAGGAATTGTTAGACATTGGCTTTATTCGTCCCTAGTACTTCTCCTCGGGGTGCTCTGCTCTATTCGTGAAGAAGAAAGATGGGAGTATGCGACTTTGTATTGATTATCTGGAGTTGAATCATGTTACCATCAAAATAGGTATCCATTGCCACGTATTGATTGATGACTGTTTGACCACATTGCAAGGAGCCAAATTCTTTTCAAAGATTGATCTTCGTTCCGGATATCACCAATTGAAGATTAGAACCACCGACATTCCAAAGACGGCTTTCGTAACTCCTCCAGACGGGCATTATGAATTCCTAGTCATGTCCTTTGGATCGACTAATGCTCCTCGCCGCCTTCATGGATATGATGAACCGAGTATTCAAGGAATATTTAGATCACTTTGTGGTCGTCTTTATTGATGACATCCTTATTTATTCCAAAAGCCATGAAGATCATGAGCAACACTTGAGGTGACACTCCAAAAGCTTTGTGAATATAAGCTTTATACCAAGTTGAAGAAATGCGAGTTCGGCAAAGAAGTAGCATTCCTTGGGCACGGGTATCAAGTCATGGAATATCTGCTGACCCAAAGAAAGATTGAAGCTATTCAAAGTCGGAACAACTTAAATCGATGATCAAGCACGTAGCTTTCTCGCTTTAGTGGTTATTATCGGAGATTCGTGGAAGGATTTTCTAATCGCTACTCCATCGACTCAAATTAACTCGAAAAGATACAAAGTTCGGTTGAGCGAAGAATGTGAGAAGAGTTTTCAAGAACTCAAGAGGAGACTTATTTCAAAGACTGCTCGACAATACCATCTCGCTCGGAGGGATTTGTCATCTCTGATGATGCTTCTAAAAGGGTTGGGATGTGTTCTCATGCAACATGGAAAAGTTATAGCCTATGCCTCGACGACAACTCAAAGAATATGAGAGGAATTATCCTACTCATGATCTAGAGTTAGCAAATTGTTGTCTTTTAGCACTTAAAATTTGGAGGCATTACTTGTATGGGGAGAAAGTGGAGATCTTTACTTGATCATAAAAGCTTCAAATATTTCTTCACTCAAAAGGAACTCAACATGTGACAACGACGCGTTGGCTTGAACTGCTGAAAGATTATGATCATACCATCCAATACCATCCCGAAAAGCGAAACGTGGTAGTGACGCATTGAGTAGAAGATCATATGCAAGTACGAGTGCGTTATTGTCAACGCAAAGGCCCATTTTGTGTGACTTGCAAAGGATGGAGATAGAGTTAAAGACTCTGGGACGCTTGTGATGATAGCGAGTATACTGAGTAGAACCGACTTTAATCGATAAAGTTAAAGTCGCCAAGCTACGGACACTGAGCCGATGCGTATGAGGAAGAAAGTGCAAGAAGGTGCTATCGGAAGCAAGAATCGATGAAGAAGGAATACTTCAAGTCAACTCCGCACTTTGTGTTCCTAACGACCTCGATTTAAAGTATAATATCATGATGGAGGCGCACAACACACCATTTGCAATCCATCTTAGGAGTACCAAAATGTATCATGATATTCGGCCATACATTTTGGTGGAGCAATATGAAGAGAGAGAGATAGCGCCTTGCTTATCTCAAGGTGTCTAACTTGTCAATGAGTTAAAGCGAGCATCAAGTACCAAAAGGTCCATTGCAACCACTTGAAATTCCGTAATGGAAGTGGGAGCACATTACCATGGATTTCGCACGGCCTTCCTAAGGTTTCTCAAGGCATTGATGCGATTTGGGTCATTGTTGATAGATTGACCAAGTCCGCTCATTTCTTACCGATACGAGAAACTTATACACTTGAACGCCTTGCTCAGTATGTACATAAACGAGATTGTAAGATCTGCATGGTATCTTTGGTATCCATAGTTTCTTCGATCGAGACCCAAGATTCACTTCACGATTTTGGGTTAGTTTGCAAAAAAGCTATGGGCACAGACTTACGATTTAGCTCAGCATATCATCCTCAGACGGACGGACAGTCGGAGAGGACAAAAGAGTTATGCTGATCTTCATCGAAAGGACGTGGAATTCGATATAGGAGATCATGTGTTGTTAAGAGTTTCTCCATGAAAAGGAGTTACAAGATTTGGAAAGAGAGGAAAACTTAATCCTCGATTCATAGGTCCATTTTTAATCCTTGATCGAGTAGGAACTGTGGCCTATAGACTCGCTTTACCGCCAAATATGTCTCGTGTTCATAACATTTTTCACATATCCATGTTACGTAAATATGTGAAAGACCCGAACCATATTATTGAGTTAGAACCGGACGAAATAGCGGAAGATTTGACGTATGAAGAGGTTCCTGTTCAAATTTTGGATAAGAAGGAACATATTCTACGCTCCAAGGTTATACCTCAAGTCAAAGTTTTGTGGAGGAACCACGATGTTGAGGAAATGACTTGGGAGTTAGAATCTGAAATGAAATCAAGGTATCCTTACCTCTTCGACATACCAGTATCGCACTTCTAATTTCGAGGGCGAAATTTCATAAGAAGGGAGGTTGTAAACCCCACTTTTATAAATAAAGATGAATTTTCTATAAATATTATTTTTAATATTATGGAATAAATTTGATATAATGTTATAGTTGTGGGTAATATTTATAAATTTTGCAAAAGTAAGCAAGTTGTTATAAAATATTCGTTTGGTCTGGGAATATTCTTTTTGTCAGGGGGAATATTCGATTTACGACCAATTAATTATTAGTGGACCCCATTAATCGGAAGTATTGTCGTAGTTAAAAAAACGACAAAATTATCTTTCTATAAAAATAACGACGGAGGTGTTACTGTTAAAACTGTTGAACTACCCGGTGGTAAAAGTACGATGAATACGCGTGGTTGTGATAAGTAGCACACCAGATTGATTATTGATGCTTACGTGAGAAGTCACTTAGCTATACTCAATTATTACTACGATAATTCACGATCATATCTCTTATATTATTGATTCAATTATTGTCACAAGATCATCCAGATAATATGTTATATTATTAATTGAGACGACAAGTTATAAATGATTAATAATTGTTGAAAGATTAAAAATGTGTTGATTAAAAATAAAATAATTTGTGGTAATATTTATTCAATCCTCGATATATATAAAGAGTCTCATTATGAGACGTTTGTGGTAAGTTTGATTATTTTATGGGGGCCCATATGTCATCATCTAAGAGTCTCTTCACAATAGTAATTACCTTTGTGAATAGTAATTACCTTCGTCAATAGTATTTACCTTCGTCAATAGTATTTACCTTCGTCAATAGTAATTACCTTCTTCAATAGTAATTACCTTTGTCAATAGTATTTACCTTCAATATAGTAATTACCTTACGCCAATTGTAATTACCCTTCACAAATAGTAGTTGTCCCTTCAATATTACCAAGAGTTAATCGCTCTTCTGTTCCAAGGGTTAATTACCCTTCATGAAATAGTAGTTGTCTCTTCAATATTACCAAGAGTCATTTTGACCTTCGTTAAGACCAAAGAGCCACCCTCGCTTTTTCTATAAATAAAAGCTCATTCCTTCATTATTTCTTACGAATTCACCAAAACTCTAGAGAGAAACTATAGAGAAAAGAAGAAAAAGTATTCTCTTCTTCACTTTTCCAATATTCATTTCTTCTAAGGTAGGGAATATTATTTGTTGTACCCGTAAGGGGTGTTATTCTTTCTTATTCATGAAGAGAACTGTTGTTATTCCATTTCTTATTATTCATTTGAATAACTCGTATACGCTGGCTACCCTATACTTGGTGACATTTTTCTATTATTCATTGGAACATCCTCGTCATGCATGTGTTTTACACCTACTGGTTCCGCTTTTTATTATTATTCTGTTGGAATATCCTCGCGTGTGTTTTACACTGGACACAGGTTCCATTTTTTATTATTCCGCCTTTATTATTCTCGCCGAATATCCCGTCTGCATTATATACTTAATTCGGTTCCATCATTTATTATTCCGCATTTATTATTCTCATTGGAACATCCCATCAGTGTGAATTTCACCGACTGGTTCCGTTATTATTATTCGTCATTGAATAACTCGCTGTCAAGCGCCTATCGCATGCACGGTGATTTCTTTTGTTATTCCATTCTTTATTATACCCAAATTGGTTAAAACTTTGACTTCTATACTCCATGAAATTAGTAGAATATCCTTGATATTTGCGTTTCATCCAAAGATCCTTTCATGGAAATATTCTTCTCAGATTCTTGAATTTTTACTCTACAAAGCAAAGATCATGTCGACAGCTTTGGATGTTATTGGTTCCTAGATAAATTAATTCTTGAACTTGTTTTATTGAATTCTTATATCATTGTCATCATCCTCATGTTTATATTATGTTGAAAGTCATCTGTGGCACTGTAGTGCATAGATGGACTTGGTATGATTATGACCAGAGACTATTCGGTTGTAATCATGACCGTAATGTTACAAATAATGTGATGAAAGTCATCTCACATGCCTCAGAGTGCATAGATGGACTTGGTATGATTATGACCAGAGACTATTCGGTTATAATCATGACCGTAATGTTACAAATGATGTGATAAAAATCCTCGAAGGTCGTAGTGCATTGATGGACGATTGTTGGCATGATCATGACCATTAATGAATACACAACTATTCTTGGCCCGTAGTGCATGAATAATTGTGGTCGTGATACTAAAGAATATCCTCGTCCGTAGTCTGTAAGGGGTGATTCGATGATGTGGAATATTTATTAAAGTCGAGTCTCAAATTTATAAAAGTGATGAAAACCTTTTAAATCATAAAAGATAGTAGATTTTATTTTCTACTTGACTTTTTAATGGATTCTTGGTTCCACCGTAGTTAAACTTGATGTTCATTATATCTTATCGGTTTAACATTGTTGAGCTAATAATAATTTATTCTCGCATTATCTTAGTCATAATATTTTTTATCGAGCTAGTTGAGCTCACCCTTTTTTCTTTCACCGTTTCTTCTCAGAAATGAGAATATAGCCGGGACGAGTCTGGGGAGCGGAGTAATGGTCCGGAGGATAGCATTAGTAGTCCTCACTATTCGTGAAATAGTGTGATAATAATTGTAATGAGGACTCCTTTTGAGTTTGTATAATATCTAGTAGACAATATTTGTATTCAAACTCACAGTTTATGTCGTATTGTACACGATAATTATATTAGTAAGTTGTATTTAAATTCTGTACCATGTATCTGACTACCCAAGATGGGTGATGTATACCTAATTTTGGGGGCGTCACATACTTACTTAATCTCTCATACCAAGCCCTTGGAGCTTGTTTGAGTCCATAAAGTGCCTTCTTTAGCTTGTATACGTGTTGAGGAAGCTTGTTATGCTCGAATCTAGGGGGCTATTTTACATAGACTTCTTCATTTATATACCCATTAAGGAAGGCGATTTTGACATCCATCTGGTGTAGTTTGAACTTTCTGAAACAAGCAAATGCTAGTAATATACGAATAGATTCCAAATGAGCTACTGGGGCAAATGTTTCTTCATAGTCTATTCCTTTTTGTTGATTGTACCCTTGAGCCACTAGTCTAGCTTTGTTTCTTGTTATTGTTCCGTACTCGTCAAGCTTGTTTTTGAATACCCATTTTGTCCCAATAATGGATACATCTTTTGGAGGAAATACTAATTCCCACACTTGACATCTTTCAAATTGTTGTAGTTCCTCCTGCATTGCTAGAAGCTAATTTTCATCAAGGATGGTTTCTTTGGCATTCTTTGGTTTGATTTGAGATAGGAATGCTGAGAAAGCACACATATTTTGTGCTTTTCTTCTTGTAATAACTGTGTCATTTATGTTTCCAATGATGTTCTCAGGAGGATGGTTTTTTATGTATCTTGTTGATCTTGGAAGTTGAATATCATGTAGTCTCTTCAACAGTTTCTGAATTTTGGTCTTGTTGTTCGTCCATTTCAGCTTGCTGGATGTGGTCCTGATTTTCGTTTTCAGCTTGCTGGATAGAGTCTTGGTCCTGCTGCTCTTCTGATTCATCCTGCTTTCCCAATTATTTGGCATGATCGATTATCGCCAAATGTGACAGTTCCATATTTCTTTTTGACATTCAATTCCACGAACTTTGATTTGTCACCCGTCATGTGACGTGAACATCCGTTGTCAAGGATCCATTTTTGAGAGGCTACTTTGGCTTTGAGACATACCTGTATGAGAGAAATACAATCTATCTTTTTAGTACCCATATCTTTTTGGGTCCACTTGTGTTAGTTGAAATCATAACACTTTTCTTTACCCATACAGCTTTGCTTCGATTGTTCTTTTTCTTTCTTAAGCAGTTTATTTCTAGATGTCCTTTAACGCCATAATTTTTGCAAGTAGTAAAAGGTGTGCAATAATTTAATTTAAATGTTGATTTAGATTTGAGCATTTCAATTTCCTTTCTATGTGTTGGGTTATACCCTATGCCTTGTTTATCATAACTGGGTCGTTGTTTTCCTAACATGACATTTAGATTTTCTTCCCCATGAACAAATTTAGCTAACGAGGTTTTTAATGACTCTATTTCCTTTTGCAGTTCATTAGTTGGAGGGGTTTTACTAATCGATTCATCACCAAATGCATCAATGCACACGTCTCTCATTTTTATCTCCTTGTTTAATTTTTCAACTTCATCATTTAGTTGTTTTACCTTGTTGAACAGTATTTTATTGTAATTATCTAAGTAATCGTTTTTCGCTGCTAATGTTTTTTCCTCATTGGTATGTGTTATTCTTTCTAATTCTTTTTTTTCATCTATCAATGCTTCCACTTCGCCCATTAGCCTATTTACTAGATCTTTTAAGTACATATTTTTTCTTTTAGTTTCTCATTTTCCTGTTTTAACATAACATTAGAAAGAAGTACCTCACCGGATTCACCTTCAAGTCCAATGAAGCATATTTGAGTCAGTTCATCGTTTGCATCTATTTCCACTTCGGATTCTTCATCATCACTCCACGTTAGAAATGCTCTATGCTTTTTGAACTCCTTATTTCCTTGCTTTCCCTTGTTCTTGAGTTGGAAGCAGTCCTTTTTGAAGTGACCTGGTCGTCCGCACTCGAAGCAGGTTTCTTCGGTTTGCTTGCCTTTGTGTTTGTTGGAGTTGAATGTATTTTTCCTTTGATTTTTTCTTTGAAGTAGTCCCTTAAGTTTTCTCGACATCATGGCTATTTCATCATCCTAGTTGTTTTCAAGTTCTTCTTCAATTCCTGCATTTAGAGCTAGTACTTTCTTTCGAGGAATTTCTTCCTCGTCATCATATCTTTTCAATTGATGCTCATACTCTTCTAGTTCACCAAAGAGAGTTAATGTATCCATAGAGGAAATATTTACAGAATCTCGAAGAGTTATAATTTTGGATGTAAACCTTTTGGGCATAGCCCTAAGTAGCTTACGATTGATTTCGCTTTATGGTATTGACTTGTCGAGCAACTTTAAGGAATTTACAAGTACCAAAAATCGTGCTTGATCCATTTTGATTGTTTCGTCTCTTTCTAGTTTGAACATCTCGTAATCATGCATGAGCATACTTAGCTTAACTTCTCTTACTTTGGAAGTTCCTTCGTGACTTACCACTAAAGTATCTTATATCTCCTTTGATGTGTTGCACGAAGAAACTTTATCTATTTTGGATTGCACCATGCCGCTGAGAAGACTGTTCATTACTTTTGAATCGTATGACACCATGTATGTTTCGGTTGAGTCCATCTCAAGTAGAGTTTTTGGAGTGCCATCATCTTTCATTGGGATTACCGGTCCATTCTCTACCACCCACCATTCCCATGGGTCTCGCTTGAGATATATCCTCATCCGAAATTTCCAGAAATTATAATTCTCTGTTCCAAAGAGTAGAGGAGGTCGATTTGTTGATTGACCTTCGTGGTGAGTGTGTCCAAGTTGTGCCATGTCAGAATCTTTCCCTACAAGTCACCTTTAAGACCAAGATAAGTAGAGCCAAGCTTTGATACCAAATGAAATTTAAATAGGCACACTTAGAAGGGGGGGGGGGGGGGTTGAATAAGTGTAGACACAAACTATGTCCAATTTTTGTTATTAATAAAAATTCCTTTGAATACAGCAAGCTGGATTATAAAATTAGGATTTTGATTCAATCGATTTACTAAATATAAAGAATGCAGTGCAAATTTGATGATGACAAGAGAATATTAATGGTCAGAATGTAATCACATAAACACCAGGATTTTTACGTGGTTCAACTACTACCCTCTAGAATAGTAGCTTAGTCCACGTCCAATACCAACTAGTATTGGAGACTCACTTTTATTAAATTCTTCCAATTACAATACAAGTTCTAGCAATTCAACACCTTTGTTCCTGTGCACCTATGCACTCTTAAGCACTTATGCTTCCTTAAACTTGAGATCGCAATAAGTTTCCAATCCAAAACAGGATTACATATAATATTGATTGAGATAGGGAAAATTAAAATACACACTAGAGGTCTAATGATCAAGCAATATATAACTCACCAACTCAAGGCTCTAGTATGGAATGAAATGATATGCAAGAAGAATATTACCAGAATATATTCTATCTGTTCTTCGTAGCTGCAACTCTGTTCTTAATGCAATCAATGTCTGTCTCAGTGACAAACAATTTCATAGCTTGTATGCGATAAATTACTGTGTATGTTTTTCGTGTGTAAATACGTGAAAGAGCTCAATTTATATAGACCACTTCCAGAATATTACCGTTGCAAAGGTTTGCTGCTGTGATATGCTGATTAAAACACTTTGCACAAATCTTTCCGTTCTATATCAATCATGATATACTCAGCTTGATTTCAATCACATAGATTCTATTTTCTGAGAAATCACGCCATCGATATTTAAGGCTTAATTGATTTCCATTGCATGGGAGAAAAGCTTGATGCAGATTACTTACAGTCCCAATTACAAAGCTGGAAGTTATTACCTTATACGCCCATAAACATTTGTTGGCATGTTTCCATATATCTTAACATGCATTGGTCCGTTAGAATTAACCAATTAAGTTGCTCAAATCGTGAGACGAGATTATGGCACATGATTTCTACTATGAGTGTGCAACATTTGGTAATTTATACAATCAACTAGTTACCTTAATTAATTGCCTAGAATTAAGACCCTTGATTTATGACGCAATTTATGCAGCATGATTTATGAGATATGCTTACCGTGAATCAAGTTGATGCCAATGGATAGATTTATGGTATTGACTGCAATCGATTATTTACTCCAGATCTACCGCATGTGTATTGATTATTCAAGATTTGATTTGATATGTTATGCTAAGTAACACTGGTCATGCATATTTGAACAAGTGAGTTTAGCCAGTAGCATACGTATGAGAATGCAAGTATGATTGTAATGCACATGTCCTAGAGCCTTATTTTGGAAAGTAATAATCGCTAAGATCTTACATATATTCCTAGGACTCAAATTGTTTTGCAATGGCATCTGGACGTTTGAACCTTCCTCTTTGAGATGTCATTGCTTTCCCTGAAATGTTATATAGCAGGATTAGTGAAATAATATGGTCATCATCAAAACATAGAGTGTGACATAAGTCAACAAAATATTTCGAGAAATTTAAATCCTTATTCATAAAATTTGGGGTCTCACAATCTCCCCTCATGAAATTTTGCCCTCGAAATTTACGTATATAATTGGTATGCCGAAGAGATGAGGATACCTTGACTTCATTTCAGATTCTAACTCTTGAGGTATAACCTTTGAGTGTTGAATACGATCCTTCTTATCCAAGATTTTAACACATATCTCCTCATACGTTAAATCTTCTGCTATCTTGTCTAGTTCTAATTTAATAACGCGGTTCGGGTCATCCACATATTTACGTAACATCGATACGTGAAAAAAGTTATGAACACGCCGACATACTTGGCGAAACGCGAAGTCTATAGGCCACGCCCTACTCGATCAAGGATTTCAAATGGGCCAATAAAATTGAGGGTTGAGATTTCCCCTATTCATCGACTCTTGCTTCTAGAATAACGTCCTCTTGAACCTTCTTCTTCACATTCATCAGCTCCGGGTGTGTAGCTTGAGCGTCTTTAACTTTATCGATTAGAGTCGATTCTACTCGTATATTCATTATCTTCACGTGGGTCCCTAGAGTCTTTAACTCTATCTTCATCATTTATAAGTGATACGAAATGGGTTTTTGTGTTAACAACGTCACACTCGTAAATGCATACGATCTTCTACTCAACGCGTCAACTACCACGTTCTCTCTTCCACGATGATATTGAATGGTATAATCGTAATCTTCAACAGCACGAGACAACGTCTTTGGCGCATTATACGTTCGTTTTAGTTGAAGAAATATTTAAGGGTTGAAGAAATGGGTTTTGTACTGGGGTCAATACAAAATTCGATTTCACGCTCTGGTGGTAGGCCGGGAAGTCTTCAGGAATACATCAGGAAATTTATTAACGATAAAAAAAAACTGTGACTCTCATCCAAGACTTGGATAGCGTGTCACATTGATACCTATCAACTTGCCACCATTATTCACGACGTCCCCTACAGATATTCTGGCTTCGGTGTATTCCAGGACTTGGAAGTCACCAACGAAAGGTTTGGGGCTCTTTACTTATGGCTTAATATAACAATGATTAACTTTGGTGGTTTGGTTGCTTGAATTCGCATAACAGGTTGGTTAGGAATATGAAAGCTAACAACCTTACGAAAAACATGATGAGTAGTTAACCAATCGATTCCTAAAATCACATCAAAGGCAAGTATTTTCAAAGAGATAAGATCGACAGGTAACGTGAAAGTGTCGATTTGAATCATCAAGATTTATAAACAGTGGAGGTAACGAAGGTTTCTACTAACGAAGTTTCAACCAATAAGTCAAAGTCTAACTTCTCTGGGGTCAAATTTAAACGTTGAGTGCAAGCAAGAGAGATAAAAGAATGGGTAGAAGCGGTATCTAATAAGGTATAGACTTCGCAAGAATTTATAATTAACTAACCCGTGCTAACTTTGTTTGGTTCACTCGCTTTTTGAGAAGTCACGAAAAATGCTCTTCCTTAAACCACCGACTTTGTTTTGTCCGTATCCGCCTTTGGTGCCACCTTCCCAGCTGGACTTGATTTCGCTACAGGACAAAATTGAGCTATGTGACCATCTTTTTCACAACTAAAACATACCTTGGAAGGCTGTGAACAGTTTGGACTTATGTGTCCCTCCTCTTCGCATCTATAACATCTAACTGGCGATCGTTCTCCTTCCTTGAAAATGGTTATTGGTGCTGATGCCGACGTCTTCCCATCATCGTTAAATCTTCTCTTCTTGAATTTTCTACTTCTATTATCTTGGCCATGATTACCACCAAAGTGGTTACCATTCTTGGCATGAATTTCCCCCACAATGGTTATCATTGTTCCGATGGCCGTTGCCACCGATACGATTATTATCGTGTTGTTGCTCGTTATCCTTTGGTTGTGCTGACTCATTATCGCGCTCCAATAACTGAGCCCTATTCACAACATCTGACTATAAACAATGTTTGTGAGAAATGTGGTATTGACGTATATCGGGTTTCAAACGTCTTAGAAACATTCGCGTCATTCTCTCCTCATTATCGACCAAATGGGATGCAAACTGGGATAACTCCGCAAATTTAACCTCTAAACATCCCATCGTTCTTCATCTGATCGGTGTTGTTATTTACCTGAGGATTATTGTCTTCCTGTTGCACATTATCCTGGGTATTGATTGTTGGTGACTCAACGGTCTTATTTGCTTCATTGCTGATCTCAACATTTTCAGATGTCATTTTCAAACACTGCCACAAAACAAGGGTTAATTGACATATCACATATTATCCCTATACTCTGACCGACCAATTAAATACCAAATAAACTTAGGTAGGTCATACTAGCGAAGGAATTCCCCGTCTCTCCCCTCCTAGTTCTTGTCTCACATCTCAGCCAGGGATCATATCCCTAAGCTTTGATACCAACTGTGACGCTTCCAAAACAGGTATACATCACCGATCTTGAGTCGCCAAATACATGGGACATAAATTCAAATACAACTTAATTATACAACAGTCGTGTAAAATACGACAAAACATAGCTGAGATTTTAAACAAGAATATTGCCATCTAGTCAATATCCACACTCAATGGTGTCCTCATTACAATTATTATCACATTATTTCGTAGAATAGTGAGGACTACTAAAGCCATTTATCCTGGACCATCACTCCATTTCCCGACTCGTCCCAGCTATATTCTCATTTTCTAAAGAGAACAATGAAAGAAAGGGTGAGCTCAACTAGCCTAGTAAGAAATATTATGACTAAGATAATGCAGAATAAATTATCCTTAGCCTTAAACAATGTTAAACTGATAAAATACAATAGACATCAAGTTTAACTGTAGCGGAATAAGCAATCCATTAGAAGAGTCAAGTAGAGCATGATATCTACTATCTTCTATGATTTAAAATGTTTTCATCAATTTTATCACACGACTCAAATTTTAATAAATAAACCACACCATCGAATCATCCCTGCACTACGGGCCAAGGATATTCATTAAATTATCAATAGTCATGACTATACCGAATAATCCCTGGTCATAATCATACCAAAAACTGTCCATCAATGCATTACAGGCCACTGAGGACTTTTACCACATCATTTATAACATTACAGGTCATGATTATACCAAATGATCTCTGGTCATAATCATACCAAGTCCATCTATCCACGTAAGCCATAGATGACTTTCATCACAATATAAGCATGAGGATGATGACAATGACATAATAATTCAGTAAAACAAGTTCAAGAATAAATTTTAAAGATTTATAAGTTAATTTATCCTGAAATCAATAACGTCCAAATTGTCAACATGATATTTCTTTGTAGAGTAAAATTCAAGAATAATATTCATGGACCAAAAATAATTTTGGACAGAAAAGAATAATTTTTTTGTCGTGAATAGTACCCCATGAATAGTACTTCGGGAATAGTACCTCATGAATAGTACCCCGACATGAAAAGTACTCCAAATACCCGAGTGAATAATATTCGGGTGAATAGTAATTTTGGTGAATAGTAACTCGTGAATAGTAACTCGTGAATAGTATTCTGGCATGAAAAGTGCCCCGAATACCAGAGTGAATAATACTAGAGTGAATAATAACCGGGTGAATAGTAACCTGTGAATAGTAACTCGTAACAGAAAATACCAAATAAAATGATATTTCATGATGAGTACAAAAGAAATGATATCTCATACGAGTATAATAGAATATACAAAACTGCAAATGGATTTTCATTCGCTATGCGGTAATCCACGTAAACAGATCATTTCCACAATTTAATAAAGAATGAATACGAAAGGTCATTCACCATGCATGTGGTAATCCACATAGACATGTTATTCCAACAGAACAATAAGGAATGGAATAATAGAAGAATTCACCAGGCATGCGATAGACCACACAGACAGGTTATTCCAACAAAATAATAAATAATGGAATAACAGAAGAATTCACCAGGCATGCAATAGACCCCACAGACAGGTTATTCCAACAGAATAATAAATAATGGAACCAGGTCATGCGTAAACGCACAGACAGGATATTCCGATATAAGAATAAATAATGGAACCTGGTCATGCGTAAACGCACAGACAGGATTTTCTGATAGAATAATAAATAATGGAACCAAGTCATGCGTAAACGCACAAATGGATATTCATTCATCGAATAATAAAGAATGGAATAATAGAAGAATTTCACCACGATGCGATTTGGCATGATGTATATGTTATTCAAACATAATAATAAAGAATGGAATAATGTAAGAATTTTACCATATATACTAGAGTCCTCACAGATATCAAAGTTATTCCAATAGAATAATTAGGAATGGAATAACAATAGCTCTCTTCATGAATACGAAAGAAATAATACCCCTTACCTTAGAAGAAACTAGATATTGGAATAGTGAGGTAACAGACTTCTCTTCTTCTTTCTCTCTATAATTTCTCTCTATAATAATTGCTCTATAGCTTTAGTAAATTGGTGAGAAATGAAGGAAGAATGAGCTTCTATTTATAGAAAAATATAGTTTCGATAATTGCACGTTTTGGGGCTCGAAATATTACAGTACAATACCTTCAACTTTTCTTTCATTTTTAATTTAGTCCTGCAAGTATTATCAAACTTGCACCACCTCCCCTAATAGTAAATAATGTGAATCAATAGTTATAATCATGTGAATATATGAATTACAGTATAGTACCTCCATCTATACCTCCATTTTTAACTTAAGTCATACAAGTATTATCAATCTTGCACCAACTCCTCTAATAGTAAATGAATGTGAATCAATAGTACACACATGTGAGCAAATAGTTATAATCATGTGAATCAATAGCAATTAATTTCTTATTTATCCGGTTAAATACCCAATCGATCAATATAACCTCCAGACATCAATTATTATCGAAATAGATGTCGATTTCCACTAAAACTAATAATCCCAACACAATAGAACTATCAATTTTATCTTTAATCAACACAAACTTATTCATCATTAATATTATAATTCACAATATTTAACAACCAGGTCATTCCCAGGAAAGAGAGGGCTTTCCGATAAGGATTTCTCCGTATTGGCGCACAATTAGATGACCAAACCTCTCCTTGACAGAACTTCTAGACATTGTCAATATTGCAAATAATAATATGACTAAATTTGCCATCTCAATTATTGATTTAATAATATATATTATGCACATGATACTGTGAAAATAATTGAATCAATAATATGGGAGATATAATACAGCAATTACTGTAGCAGTAATAGAGTATAATTGAGTGACTTTTTACGTAAGCATTAATAATCAATACCATGTGCTACTATGCAATCACGCGTATTACTGTACTTTTACTATCGAGTAGTTTAACAGTTTTAACGGTAAACACTTTCATTTATTATTTTATAAAAGATAATTCTATCGCTTTTCTAACTACTGACAATACTTCCGTTGTGGGGTTCACTAATAATTGCTGCATCATGTATGAATATTCTCTTGTTAAAACGAATATTCCCACCAATCGAATATTATATAACAACTTGATACTTTGCAAAATTTATAAATATTACCCACAACTATAACATTATATCAAATCCACACCATAATATTCAAAAAAATATTTCGAGAAATTTAAATATTTATTCATAAAATTTGGGGTCTCACATATACTAACTGTCATAGTAAGCTCAGCATATCTTAAGAAGCTAACATGAGCAACTGTGATCTGCTACCCACATTACTGCATGCGGCAAGGAAAGGTTAGGGAAGTGGCCGGTACATTCCACTTCGACCGAAAAGAAAATAAGGACTCTACTTCGGCAAAGTTCCAACATAATCAACATCAAGCCTCAGTTTAAACCCATTATACAACTCTTAGACATGCAAACAAACCCAGATAACATAATGACATGCTAGTCTATATCAATTAACAGAGAATTCTTGAGAATTGTAAGAATTTAACAAAAACCAAACTCAAAAAATAAGTAAAGATTTTATACCTCTTGGAGCCTGAATTGATTTCCCTCTCTTCTCTGATAATACTCCCTAATAGCTCAGTAACTAACACACTCTAACGCACAATCTCAACAACAAGGAATGAGAAGAGAAGTGTTCTATTTATAGAAAGTTCATTGACCATGTTAAGCCATTATTCAAGAATTTAAACCAAGGGATGGATGAAGAATTCATTGGATTAAGAGAGTTTGGTGAGAGTTGGTGATTCCACTCATGAATCCCACTCCCCATCCACTAATTGTTCTAGGTTGGTTGAATTTGAGATGGGTATTGAGTAGGATAGCTAGCTTTTGGAAAATATGTAAATTAGCTTCATGTTATTATTCATGTACCTTTGAGCCACTAAATTTGGGACAAGGAGCAAAACTCAGCAATTTGTAAAAGAAATGAAATGGTACAATTAGCTTATACCATAGGCTTATACCATATATACACATAATGTAAACTTTGGTTATAAAATATGTCTACACAATTCATTTCATATAACATAGGTTATAATGATTTAAAGAGCATACAATGTATTTCCTAATTACAAGGTATCAAGTAGTGCACATACATATAATTCATGTACATTTTCTATTACCATGACTGTTGTTGTCATAATAACTTAATGAAATCATTATAAACTTAACAATTGATATTATTATATGTCACTAGGATATACATGAATGTTTACCCACACACTTCATATCATATAACAATATTATTATGCAACTCACATGAATGCAAATAACTCTTACTATATAGTCTATATATATCTATATATATAATATATAGACATATTAATGTGGAACCTTGTACTATATAAAATATATAGTTAACTACCATATAATAAAGGTTTACTACATTGCATGTTTGCACAAATTAATCAAGTAATCATATAATCACTTTATAAATTATCAATCTCTTACTCATTAATTATTATTTATTCATAATAATTATTAATTAACACATTATCAATTAATTACTCAAAATTGCAATTAATCAATATGTTCAACTCTTGCTACTATATTCAAATAAATTGAATATTTAATTATTAATAATCCTATCAATTCCTTGATATCAAACTCTTAAGGTTAGTCCACTAATTTAAATAAACTATTAGTGAATCCCTTTAAGCATTTCATAAATTCACATAACCACATAAGGTTTACATAAACTCACGAAACTAACTCATTAAAAATTAAATCACATATTTAATTATTAAGGAGTTTAAATTCATGGTCATTACATCCACCCCCCATATAAAAATTCCATCCTCGGAATTGTAAAAATAAGGCTACTAAAATAAAAAAGGATAATTCGCTCTTATTTTCTCTTCTAGCTCCCACGTAGCTTCTTCAACTGCGTGGTTCCTCCAGAGAATCATAACAGAATGGATAATCTTATTCCTCAACTTTTGTTCCTTCCTATCTAGTATCTGGACAAGAACTTCCTTGTACGATAAGTCTTTCTCGACTTGAATTAGTTCATAGGAGATAACGTACTTGTAGTCCGGTTTATACGGCCGTAATACTGACACATGAAACATGTTGTGAATGTTCTAAAGTTCAGGAGGTAATGCTACCTTGTACGCCACTTCACCGACTTGCCTCAGAATCTCGAATGGTCCTATGAACCTAGGACTCAACTTGCCCTTCTTCCCAAAATGAATCTTCCCTTTCCAGGGAGAAACTTTCAGAAATGCATAGCTCCCTACTTCAAAATCTCTCTTCTTACGATGTAAATCCGCATACTTCTCCTGGAGATCTTGAGCTGCTACTAGTCGAGCTCTTATCACCCTGATGATCTCCACGTCTGTTGTACCAATTCTGGTCCCAACAGTCGACGTTCTCCAACTTCATCCCAGCATAAGGGCGTTCTACATTTCCTCCCATACAGTGCTTCGTACGGTGGCATTCCAATACTGGCATGGTAATTGTTATTATATGCGAACTCTACTAATGGAAGGTTATCTTCCCAACTACCCTTGAAGTCCATCACACAAGCTCGGAGCATGTCTTCAAGTGTCTGAATCGTTCTCTCACTTTGCCCATCGGTCTGCGGATGATACGCGGTACTCATTCGTAGTTGTGTCCCCATTCTTTCTTGAAGACTCTTTCAGAAGTTTGACGTGAATCGCGGATCTCTATCTGATATGATAGATACTGGCACCCCATCCCTCGAGATAATTTCCTTAACATACAATTTGGCTAATTGGTCCAAACTATACTTAATCTTAATCGGCAAAAAGTGAGATGACTTAGTAAGACAATCTACAATCACACATATGGCGTCGTGCCCTTTCTGCGTTGTCGAAAGTCCCACCACAAAGTCTATTGTGATGTACTCCCATTTCCATTCTGGAATTTCTAATGGTTGTAATTGTGAGATCCCGAATTTTATGAAATAAAAGTATTCAATTTTTCTATTTTGGTAAATAGTTAAATTGATAAAAATTTAAAGTTAAGGGTGATATATGAAATTTTTTCAAAGTAAGCAAGTTGTCATAAAATAACTGGTAGTAAAAGTACAGTAATACGTGTGGTTGCATAATAGCACATGGTATTAATTATTGATGCTTACGTGAGAAATCACTCAGTTATACTCAATTATTGCTACAGTAATTGCTGCATCATATCTCTCATATTATTGATTCAATTGTTGTCACAGTATCATCTACATAATATGTTATATTATTAAATCAATAATTAAGACGACAAAGTTATTCATATTATTATTTGCAATATTGACAATGTCTAGAAGTTCTGTCAAGGAGAGGTTAGATAATCTAATTACGCGTCAATAGGGAGAAATCCTTATTGGAAAGCCCCCTCTTTCCTGGGAACGACCTGGTTGTTAAATATTGTGAGTTATAATATTAAAGATGAATAAGTTCGTGTTGATTAAAGATGAAATTGATAATTCCATTGTGTGGGAATTATTAGTGTTAGTGGAAATCGACATTTATTTCGATGATAATTAATGTCTGGAGGTTATATTGACCAATCGAGTAATTCACCGGATAAATGAGCAATTAATTGCTATTAATTCACATGCTTATAACTATGTGTTCACATGTGTGTACTATTGATTCACATGATTTACTATTAGGGAAATTGGTGCAAGATTGATAATACTTGCATGACTAAATTAAAAATGGAGGTATAGATGAAGGTACTATACTATAATTAATTTTTTCACATGTTTAGAACTATTGAGTAACATGATTTACTATTGATTCACATGATTTACTATTAGGGGAGGTGGTGCAAGTTTGATAATACTTGCAGGACTAAATTAAAAATGAAGGAAAAGATGATGGTATTATACTGTAATATTTCGAGGGCCAAAATGTGCAATTATTGAAACTATATTTTCCTATAAATAGAAGTTAATTCTTCCTTCATTTCTCACCAATTCACTAAGTCTCACAAGAGAAATTATAGAGATAGAAGCTATAGAGAGAGAAGCTATAGAGAGAAAGAAGAAGAGTAGTCTGCTACTTCACTACTCCAGTATCTAGTCTTCTTCTGAGGTAAGGGTTATTATTTTTATATTATGAAGAGATATTATTTTTCGTATTTGTATGAATATTATTATCGTTCAATATTCATTATATTCTTTTAATATTCGTAAGGAATATTATTTTCGTTCAACCGTTGTAAGTAAGGGGTTTCTGCCGGGGGCAGTTTTGTAATTTTTTCGACCCTAAAAAATTCTGGAAAAATTTAAAATGATGATTTGATGAGTTTTCTAGACTGTGTCCAAAAATGGCGATTTTTGGATGTATAGATTAGGATTTATGAATTGTATGGGAAAAGACTATTTTAAAAGTAAACCCTTATAACTCCTTGTGATTAACTCCAAAATTAGTGAAATTTTTATTGGGAGTACATCTATATAATGAAGATATACCCCGTAAATTTCGTAATTTTTGGACAAAAGTACAATTTTGATAAATGTCTAAATATTCGGCGCTTTTAGTCATATGAAAAATAGTAAATGAATTTTAAAAATTCTAAGAAAATTATATGTTCAATATGGGACTATATTATGCTAAATTCCAGAAAATAAAATTTGTTTGTACTGATTTGGTACTGATTTGTACTCTGGATAAATTTAAAGTCTTTAATATTTATCCTTGATTTAGTTTGATTTGATTTCATTTGATTAAGCTTATATCATTGTCATCATCCTTATACTTATATTGTGATGAAAGTCATCTTTGGCTTACGTGCATAGATGGACTGTTGATTATTGGTTTTACAGTTGTATATCTTTGGCTTACGTGTAAAGATGGACTGTTGATTATTGATTTTATAGTTGTATATCTTTGGCTTACGTGCAAAGATGGATGGTGTGTATTACATGATCATAACCATCGGTGATAATAACGAATATCCTCGGCCCGTAGGTGCATGGATAATTCGATGATGTGATTAAGCGGATCATGACCATTAGTTAATAGTTGAATGTCTTTGGTAGTAGTGCATTGACAGATAATTGATTGATATGATCACACCATTGGTTTTAAAGTTGAATATCTTTGGCCGTAGGTCTGAAAGGTAGAAAACTGATTGGTATGATCATTGTTATTACATTTGAATATCTTTAGCCTTTGGGGTAAGGATATTGAGTAAACGTTCTATTAAGCCTTTATGGCAAGGAGAAATTGTTGATTTACATGATTATAAATATGAATTATGAATTTAACTATAATCTTTGGTGGTTTAGGTGAAGACAGGTGATGATAGTTCTTTTTGTCTTGGGTATAACAAAGAACTGTTGTTAAGTATTACAGGAATGAAATATTAACGATGAACTTTTAATCTAGAAGAGATAGTAGACATTATGTTCTACTTGACTCTTCTAATGGATTGCTTATTCTGCTGCAGTTAAACTTGATGTTTATTGTATTTTATCAGTTTAACACTGTTGAAGGCTAAGGATAATTTATTCTGCATTATCTTAGTCATAATATTTCTTACTGGGCTAGTTGAGCTCACCCTTTTCTTTCACTGTTCTCTTCAGGAAATGAGAATATATGTGACGCCCCCAAAATAGGTATACATCACCTATTCTTAGTCGCCAAATACATGGTACAGAATACAAATACAATCTTTAATATACAACAAGAGAGCTGTGAGTTTTAATACAAATATTGTCTTCTAGATAATATCCACTCTCAGAATAAGTCCTCATTACATTTATTGTCACACTATTTAACAGAATAGTGAGGACTACTAATACTATCATCTGGACCGTCACTCCGTTCCCCGACTACTACCGGCTATGTTCTCATTTCCTGAAGAGAACAGTGAAAGAAAGGTTGAGCTCAACTAGCCCAGTAAGAAATATTATGACTAAGATAATGCAGAATAAATTATCATTAGTCCTCAACAGTGTTAAACTAATAAAATACAATTGACATCAAGTTTAACTGCAGCGAAACATGCAATCCATTAAAAGAGTCAAGTAGAGAATAAAATCTACTATCTTTTATGATTTAAAAAAGTTTTTTTTATCACTTTTATCTCTGAGACTCAGCTTAATAAATAATCCACATCATCCCTGCACTACGGCCAAGGATATTCATTAGTATCACGACCATAAATTATCCATGCACTACGGGCCAAGGATATTTCTGTATTCATCAATGGTCATGATCATGCCAACAACTGTCCATCAATGTACTACGGGCCAATGAGGACTTTTACCACATTATTTGTAACATTACGATCATGATTACACCGAATAATCTCTGGTCATAATCATACCAAGTCCATCTATGCACTGACAAAGCCACGATGACTTTCAACAAAAAATATAAACATGAGGATGATGACAATGATATAAAAATTCAATAAAACAAGTTCAAGAATTAATTTATCCAGGAACTAATAACATCCAAATTGTGAACATGATACTTCTTTGTAGAGTAAAATTCAAGAATGCTCAGAAGAATATTTCCATGAAAATATACTGAATGAAGCGCAAATATCAAGAATATGCCACTAATTTCATGGAGTATAGAAGTCAAAACTTTAACCAACTGAGTATGATAAAGAATGGAATAACAAAAGAAATCACCATGCATGAGGTACTTTTGCATAGACAGTTTATTCCAATGAATAATACATAATAAAACCGTGTCAAAGCGTAATACACCGACGTGATATTCCAATAGAATAATAAAGAATGGAATAACAACATGAAATCACCATGCATGCGGTTTCTTCATAGATGACGAGTTATTCCAATGTAATAATAAATAACGAAACCAGTCCAACGTAAAACGCATGCATGTGATGATATTCCAATAAAATAATAAATAACGGACCAGTCCGACGTAAAATACATGCATATGTGATATTCCAATGTAATAATAAAGAATGAAATAATGTAAGAATTTCACCAAGTATAGGGTAGATCACAGATACAAAGTTATTCCAATGTAATAATAAAGAATGGAATAACAGAAGTTTTCTTCATGAATATGAAAAAAAATAATACTCCTTAACTTATAAAGAAGAGTATTCTGTCGGTAGGGCGGGGATATACTTGAAGAAACTTGCACTATGCTCAAAGCTTTCTTAAACGCTAAAGAAATACGCTCAAGATTATAGAAGAAGAATTATCTCTATAGTTTCTCTCTCTAGAGTTTCAGTGAATTTGTAAGAAATAATGAAGGAATGGGCTTCTATTTATAGAAGAATGGACTGAATAGTAACCAATCCATGAACGATCCAGATTGATTTACTTTTAAACGGACGGTCCATAAAATATTCTAATAAAATAAAACTTTTAAATAAAATATATTATATATATTATATATATAATGATAATAATTGTACTCCCTCCCGACCATGCAATTCATCGGTTTCTTCCCCCTCCCCAAATGTCAATCCTCACATGCTAAATATATATATTATATACACCACCACTCAATTCATCTCTTTCTTTTCTTTTTATTCTTTACTACCCGTAAACCCCTTCTCCCCCCCCATTATTCAACTTCCATCACCATCATATATATATATATATATATATATATATATATATATATTCACACTAGCACACACATGCATTAATATATATATATATATATATATATATATATATAATCATAATAACTTATATAAAAAAAGCTGAGATAACTTCTACCTACAATTTTGAAAAATAAGTAAATGGGGGTCCAAATAACAAGTAAAATCTACAACAATAACTTCATAAAAATCCTCTCAATATTTTTAACAACATTTATCATCATTATTATTATTCACAATATTAATCGACCAGGTCGTTCCCAGGAAAGAGGGGGCTTTCCAATAAGGATTTCTTCCTATCAAGCGCAGCAATTAGGTGACCAAACCTCTCCTCGATGTAACTTCTAGACATCGTTAATATTGCAAATAATAATATTAATAACTTTGTCGTCTCAATTATTGATTTACTAATATATAAAATATCGACAATAATTGAATCAAATAACGTGAGATACTATGCAATAATTACTATAGCAATAATTGAACAAAACTGAGTGACTTCTCACGTAAGTATTAATAATCAATACCGTGTGCTACTATGCAACCACGCCAGACATCGTATTTTTACTACTACCGTAGTTCAACAAGATAATTAAAACTTTCGCCGTTATTTTCATAAAAATATTTTTGTTATTTTCTCAATCCGATAATAATTTCGTTGTGGGGTCCACCAATAATTAATGTGCGTCGTTGTAATTTAATATTCCTCGCTAAAACGAATATTCCCCGGCCAATCGAATATAATACAACAACTTGCATACTTTACAAAATTTATAAATACTACCCACAACTATAACATTATATCAAATTTATTCCATAATATTCAAAAATGATAATTATAAAAAATTCATCTTTATTCATAAAAGTTGGGATCTTACAATCTCCCCTTCTTATGAAATTTCGCCCTCGAAATTAGGGTACGTACCTGGTATGTCAAAGAGGTAAGGATACCTTGATTTCATTTCAGATTCTAACTACCAGGTTATTTCCTCAACATCGTCGTTTCTTCACAAAACTTTGACTTGAGGTATAACCTTGGAGCGTAGAATATGTTCCTTCTTATCCAAGATTTGAACAGGTACCTCTTCATACGTTAAATCTTCCGCTATTTCGTCCGGTTCTAACTCAATAATGTGGTTCGGGTCTTCCACATATTTACGTAACATGGATATATGAAAAACGTTATGAATACGAGACATACTTGGCGGTAAAGCGAGCCTATAGGCTACAGTCCCTACTCGGTCGAGGATTAAAAATGGGCCAATGAATCGAGGATTGAGATTTTCTCTCTTTCCAAATCTCGTAACTCCTTTCCATGGAGTAACACGTAACAACACATGATCTCCAATATCGAATTCCACGTCCTTTCGATGAAGATCAACATAACTCTTTTGTTGATCTTGTGAGGTTTTTATACGTTGTCGTATCATTTGAATCTTTTTCGTAGTCATACGTACCAACTCCGGTCCCAACAACGTTGCTTCACCCACCTCATCCCAACATACTAGAGAATGACACTTTCTTCCATACAACGCCTTGAATGGAGCCATACCAATACTTTCTTAATAGCTGTTGTTGTAGGAAAACTCCACCAATGGTAAGAACTTGTCCCAACTTCCCTTGAAGTCAAGGACACAGAGTCTTAATAAATCTTCAAGAGTTTGAATTGTCCTCTCTGATTGTCCGTCCGTCTGAGGATGATATGCCGAACTAAATCATATATCCGTGCCCATAACTTTTTGCAAACTAACCCAAAATCGTGAAGTGAATCTTGGGTCTCGATCAGAAACTATGGATACTGGCATACCATGCAATCTTACAATCTCATTTATGTACATACTAGCAAGACATACAAGTGTATAAGTTTCTTGTATCGGTAAGAAATGAGCAGACTTGGTCAATCTATCAACAATGACCTAAATCGTATCTATGCCTTGAGAAACCTTGGGAAGACCAGTAACGAAATCCATGGTAATGTGCTCCCACTTCCATTCTGGAATTTCAAGTGGTTGCAATGGAACTTTTGGTACTTGATGTTACGCCTTGACTCATTGACAAGTTAGACACCTTGAAATAAACAGCTCTATCTCTCTCTTCATATTGCTCCACCAAAATGTATATCGAAGATCACGATACATTTTGGTACTCCCAGGATAGATTGCAAACGGTGTGTTGTGCGCCTCCATCATGATTTTATACTTTAAATCGGGAGTCGTTAGGAACACAAAGTCTGGAGTTAACTCGAAGTATTCCTTCTTCATCGATTCTTGCTTCCGGAATAACACCTTCTTGTACTTTCTTCCTTATACGCATCAGCTCCAGGTCTGTAGCTTGAGCAGCTTTAACTTTATCGATTAAAGTCGGTTCTACTCGTATATTCGCCATCATCACGTGGGTCCATGGAGTTTTTATCTCTATCTCCATCCTTTGCAAGTTATACAAAATGGGCCTTTGGGTTGACAGTATCGCACTCGTACCCGCATATGATCTTCTACTCAATGCGTCAGCTACCACGTTCGCTTTTCCAGGATGGTATTGGATGGTATGATCATATTCTTTCAACAGATCAAGCCAACATCCCTGTTGTATGTTGAGTTCCTTTTGAGTGAAAAAATATTTGAGGCTTTTATGATCCGTAAAGATCTCCACTTTCTCCCCATACAAGTAATGCCTCCAAATTTGAAGTGCGAAGACAACAGTTGCCAACTCTAGATCATGAGTATGATAATTCCACTTATATTCTTTGAGTTATTGAGAGGCATAGGCTATGACTTTCCCATGTTGCATGAGAACACATCCTAACCCTTTGCCTGAAGCATCACTGTAGATGACAAATCCCTCCAAGCCAGTTGGTATTGTCAAAATAGGTGCGGAAATGAGTCTTCTCTTGAGTTCTTGAAAACTCTTCTCACATTCCTCGTTCCAACCGAATTTTGTATCTTTCCGGGTCAGCTGAGTTAAGGGAGTAGCGATTCATGAAAACCCTTCTACGAATCTCTGATAATAACCAGCTAAGTTGAGAAAGCTAAGTACTTCGGTAACTGATTTAGGTTGCTCCCAGCTTTGAATGTTTCAATCTTTGCTGGGTTAACAGATATTCCATGACTTGATACCACGTGCCCAAGGAATGCTACTTCCTCAAGCCAGAACTCGCATTTCTTCAACTTGGCATAAAGCTTATATTCACGGAGCTTTTGGAGTATCAGCCTCAAGTGTTGTTCATGATCTTCACGGCTTTTGGAATATATGAGGATGTCATCAATAAAGACGACCACAAAGTGATCCAAATATTCCTTGAATACTCGGTTCATCATATCCATGAAGGCAGTAGGAGCATTAGTCAATCCAAAAGACATGACTAGAATTCATAATGCCCGCATCGGGGATTCGAAAGCCGCCTTTGAATATCATCTGCTCTAATCTTCAATTGGTGATATCCTAACGAAGATCAATCTTTGAAAAGAATTTAGTGCCTTGCAACTGGTCAAACAGGTCATCAATACGTGGCAATGGGTCCTTATTTTTGATGGTGACATGATTCAACTCCCGATAATCAATAAAAAGTCGCATACTCCCATCTTTCTTCTTCACGAATGAAATGTGAGAGCACCCCAAGGAGATGTACTAGGCTTAATGAAACCGATGTCTAACAATTCCTCACATTGGGTCTTTAACTCCTCAAGTTCAATAGAGCCATTCGATATGGGGCTTTGGAAATGGGTTTTGTACCGGGTTCAAGGTCGATACAAAATTCAATTTCACGCCTGGAGGTAGGCCAGAAGTTCTTCGTGGAATACATCGTGAAATTCATTAACAATAGAAATATCATTCAAAACCGACGTATTTTTGTTTAGATCCGCGATACGAGCTAAGAAAGCTTGACATCCGCTTTTTCAATAAACGAATAGCTTTATGGCTTGAGATGACAGTGATTGATTTTAATGGTTTGGTTACTTGAATTCGCATAATAGGTTGGTTAGGAATATGAAAGCTAACAACCTTACGAAAATAATCAATTTTTGCATGATGAGTGGTTAACCAATCAATCCCTAGAATTACGTCAAATACAAATATTTTCAATGAAATAAGATCGACAGGTAATGTGAGGGTACCGATTTGAACCAAACAAGACTTATAAATAGTGGATGTAATGAAGGTTTCTCCCAATGGAGTTTCAACAGATAAGTCAAAGTCCAATTTCTCCGGAGTCAAATTTAAACGTTGAGCGCAAGTAGGAGAAATAAAAGAATGGGTAGAACCGGTATCAAATAAGGTATATACTTCGCTAGAGTTTATGATAAGCTTACCCGTGATGACCTCGTTCGGGTTCCTTGCTTTCTGGGAGGTCATAACAAATGCTCTCCCTTGCACTACCGGCTTTGACTTTTCTGGGACGGCCTTTGGTGCCTCCATCCTAGCTGAACTTTTCTTCGGTGAACGATAAAATCGGGCTAGGTGACCTTCTCTTCCACAATTATAACATATTTTGGACGGCATCGCGTAGTTTGGTCTGATGTGTCCCTCCCCTCCGCATTTGAATCATATGATAGGTGGTCGTTCTTCTTCCTTAACAATGGGTGCTGGTGCTGACGTCTTTCCATCATTGTTCAATTTCCTCTTCTTGAAATGTCCATTTTTATTGTTTTGGCCCTGATTACCACCGAAGTGGTTACCATTTCTGTCCTGTTGATTCCCTCCACGCTTGTTGTCACCGCTTGATGACTACTCTCACTAGTATTATCATTTCACGGCCGCTTCTCTTTTTTAGTTATGTTGACTCATTATCGCTACTCAATAATCGAGCCCTATTAACAACATCCTAATACAAACACGCTTTTATGAGAGATAAGATATTGACGATCTCGGTTTCAAACCTCTTAGAAACATTCGAGTCATTCTCTCCTCATTATCAACCAAATGGGACGCAAAACCGACAACTCGCAAAACTTGGCTTCATATCGCGACACTGGCCATGTTGTTTTTTTTCCAGCTTAATGAACTCTACCTCTTTCATGTGACGAATACTTTCGGAAAGTACTTGTCGTTGAATAGTTCTTGGAACTTCTCCCAAGACATCTTCAGTGCAGCAGGTTGAGTACGCTTTACAGATTCCCACTAGTAATCTGCCTCTGCCCACAACA
The DNA here is from genome assembly GCA_020205615.1 of Panax quinquefolius. Taxonomy (NCBI): domain Eukaryota; kingdom Viridiplantae; phylum Streptophyta; class Magnoliopsida; order Apiales; family Araliaceae; genus Panax; species Panax quinquefolius. Next base: position 20,107 of record JAINUW010000636.1, on the reverse strand, counting down.
TGAAGGTGGCAAAGGGAACCTTTTGCTCCTCGGAGAAACCCAAGACATCAAATATCTTGTTGATCTACTTTATCCACGTCTCCGCCTTAAGTGGTTTTGGCTCTCCAAAAAACTCCGGTGGTCCCAGCCCTTGAATCTGCTTCAGGTGACCGTCCCGAGAGTTGCCAGTGTTTCCACCGCATTTTGGATGAGAACCGCTCTCGCCTAATGTTGCATGAATTGCATGAAGCCTCGGAACATTCCATCGTTCATCATTTGGTTAGTGTTGTTGTTTTCCTGAGGATTGTCGCCTTCCTGTTTCACATTATCCTGATTATTGGTCTGTGGAGACTCAACGGTCTCCTGTGCTCTATTGATGTTCTAAACATTCTCGGATGTCATTTTAAAATACTGCCACAAAACAAGGGTTAATTAACATATCACATATTATCCTTATACTCTGACCAACCAATTAAATAACAAATAAACTTAGGTAGGTCATACTAGCGAAGGAATTCCCCGTTTCTCCCCTCCTAGTTCTTGTCTCACATCTTAGCCAGGGATCATATACCTAAGCTTTGATACCAACTGTGACGCCCCAAAATAGGTATACATCACCTATTCTGAGTCGCCAAATACATGGTACAGAATATAAATACAATCCTTATTATACAACAAGAGATTTTTGAGTTTTAATACAAATATTGTCTTCTAGACAATATCCACTCTCAGAATAAGTCCTCATTACATTTATTGTCACACTATTTAACAGAATAGTGAGGACTACTAATATTATCATCTGGACCGTCACTCCGTTCCCCGACTTTTCCCGGCTACGTTCTCATTTCCTGAAGAGAACAGTGAAAGAAAGGGTGAGCTCAACTAGCCAAGTAAGAAATATTTTGACTAAGATAATGCAGAATAAATTATCATTAGTCTTCAACAATGTTAAATTGATAAAATACAATAGACATCAAGTTTAACTGCAGCGGAACATTCAATCCATTAAAAGAGTCAAGTAGAGAATAAAATCTACTATCTTTTATGATTTAAAAGGTTTTTCATCACTTTTATCATTTGGACTCAAATTTTAATAAATAATCCACATAATCCCCGTGATTACTACTACCAAGGATATTCATTAGTATCACGACCAAAAATTATCCATGCACTACGGGCCAAGGATATTCGTGTATTCATCAATGGTCATGATCATGCCAACAACTGTGCATCAATGCACTACGGGCCAATGATGACTTTTACCACATCATTTGTAACATTACGGTCATGATTACACCGAATAATCCCAGGTCATAATCATACCAAGTCCATCTATGCACAACAGGCTACATATGACTTTCAACAAAAATATAAACATGAGGATGATGACAATGATATAAGAATTCAATAAAACAAGTTCAAAAATTAATTTATCCAGGAACTAATAACGTCCAAATTGTCAACATTATACTTCTTTTTAGAGTAAAATTCAAGAATGCTCAGAAGAATATTTCCATGAAAAGATACTGAATGAAGCTCAAATATCAAGAATATTCCACTAATTTTATGGAGTATAGAAGTCAAAACTTTAACCAACTGAGTATAATAAAGAATGGAATAACAAAAGAAATCACCATGCATGTGGTACTTACATAGACAGGTTATTCCAACAGAATAATACATAACAAAACCAGTGTCAAAGCGTAATACGCACCGGCGATATATTCAATGTAATAATAAAGAATGGAATAACAATGAAATCACCATGCATGCGGTATTTCATGACAGTGTTATTCCAATGTAATAATAAATAACGAAACCAGTCCAACGTAAAACGCATGCATGTGATATTCCAATAAAATAATAAATAACGGAACCAGTCCCACGTAAAACGCATGCATGTGATATTCCAATGTAATAATAAAGAATGAAATAATGTAAGAATTTCACCAAGTATAGGGTAGACCATCGTATACAAGATTATTCCAATGTAATAATAAAGAATGGAATAACAAAAGTTCTCTTCATGAATATGAAAAAATAATACCCCTTACCTTATCAAGAAGAGTATTCCGCTTAGTAGGCTGAGATATACTTGAAGAAACTTGCTTTCACACTAAAGCTTTCTTAAACGCTAAAGAAATACGCCAAGATTATAGAAGAAGAATTATCTCTACGCTTTCTCTCTCTGAGTTTCAAAGAATTCGTAAAGAAATAATGAAGAAATGAGCTTCTATTTATAGAAGAATGGGCTGAATAGTAACCAATCCATGAACGGTCCAGATTGATTTACTTTTAAACGGACGGTCCATAAAATATTCTAATAAAATAAAACTTTTAAATAAAATATATTATATATATTATATATATAATGATAATAATTGTGCTCCCTCCCGACCATGCAATTCATCGGTTTCTTCCCCCTCCCCAAATGTCAATCCTCACATGCTAAATATATTATATACACCACCACTCAATTCATCTCTTTCTTTTCTTTTTCTTCTTTACTACCCGTAAACCCCTTCCGCAAATGTCAATCCTCACATGCTAAATATATATATTATATACACCACCACTCAATTCATCTCTTTCTTTTCTCTTTCTTCTTTACTACCCGTAAACCCCTTCCCCCCCATTATTCAACTTCCATCACCATCATATATATATATATATATATATATATATTCACACTAGCACACACATGCACTAATATATATATATATATATATATATATATAATAATAATAATAATAATAATAATCATCATAATAACTTATATAAATAAAACTGAGATAACTTCTACCTACAGTTTTGAAAAATAAGTAAATGGGGGGTCCAAATAACAAGTAAAATCTATAACAATAACTTCATAAAAATTCTCTCAATATTTTTAACAACATTTATCATCATTATTATTATTCACAATATTAATCGACCAGGTCGTTCCCAGGAAAGAGGGGGCTTTCCAATAAGGATTTCTCCCTATTGGCGTGCAATTAGGTGACCAAATCTCTCCTTGACAGAACTTCTAGATATCGTTAATATTGCAAATAATAATATTAATAACTTTGTCGTCTCAATTATTGATTTACTAATATATAAAATATCGACAATAATTGAATCAAATAACGTTAGATACTATGCAATAATTACTATAGCAATAATTGAACAAAATTGAGTGACTTCTCACGTAAGCATTAATAATCAATACCGTGTGCTACTATGCAACCACGCGTATTACTATACTTTTACTACCGAGTAGTTCAATAGTATTAACGGTAAAACTTCCGCCATTATTTTCATAAAAATATTTTTGTCGTTTTCTCAATCTGACAATAATTCTGTTGTGGGGTCCACCAATAATTGCTCCGTTGTACGAATATTCCCTGCTAAAATGAATATTTCCCGACCAATCGAATATAATACAACAACTTGCATACTTTGAAAAATTTATAAATACTACCCACAACTATAACATTATATCAAATTTATTCCATAATATTCAAAAATGATAATTATAGAAAATTCATCTTTATTCATAAAAGTTGGGGTCTTACAATATAGCTGGGATGAGTCGGGGAATGGAGTGATAGTCCGAGATGGTGGTTATAGTAGTCCTCACTATTTTTATAAAATTGTGTGATAATAATTGTAATGAGGACTCCATTGAGTGTTGATATCTTCTAGAAGGCAATATTCGTGTTTAAACTCTCAGCTATGTTTTGTCGTATTTTGCACGACAGTTGTATAATTAAGTCTGTAGTTGAGTTCTGTACCATGTATCTGGCAACTCAAGATGGGTGAAGTATACCTGTTTTGGGGGCGTCACAGTAATAATCTGCTTGGTCGTTGGTGCTCTGCCTTGACTCTCTGACAAGTTAGGCATCTACTCACGCATTCTGCAACCTTTGTCTTCATGTTTGGCCACTAGAGGTGGTGACGCAAACCTTGGTAAATCTTCGTGCTTCATGGGTGTATCGAGTATCTCGTACTGTGCGCTTCTTGCAAAATCTCTTCTCTTAGTTCTAGTACTAACAGTAACCAAATTCGTCCTTTAAATCTTAGCAATCCAGTGCTATCAATCTTAAATTTCAATTCATCACCTTTAGTCAATCGCTTCTTGATGTTAATGCAATCTTCGTCCTTTCCTTGTGCCTCTTTAACCTTCTCCAATAAAGTAGGACTCACTTTCATTGTAAATAGTTGTTCGTTGGTCTCCATCGGATACTTAATCTCCAAGTTTAGTCGTTCGAAATCTTTCACCAATTCATCTTGAATAGTCAACTTTAATAACTTCTCTCTGCCTTTTCTGCTCATGGCATCTGCCACTACATTTGCTTTGTCTGGATGGTACAGAATTTTACAATCATAATCTTTGATCAATTCTAGCCATTGGCGCTGCCTCATGTTTAACTCTTTCTGTGTGAAGATATACTTCAGACTCTTGTGGTCCGTATATATCTCACACTTCTCGCCATACAAATAATGCCTCCAAATTTTCAAGGCAAAAACTACCGCTGCTAACTCCATATCATAAGTCGGATACCCCTTCTCATAATCTTTTAGCTGACGTGAAGCGTACGCAATGACCCTGCCGTGTTGCATCAATACATAGCCAAGTCCTTTGTGTGACGCATCACTCTACACTATAAACCCTCCCGTGTTGTCCGGTAAAGCCAACACAGGTGCTTGACTAAGCCTCTTCTTCAATTCTAGGAAACTTTCTTCACACTTCTCCGTCCAAACGAACTTAACTTTTTTTCTGGTAAGATTGGTCAATGGTGATGCTAATTTAGAAAAATCTCGAATGAATCTTCGATAGTATCCTGTCAATCCTAAGAAACTCCTAATTTTTGTCGGCATCTTCGGCTGCTCCCAATTGATAACCGCTTCTACCTTCGCTGGATCCACCGAAACACCATTCTTGTCGATAACGTGCCCTAAAAACTGTACTCTCTACAACCAAAACTCAGACTTGGAGAATTTCGCATACAACTTTTCCCTCCTTAATGTCTCCAACACTATCCGAAGATGTTCTGCATGTTTTTCCTCCATTTCTGAATACACTAAAATGTCATCGATGAATACGACAACAAACTTATCCAAATATTGTTTGAACACTCTGTTCATCAAGTCCATAAATGTTGCTGGCACATTCATCAATCCAAATGACATTACCAGAAACTCAAAGTGTCCATACCGAGTTCTGAATGTCGTCTTTGGAATATCCTTCTACTCACTTTCAGTTGGTGATAACCGGGGTCCTCAAGTCAATCTTTGAAAAGTACTTTTTTCCCCTTCAACCGATCAAACAAATCGCCTATCCCGGGCAATGGTACTTGTTCTTAATGGTGACCTTGTTCAACTCTCGGTAGTCGATACAAAGTCTTAGCGACCCATCTTTCTTCTTTATGAATAAGACTGGTGATCCCCACGGTGATACGCTCGGTCGAATGTATCCCTAATCTAACAACTCTTGTAATTGAGCCATCAGTTCTTTCATCTCTACCGGTGCCATATGATACGGTGCTTTGTATATCGGTGCTGTCCCTGGTGCCAAATCAATGACAAACTCAATCTCTCTATCCGGTGGCAATCCCAGAATCTCGTCTCGGAAGACATCAACGAAATCCCTTACAATAGGTATCTGACTTAGTTCACCCTCGACTCGTCGAGTATCAACCACGTGAGCCAAATAACCTATACAACCCTTCTTAAGCAATCTCCACGCTTGCACCATCGTCAGACAATGAGATTATCTCGGTGATTTACTACTATAAAATAACACCTTCGACTTATTCGGAGTCTTAAGGTGTACACACTTCTTATTACAGTCTATAACTGCTCCGTGAACTGATAACCAATTTATTCCATGGATTACATCGAACTCCCCCAAACGAATCGGTATCAAATCTACCTTGAGCTTAAATCCTCGTAATTCGGTTTAACAATTCTTATGAATGTATTATACGGGGATAATTTCCTTGTTCGCTACTTCTACATTCATAGGGTGTTCTAATCTCTCACGGGGTAAGTCTAACTGTTTAGCAAATTCTTCAAAAACAAAAGAGTAGGTAACACCCGAATCAAATAACATGTATGCATCTATATCATTGATCAGAATGATACCTGACACCACGTCCTTAGACTCCACCGCATCCTGTACGGTCATGTTGAACGTTCATGCCGTTGGTCTATTGGCTTGACTGGCTGGTCTTCCAATGTTCAGCCCATTGTTGTTGTTGTTATTGTTGTTGCAGTTGTCGCTAGCTGCATCGCCCTTTTTCTTCGGGTAGTCCTTGATTTGATGGTATGTGGCCCCACATGAGAAACATCCTCCCTTCTGCTTATTCGGACATTGAGGAGCCATGTGCCCCGATTGTCCACAAAGATATCAAACACTCTTTCCCTTCATGCACTCCCCCGAGTGATTCCTCCCACAGTTGTTACACTTCATACTTTTCTTGGCCTCTCCCCCGGACTTATTACCTCGAGAGGATTGGCTCTCTGTCCATTTACGCTTGTTGGGGTTGCTGCCTCCGCTGCTTCCCCCTTTCTGCCCTTTTTGACCAGTCTTCTTTTCTTGTTTGAATCGAGCGATGGCTTCATTGCCTCCTTTGACAATGATATCCCTTTCCAAAAGATCAGAGTAAGTCTTAATCTTCAATACAGCCATGGCTTTCTGCACCCATGGTTTCAGTCCTAATTCGAACCTCCTTGCCTTCTTAGCCTCTGTGTCAACCTGATGTGAAGCGAATCGGGCTAACTCGTTAAATCTTGTCGCGTACTCTGCAACAGACATACTACCTTGCTTTAGTTCCAGAAACTTAACTTCCATATCCTGTTGCGTATTCTCTGAGAAGTATCTCAAGGAATAGCTTCTTAAATCTCTCCCAAGGAATAACTCCCTTGTCTTCTCGCCCCTTATTGGCTTTCCACCAATAGTTAGCTTCACCCTTCATCATGAATGTGGCAAAACTCGTCTTCTGTTCTTCGACCACTTGTGCGACCTCAAACACCTTCTCCATCTCTTCTATCCATATCCGGGCTTCAATTGGGTCCAAGGTTCCTCGGAACTCTAGTGGTCCTACCAATTTAAAGTCCTTAAAGCTAGCCAAGTGTTGTCTCGGCCGCCTGCCAAGCAAGCGGGGTCCATTTTGCATTGCCTCGCTTAACAAGTTAATGAAGTTCTCGCATTGGATCAACATTTGCCCTCCATCATTGTTAATCTGGATCCTTCCTCCTCTCGATTCCTTCACTAATTCTCCTAGCGCATGATCCGAGGAAAGGAAGAAAATTATTAAGCTTTATGTGATATGTTATTCATGTTAGCATTAAGAAGTTTAAGACGCCTATCAATCGCTTTTTGATTTAAATAAAAACTTCAAGATCACAATAAAACTCAATGGATTTCCCAACCCATCACTTACATACTCTACTTGAGTTTTCTACCAAGGTTATAACCTAGGTTTCAGCATTCCTAACGCTTATAACCTACAACTCGATACCAACTCAGGACACCCCCGAATCCGGGTCCTCTGACCCCGGTTCGGTCATCACGATAAAATACAAACATCCACCTCTAAACAACATACGATAACTAAAATGCGGAAAATAATAAACGTACGTCGTTCATTCAAAAGGTATTACTAGTCCCAAGATACGATAACCTTAATATCATCTTATACACGTACCCTAAAATAAACATTAGGGTTCATATTACATAATAGTAATTTAAACTAGGCATAAGGTATAGTCTGCCCCTTGCCATTATTCTACATCTTTCCTTTACCCTTATCCTTCCCTGAGGTCTTGGGCTTAGCTGCAATATAATTCATGATATAGCAAGGATGAGCAACAAGTTTGCACAACAAGTTTAAATACAACAATGAGGATATATCATGATGAATGGAAAAATATCTGACAATGAATTCAATAATATGAATATCTGAAGGATTCAACAATATGAATATTATAAGCAAGATAATGATTGCTTTTAGAATAACTGCTAGTCAAGTAGACTTTGAACTATAACACTCCAATGGAATCAATAGCTAATTGACCCTTTGTTTCGGGTTACGTGAATAAGTACTTGAGGGATCACCTCACGCATACCATTATATGTATATTCATAACATTTAAATCTACTCTGTGTATCTTATATTAGATACCTGGTACTCCCCTATCATAGAAAGGGGTGTTCTTTCAGTCTAAGAATCCTTATCCTCAATAAGTTTGGATAGCTTTTATTAAACTTTATACACTTGTCTGACCGAACAAAGGTTCAGACTCTATCTCACATAGTTCAAGAATTATTTGGATTTTAAATGATGTACAAGTCCAAGACTGTACGAGCTCAAGTGCACTAAGTGCGAATATCAATAATATCGATGTGGAATAATTATAAGGTAATTAAACCACTTAATAGTATGCTTGGAAATAAGATTCAAGCTTAAATGAATAACTTTCAATTCAACAATAACCTACTCATTACAATATGAGAAGGATAAGAAACTTTCACAACAAACAAAGTTGTTTAAGTTAGGAAACATTACAACACAATAAAATAGTGTTCGGATACTTGTTCAATATAAGAATAAGAATTCAGGAAACTTGCATTCAACATACGAATCGTATGAAATTCAAGAACTTGTACAAAATCCAAAGTTTGTGTAAGTTAGAAAACTTGCATGTTTGCTCAGCTACAATATAATTCTAGCTTTAGTTAACTTGCATTGAAACGACCTAACATTAACAAGTTGGTCTTTCCAATTAGTATGTGTAACATAATATGAGTCTACACTTACAAGAATCAAATCATCACATAGCATGCTTCTATACATGTATCATTACATTACTCGATTAGTTTCTAACACACTATGTCATAGTTGAAATCACCATTTACTTATTCATCATAGGGTTCTTTCAATAACATGCTTATTAACACATGACTACTATATTAGACAGGTAATATAGATTAGAGTAACCATATAATCATGCATCAGTTCTCAATTTAATAATAGAACTCAGATCTCAGTGCAGGACTGCGTGGCCGTGCTTGGTTTGTACTAAAGAGTGGCGTGGCCGCGCTGCTCCTGGTGCAAACCAAGACATGGCTGCTTCAACAGTAAGCCAGTGCACACACGACTTGCACATAAACGAACAATCATGCACAACCACATGTTATTATATGAATAACTAACTTTAACCTTTCATCAAACATATCAAAGGTTATTATTCGTTTTTACTTAATCAAGACTTCACATGTTAAGCTATCAATCATGTAAGTCACTTTACCTACCATACATCATACTTTCATATATATATATATATATATATATATATATATACATGTTAGACATCAAAAACACACTTACAAGTTCTCAACTTAATGTATATATAGTTTATCAAGTTTATTTTCAAAACTTAAAGTTCCCATTAGTAAAATTCATTCAAGCATTCAAGATACGTCTATATTGTCTAATTCATGCTTTCATATATATTTGTGCACATACTCAAGTTATTTACATATGTTCACAAAGTCAGAATGTATATTACTCCATGTATACAATTTCTAGTTTTCAAATCTTTAAGCCTTCTTTTGAATAACTAAGTCAAAACAAACCTATTATGGCTTACTACTATATACATAACTACCTTAGTCCACAAGTTCAGGTCATTTATAGTCATATACTAACTGTCATAGTAAGCTCAGCATATCTTAAGAAGCTAACATAAACAATTGTGATCTGCTACCCACGCGGCGAAAGGCTAGGGAAGTGGCGCGACCACGCCACTTCAACTAGAAAAAAAAATAAGGACTCTACTTCGGCAAAGTTCCAACATAATCAACATCAAGCCTCAGTTTAAACCCATTATACAACTCTTAGACATGCAAACAAACCCAGATAACACAATGACATGTTAGTCTATATCAATTAATAGAGAATTCTTGAGAATTGTAAGAATTTGACAAAAACCCAACTCAAGAACAGAAGTAAAGATTTTATACCTCTTGGAGCCTGAATTGATTTCCTTCTCTTCTCTGATAATACTCCCTAATAGCTTAGCAACTAACACACTCTAATGCACAATCTTAGCAACAAGGAATGAGAAGAGAAGTGTTCTATTTATAGAAAGTTCATTGACCATGCTAAGCCATTATTCAAGAATTTAAACCAAGGGATGGATGAAGAATTCATTGGATTAAGAGAGTTTGGTGAGAGTTGGTGATTCCACTCATGAATCCCACTCCCCATCCACTAATTATTCTAGGTTGGTTGAATTTAAGATGGGTATAGAGTAGGATAGCTAGCTTTTGGAAAATACGTAAATTAGCTTCATGTTACTATTCATGTACCTTTGAGCCACTAAATTTGGGACAAGGAGCAAAACTCAGCAATTTGCAAAAAAAATGAAATGCTACAATTGGCTTATACCATATATACACATAATATAAACTTTGGTTATAAAATATGTCTACACAATTCATTTCATATAACATAGGTTATAATGATTTAAAGAGCATACAATGTATTTCCTAATTACAACGTATCAAGTAGTGCACATACATATAATTCATGTACATTTTCTATTACCATGACTGTTGTTGTCATAATAACTTAATGAAATCATTATAAATTTAACAATTGATATTATTATATGTCACTAGGATATACATGAATGTTTACCCACACACTTCATATCATATAACAATATTATTATGCAACTCACATGAATGCAAATAATTCTTACTATATAGTCTATATATATATAATATAGACATATTAATGTGCCACCTTGTACTATATAAAATTTATAGTTAACTACCATATAATAAAGGTTTACTACATTGCATGTTTGCACAAATTAATTGAAAGTAGTATGCACACAAGCCAATCATGTTTGATGATAAAGCATATACTTTGTAACAATCTTATTCATTTATTAATAAAAAGTATTAATTTATTAAGGGCTTTTAATTATCTACATGATGCTGTTTTATAATATGTGATAAACCCATAGTTTTAAGCAATGCTTTTAGAATAATGATGATGATCATTCTAATGAGATCTAAATTCTTAGAAAGCTTAAAACTAAAATAGTTCCCAATCATTGGATTACTAAATTGGGGATTAGTGAATCCTGATAGATTGGTACATACGTTGCTTGCTCATTGGATGAGGATGATTGATCTCATGATCATTTATGTGGAGACACTAAAGCAAGTATGTAGGTGCTTATTAGAGAATAAGTTCACTTTGAATGTGGCTCGCTAAGGAATACCTAATGGAGTTATACTTTTTGTCAATAGAATTCTCAGAGTGATAGTAAGTACAAGTAATCCTTGGACTTGAGATCATCATATATCTTGTGTATGATGAGTTATACTTTGACTTATTCCTTAAGACCCTTAGGGTATATCAAAGGGTATGCTTGGGTATAATAAGTTGTACATGGAGATAATGTATGATCTTCTAATAAAAGAAGAGAAATGTCCTATGTGATTTGATAAATGACAACCCAGTAGTCCTTGGCCAAGGCAGAATGAAATTAGAAAGGAGTTTTAATTTGCATTATTTGGTGTTGTGCATTTAAGAGTCGAAATACATATAATTAAATAAAATAAGACTTGATGTAAATTCCATGCCTTATATTTAATTGGGACATCAGATGGTGGAAGGATTGAATTGTACAGTAAACTATTTACTCAAAGGTTCTTTAATGATTAATGTTGAAATCTATATTATCCGGAAAGTCGCCGATCACTGGGGAGGCTTATTCCTATCAGAGAATAAATATTATTTATTTAAATAAATTAATTGTTTAATTTATTTATTTAAATAAGATTAGAATTGTTCTAATTGATTTATTCACAACCTAGCTTTAATATGGAGAACCTAAAGGGTCACACCATAAAAGGAAGAATAATTATTTAAGAAGTTAATGGCATAATCGTAATAATATAGTTAAGTATATTTAATTTAATCTATGGTGATAGAATAAATTAAATAGCTTAATATTTATTATTTAATATTTTAGAAATATTAAATATAAATTAATAAGAGGAGTCTTATTAATATTATTATAATTATTATTATTATTTTAATTTCTAAAAGAGTTTAGGAATTAATTTAATATAAGTACTCTCATTTATTCCTAATTGGATTAGGAAGGAAAATTAGTTAAAGGAGTTTAATTAATTATCCCTAATAAGATTAGGGAGCTTAATTAATTAAAAGAATTTAATTAATTAAATAAAACCCAATTCCTTAATTGTTAAGGTGGGTTGCCCACATCTATAAATAAGAGGAGTCTTATTATGGGTGAGGAAGTTGTTGACTTTTACAACATACGACATAATTCTAATTTGTTGGAGAGTACGCCCTTTTCTATAGAGATAGAAAACTAGGGTTGAGCCAATATCCCTTCTTCTTGAGAATTCTTATTATTCCTTGGTGGATCACCTCTGAGAGGCCAAACATATGGGTGGCTAACGCCGATCAAAGGAAGGAACCAAACCCGGTGGATTCAAGTTGAACGCGAAAGGATTTGAGGTGAACTTGCACTGAGGAAGCTCGATCTTCAGGGTATGATTTTATTCTTTATCTTTTCGCTTAATTAATAATTGTGCATAAAGGGTGATCCTATATATGGTTTGTAATTTTTTTTTAAACTCGATTTTACACGCTTCCGCACTTTTTATGCAATTTGATCAAGTTTTGAATATTACAAACCTAATAAAGGTATCGTCGAGCCAAACCTTTATGCTAATTATTAATTGTTCAGATTTGATATGTATATTGATATGTGTTTAGAACAATTTAATTGGGCATAATTTATTGTATAAAATTTAAAAAAAAAAAAAAAAAAAACGAACGCTTTTATTTTTTTATTTGGTAATGCCGTTTTTTTTTTGCTTCATTCAATCCCATATATCCACGTGGTTGCTGGCTTCAAGTTAACAGGCCACGTGCTTCCTTAAATAAGAAAAAAAAAAGAAAAAGGGATTCACGTTTATATTAAGAAATTCAAGGCTTCCTCTTAAATCTTTAAGTCAAAAAAGGTGACGTGAGCCACCACCACCCAAGTCACTTTTAAATTCAAGGCAACAAGGCACGGAAATCAAGGGAAATGAATCCATGCTTCATACGGATTATATAATATATATAAAAATATAATATACGGATATATTATATATATATATATAATAGTTATATATATATATATATTAGTAATAATTTTATAATTAAAATAAAAGTTTATTTTAATCTTAAAATAAAAGGTTTATTTTAATATTAAAATAAAAGAGTTTATTTTAATTAAATTTCATGCTAACTAATTAGAGTTGGAATTGGATTCCATGATAACTAATTGGAGTTGAAATTGGATTCTATTTTTCTTTAAATAAAGGAGTTTATTTTGATATGAAATTAGATTTCATATTATTCAAAAATAAAAGGGTTTATTTGTGAATAGGAAAAAGAATCAGTCTTTTCATTAAATAAAGGAGTTTATTTATATATGAAATAAGATTTCATAATATTCAAAAATAAAGGAGTTTATTTGTGAATAGAAAGAAAATTCGTGTTTCTTTAAATAAAGGAGTTTATTTAAATAGGAAATTAGATTTCATATTATTCAAAATAGAGGAGTTTATTTGTGAATAGGAAAGAGAATATGTGTTTCATTAAATAAAAGAATTTATTTAGATATGAAATAAGATTTCATATTACCCAAAATAAAGGAGTTTATTTTGACTTGGAATCGATTCCATAATTAATTAAAATAAAGGAGTTTATTTTGATTAAAGATTTTGATTAAAATAAAATAGTTTATTTTATTCAAAATTGATAAATTAAAATAAAATAGTTTTATTTTGATTTAAATTTGGATTAAAATAAAGGAGTTTATTTTGATTCAAAAATTAGATTTTATACTAATTAAATTTGCCCATTAAATGATATCAATATATATATTAAATGTTTATTATTCATAAGATGAATGTTATTTATTGATGCATATGATGATGTGTATGATAATAAATGGGATTGATTATGGACTATCATTAATGTGATTGGATTTTATTTTAGTTGGATGCATGAATGTATTTGGGTTTTATTAAATGGGGTTCTGCGTACCTCGCCTTCTCTAATTTTTTCAATATAAATTCTAACTCCTCCTATGTACTTCCCTCGATCGCCGATCAAGGTTTCTATTTATTTTAAATAGTTTTGTAATAGGAATAGTTAGAATTAATTTTGAAGAATTAGAGATCAAGGATCAAGGAGCAAGGAGCGTTTGAAGACCCATTTGTAATGGAGCCCAGGTTTAAATGTAATAGTTATATTTAAATATTATTTCTTGCACCCCTAGGGTTTGACTTTTTGGTTCACTTGGTGGCTCTAGTGAACCAAACTAGAATAAAAGTCCATAATCAATTCGTAGAATATAGTATTCTATATGTGCATGCTTATACTATATATATTATATATTATGCAAACATGCTTCAGATGTTCATTAATACGACGCGTATTTTATATATATATATATATGTACGTACGCCAAGCTAAACAAGATGAGACAAATTAATAACAAAACCCTCAATTTTTATATTAAGTCCTAAGCGCTCAAAGATATTTGGAATATCGAACGTCTTTCTAGCATGATAAAATTAATAGAGTATTAAATATTTAATATGAGTTTGTTGTGTCACCACAAGGCAAGTATTAAGTATTTAAGATGTTAATTTATCACATTTGATGCTTATAAAGAAAATTGAACAATATTGTTTTGTTGTGTCACCACAAGGATGATATTTTTCTTTTTTGAATATATGGAGTGCTAGGTCGGACTTAACTTGGATAATTTTGATTCTGATGTGCCACCACTGATCAAAATAATCTAAGAGGCAAAAGAAAAGGAGTTGCATAGTTGATGTAATTGACAAAAGTTGTCTACCTATTTATTTATATATAGTTTGTTGTGTCACCACAAGGCTATATACATTTGAAATGGGATCCTTATTCTCACTAGCAGATCTTTAATTAGATTTTGCCGAACTATATATATTGAGGGTAATATAGTTTGAAGAAAATAGTGGGAGATACCAATTTAAAACAAGACCTAATTTATTTTGGTAATTAATAAAAGAATGTATGTTAAAATGTTGTTAATTACAAATTCATTTACGTAATTTTACAATGTCTAAAATTACTATCATCGCGAAGCATATTAGATGCTAAATTAACCGCATCAATTAAACGGATTGGTTAAGGAATTTGAGAATAGTTCTCATAGTCGAAAAGCTATCTTATGTCCTTAATACGCTTATCCTCACGAATGGTTGCGCATAATGCCTCCGAGGAAGAGATTGCTACTTTTAGAAAGTGGCAAGATGATGCACATTGGCTCAATGCATCATGCTCGCATCTATGAGTAATCTAGATTTAGCGTCAAAGATGAAACTATGGATGCTTTCTACTATATTCCCGCACATCAAGTAGTTGATGGTGAGGAAAGTAGGACCGATAGATATCGATATCTAAGGAGCTCTTCCCGATCTAGAATGACCGATGACACTATATAGATGTATAAAAGTCCTTAACATAATCAATTTGATTGATCAATTAGACAACGAAGTTTTGTCATGGATGGAGAGTTGAGCCAAGATTTGATCTTGCACTCACTCCCTACTCCTTTCACAATTGTTGTGAATTTTCATATAAACAAGCTAGATATCGCCTTCGTTGATTTGCTTAACATGTTGAAAAATGATGAGAGTCACTTTCCAACCAAGAAAGACCATGTCTTACCGGTAGGGCCAAAGGATCTTCCTCAAAAGAAGAACGATTCAAAGAAGGTATATAGAAAGGCATAAACAAAGGATAATAAGAACAAAACTCGACATTTAATAGCAAAGGAGTTTGCTTCCACCGCTATAAGCCCGGACACCGGAAAGAAATCATGAGAAGCATCTTGCAGAGAGGCTAACCAAAGAAGCTTAGTGAAGTTTTGGTTACAAATACAAATTTGTTCATGATTTAAAATAATTTTTCTTTAAGTCAAGATTCTACTTGGGTATTGGATACCGACTTTGGTTATCATAAATATAGATTTATGAAGGACCAAGCGTAAGTAGAAAGTTAAACAAAGATAAGTAATCCTATGTGTGAAAAATGAAGCAAAGGTTGTCGCATTAGCTATAGAAACTTATAGTTTAGCAATGCCTACTGCAAAATCTATTAAGTCAATAAGTTGTTATTGTATTCCAGCTTCTTGTTAAAAATATTATTTCCATTTTATTGTTGGACAATGAAATCTTTGGTATTATAATTAAGAACAATTGTTGTTCTATTTATAATAATAATGTTTTGTATAGAACCGAAATATTACTTAATAGATTTTGTATACTGACTTACGTGGAAAATTATTTTATAAATTGAACAAAATAATATAAGAAAAGGAGATGATTATTCAAAGAGTTGAATATATGTATTTGTTGAATACAAGTGTGAATTATTTGAAAGGTTCAAAGAATTCGTAATGAAACAAATTGGCAAAGTATTAAGATTCTTTGATTAGATCAAGGAATAAATACTTGTGCAATAAGTTTCTAGATCATCTCAAATGGTTTTCTCATAATGGACACATCCCGATACGCAATAATTGATTGATGTATCTCGAATGAAAAATCGCACCTTGTTGGACATGGTGCGGTCCATAATGATTTTACCGACATTCCAAAGATCCTTCCGGGATAATGTCCTAGAAATGGCGATATATATCTACGAAAAGGTAATCTCTAAATCCTACCAAGACTCCATAAAAGTTATGGATGTGGAGGATTCCTAATCTTAAGTATGTTAAGATAAGGGTTGTCCAACTTATGTGAAAAAGGTTTCAAAGGATAAGCTTGGGACAAGATTTGACAAGTGTCGATTTGTGGGACATCCTAAAGTAAGTTTAGGGTATATGTTCTATAATCCTACTTAGCAAAAAAGGTGTTTGTTACGAAACACGCTGCCTTCTAAGATAAAGGTGTTTATCATTGAAGGGGCTAGTGGGAGGATAATAGATCTTGAAGAGTTCAAGAACCACAAAACACTATAAGTCAAATAAGAAGAACCTATAGATAGACCTATTGTACCACAACCCAATCGTAAATCGAATAGTACCAAGATACCTAGAGGTATGGATTCATCATAGATGATGATGATGAGGGTACGATCATGTAAGATGATGATCCGTAGTTACATATGATGAGGTAAGAGTTCTAGTGTGTACAAAAGGATCAAAGGAGAGCGTCGTGACATTCCTAATATTATATGTTGATATATTACTTGATGAGGAATAACATACCAATGCTACAATCAAGAAAGATAAAGTTGTTCAAACAATCCTCCATGAATGATTTGGGAAGAGTATCATTATTGGGGATGCAAATCTATATAGATAGATTTAAAAGGATGCTCAACTTAACCCAAGGAACATATATTCATTTGATGCTAAAGTCGCTTAGCATGGCAAACTCCAAGAGATGTCTCATGTTGATGAGACATGGAGTGTATCTCTTAATAGTCCCCATGTACTCCAAAGAAGAGAGATCGCATGAGTGACAATCATGTATGCAATGAAATATACGAGACCCGATGTCGATCGGTCATATTTTGGAGAAGATCACCGTAAGACCGTGAAAAACATCTTAAAGTTCTTAACCCAAGACTAAGGATGTGAGCATACATGGTGGGTCCGAATTAAAACTAGAGGGCTTTACGACTCAAGTTTTTCGCATGCACCAAGATTTAATCGAAAATCCACTTTAAGGTAAAGTGTTACCTCGAACAAAGGGTGTAATGAATCGAAAGGTTCCAAACAAAGAAAGCGCTCTTTGGTTTAGTGATAAAGACAAAGTATATAGCTATAAATGAAGTCGCAAGTTGATTGTTTGGATTAAAGTTCATTACGTAACTAGAATAGTTCCTAAGTCTCATCTTGGATCTAAACATGTGTCAGGGCACTTTCATTTGATTATTAGAATCATTGAAAGATGGGAAATCACTATAGAGATAGTGGACTCTCAAGAACAACATTACATATCCATTTATCAAGCATATCCAAAAGCGGGGATAATCGCCACTTAGAGAAGAAGAGTATAAGATACCATGACGATTCGCTTTAGTGCAAGTGGGAGATTGAAAGTAGTATGCACACAAGCCAATCATGTTTGATGATAAAGCATATACTTTGTAACAATCTTATTCATTTATTAATAAAAAGTATTAATTTATTAAGGGCTTTTAATTATCTACATGATGCTGTTTTATAATATGTGATAAACCCATAGTTTTAAGCAATGCTTTTAGAATAATGATGATGATCATTCTAATGAGATCTAAATTCTTAGAAAGCTTAAAACTAAAATAGTTCCCAATCATTGATTACTAAATTGGGGATTAGTGAATCCGGGATAGATTGGTACATACGTTGCTTGCTCATCGGATGATGATGATTGATCTCACGATCATTTATGTGGAGACACTAAAGCAAGTATGTAGGTGCTTATTAGAGAATAAGTTCATCGAACGTGGCTCGCTAAGGAATACCTAATGGAGTTTTACTTGCTGTCACCAATAGGAATTCCTCAGAGTGATAGTAGTACAAGTAATCCTTGGACTTGAGATCATCATAGTATCTTGTGTATGATGAGTTATACTTTGACTTATTCCTTAAGACCCTTAGGGTATATCAAAGGGTATGCTTGGGTATAATAAGTCAGTACATGGAGATAATGTATGATCTTCTAATAAAAGAAGAGAAATGTCCTATGTGATTCGATAAATGACAACCCAAAGAGTCCTCGGCCAAGCCGCGTAATGAAATTAGAAAGGAGTTTTTAATTTGCATTATTTGGTGTTGTGCATTTAAGAGTCGAAATACATATAATTAAATAAAATAAGACTTGACGTAAATTCCATGCCTTATATTTAATTGGGACATTGTATGGTGGAAGGATTGAATTGTATTTGAAACTATTTACTCAAAGGTTCTTTAATGATTAATGTTGAAATCTATATTATCCGGAAAGTCGCCGATCGCTAGTGGGGCTTATCCCTATTGTAGAATAAATATTATTTATTTAAATAAATTAATTGTTTAATTTATTTATTTAAATAAGATTAGAATTGTTCTAATTGATTTATTCACAACCTGGTTTAATATGGAGAACCTAAAGGGTAACACCATAAAAGGAAGAATAATTATTTAAGAAGTTAATGGCATAATCGTAATAATATAGTTAAGTATATTTAATTTAATCTATGGTGATAGAATAAATTAAATAGCTTAATATTTATTATTTAATATTTTAGAAATATTAAATATAAATTAATAAGAGGAGTCTTATTAATATTATTACAATTATTATTATTATTTTAATTTCTAAAAGAGTTTAGGAATTAATTTAATATAAGTACTTTCTCATTTATTCCTAATTGGATTAAGAAGGAAAATTAGTTAAAGGAGTTTAATTAATTATCCCTAATAAGATTAGGGAGCTTAATTAATTAAAAGAATTTAATTAATTAAATAAAACCCAATTCCTTAATTGTTAAGGTGGGTTGCCCACATCTATAAATAAGAGAGTCTTATTACGGGTGAGGAAGTTGTTGACTTTTACAACATACTGACATATATTCCAATTTGTTGAGAAAGACGCCTTTTCTATAGAGATAGAAAACTAGGGTTGAGCCAATATCCCTTCTTCTTGAGAATTTTATTATTCCTTGGTGGATCACCTCTGAGGCCAAACATATGGGTGGCTAACGCCGATCAAAGGAAGGAACCAAACCCTATGGATTCAAGTCAACGCGAAAGGATTTGGAGGTGAACTTGACTGAGGAAGCTCGATCTTCAAGGGTATGATTTTATTCTTTATCTTTTCGCTTAATTAATAATTGTGCATAAAGGGTGATCCGGGTATATGGTTTGTAAATTTTTTTTAAACTCTGATTTTACACGTTTCCGCACTTTTTATGCAATTTGATTGCATTCTTGAATATTACAAACCTAACATTAATCAAGTAAACATATAATCACTTTATAAATTATTAATCTCTTACTTATTAAT
>JAINUW010000656.1:0-178536 GCA_020205615.1 Panax quinquefolius | reverse complement strand
GGTAAGTTTTGTTCTTTGCTTGATAGGTGGATTTTATATCCACTTATTCGGTATCTTTTACTTGAATTAGTTGCTTATATTCATGTGTCTTAGTTACTTTTCATGTATTTTATGTTTATTTTGTAGATCTTATGCTTGGGAACGATGTGAGCGATTATTGGTATGAAAACGCAAGGAAAAGCAAGGAAAATGCAAAGAAAAGCAATCCAGACATAATTTGGGCTTTCATGTTTACTTCATGTTCTTGATTTGGAACTTAGCTTACATTGTAGAGCGTCTTTGTAGCTTTCCGGAATATCTTGAATCGTTCTAATCGGAGTTCGGATGCAAGAGTTATAATCGTTGTACCAACGGACGTCAAACTTCTCTGTTTTGGTTAGCCATTTTCATAGCAGTCTCTTCCAGTCCAAATTCAGCCTTGATTCGTCCCGAATTTCTAAATTCTCAAAGAATGAAAGTTGTAGATCTCGTCGATATCTTCGATTTGATAGGTAGCAGGACCCATAACTCTTCCGGGATCAAAGGTTATGGCTATTTTACCAGAGGACACTGCAACAGAAAATGGACCGCGCGACCCTGCAAGTCGCGCACCCCCGCGACCCTTCAGGCCAATTCCTGAGCGGCCGCGCGACTTAGGGCGATGACCACAACTGACTGTTCATTAAACAGAGCAATTGAAGCATAATTGAGAGAGAGGTTCAATTAGGGCTTATATATTAGATGTATTTTCATTATGTAGGCATATTCCACCCCTTGGGGGCTGAACTTACTGCTATATTTTCTTTCTTCAACTTTCAATAAGTAGATTAGAGTATATTAGAGTAGTGATTTTCTAGAGTTGATTAGATTGAAGACTTGAAGCGATTGGAAAGCATTGGAGATTCAACTTGGATCAAGAGAACAGATTTGCACTACCATTCTCTATTCTTACTCTCTTTTGATTCCTAATTGTATCTTATGATGTTTATTCAATATGTGGATGATAACATTAATTCAATTATGATTTAAATTCTATTCGAGATTGCAATGGAGTCTATGGATTAGTTTAATCTGATATATTTCATTGTTAGCTTTATTGATTTCTATGGGATTGTCTATTAAGATTCATGCTTGCTTGTTTAGTTGATTGGCCATCAATTCTGTGATAATTCATATGGACTTGAGAAACGGCAAGTATGGGTTTAGATCTGATCTTTTAACTTGTGATTGTATATTCTACATTGTGTTGGGATGTATGATTTGTGCTTAGGATAGACATATACCGAAGCACCATTCGTAGTCAATTGAGAACTTGCGCTTAAACCCTAATTATTTGTAAATCAAATAGACATATAGTGGTTTAGGTAATGTGGGTGTTCATGTGTATTCTATCAAATGTGGATTATATGTAATATGGGTATAGTACATTGAGAGATGGCTATACTTTACTTTCGTGTTCTTGGCTAACAATCTGGTACAATTAGTTTGGCTTAACATGGAATATGTGGATTTGAATGCGTCAATAGATGAAATTGTAATATCCGGTCTTCATTATCTAGTTTCACTCTAGGAATAGTTAGGTTTATTTACTTTAATAGCTTAAATATAAAATATAATTTCATTCGTTTAGATAAGACTGAAATGGTTATAGGTTAATGCTTGGTAAACTTTATTAGTTAATTCCTTGTGGATCGATACTCGACTTACTCTGTATTACTTGTTGACGCATGTATACTTGCATGAGTTAGAGCTCTTTTGTTAAAACTAAAAAAAGAGGCAACACTGCTCCTGATAGTGACTCTACAAAGTGGTGTAGGATTGGAGCTATTTGTATCCCTGATAAGCGAGCCAATTCTCTTACAGTTGTGTATAATATTGCTATCATCATTAACAAATATTAGATCAAGATTACAAAATGATAACACTTGCACATGTGTGGGTAGCATTTCCGTTGGTTCATGGACTTGGCAGTAAGATTGTTTCCGAAAACTCAAAAAAGTAATATCCTTATCCTATATATAAGTCTTATCTTATTGATATTTTCCTCGAGTCTGTCTTTTCAAGATGAACTATAAAGTTCAAGTTCTTTTGATACCAGAAGCAAATTGTGTTGTTTGGTAATGTGTAATCAGTTTTGATAATAAATACTGGAGGTAACGGAGATGTCTTACTTGGTGCCAGATGCAAATGGCTGTTACTGGAATAAATCAATTCCAAGTCTAGTACACTTTGGTCCGTGGATGCCTGTGCATAAGTCAATTAGATAGATGTAATGAGAATCCACCATATCAGTTGTAACTTCATCAATTACATGGATACTTACCTGATTTAAGATTCTTTCGGCCAGAGTTGAATCAAAGAATGCTATAGGAGCACGAAGGACACTGTGAAGCATATTGTGGAAGAGCTTCTCTGCTGTCGAAAGACTAGCTATAACCAGTAGTGAAGCTCGAACAAACACACAAAGTGAGCTCCCAATAGAAAAAAGAATGTAAATTAATAATATGAAATTCATCCCAGTTACTGGCTCAGCCTAATCAGTTGGACAAGCCCATACCATCAAATAGTTGCTTGATATCTGTAACATTTGGAAAGATGACTATGCTAGAACTTGAGTGGAACTAAGGCGCCACCTTTCACAATTATCAAATAAGCCAAGTAGACTTCTTTTCCAATGCTTCCCTTTTCTCTCTCTTCTTCATTCACCAATTTTCCTTCCATTTCGTTTATCTCATTGCAGAGATTGTGTTCTGAATCTTGTTTAGCATATGGAAATTCAGCAATTGAGGTGGATTCTGTAGTCAATTCACCATCTTTTTTTACATGTTGAGATGCTCTACTTGAGGTTTCCATTGTTAGGACTGAATATAGTGATTGGCTATGAGCTCCAACTAGAACCTAAAATCTGATATTCTGCTAAAGAAGTTCTTCAAATGAACCAGCTTACGTGATTCTTCCATTTTGCATCACCTGTTGAGACTTGAAGAGTTATAATTTGGTAGGTCTGGACATAAAATTTCTAATATAAATGTTGCCCAAAATTCTCCAAATAATAATAAAAATTTAAGAATCAAGGTGGCATGCCAGGATGAGGTCTGCTGCTGCAAGAAACTCAACTTGATTGGTAACATAAACTATGGTCTTCTCCTTATGAATCCCCATTAGGCACTCCTGAGCAGATTACATATAGAAGAAACATCAGTGCTCAATCTCCATATTTATCTGCTTCATATCATGAGGGTATTGGAAAATTAGAACATGGATTTGGTAGAAATACTAACCTCAAAAGAGTTGTTCTGCTTTGATGTGCATCCAATCGCACCGAAAGGATCATCGAAAGGTATATATCAAGATCATGGTAAACTACACAATTGATTGAGCCAAGAAAATGTTACTAGCTGGAGAAATGTTGCTTTTCCATACTGACAGTTGTTTTTCTCTTTTTGATTCTTTTTAGAATTTCCATTTAGAAGTGGGTCGCTGATACCATTAGGAGAGTCGAGGACTATGCATGTCTTCCCTCGAACTAAAATACCCAGTAGGCAGGTAGACACAGCAAGACTAAGGAAGTCAACATAATCAGATATACTAAATTGTTCATGGTTTGTAATTGTAAAATGGGCCTCAAGAGTTACTTGAGCAAGAGACAACAAGAAGCTGCAAAACCACCAGATTCTCAAAATCCAAGGGAACTTGCTACACTTATCTTTCTTAATTTTGTGTAGTGCAACCAATGTAATAGCCCATGATACTAATTGCATGATTTCTAAGGCTGGTGTCGTCTTAATTTTGTCACACATCTTTTCCATTAGCCAATCCACCTGTCATGGTAAATAGAGATGCTAGATTTCCCACAACTATTTTCTTAACATCAGGTAAACCTCAACAACTTTCATCAGTAGCAACAGATACCCCATATCTCTATGAACTGGCTACTCAAAGAAAACTGGAGTCACCTTCATTTCTGTAATGAAATAATAATAAAATTGACTTGCTAAAAGAACAAAAAAGAATAATGTTTTTTATAAAAAGGTGAAAATTATTCAAACAGATATCAAGCAGGGGGAGTTGGAGGGGAGAGAGAAGTTTTATAACTTAAATTATGAGTAAGGTTTTGTACTATGTATTCTGGGTGTTAATCATATCCCTTTCATTCAAATTGATGCCTGCTTATCATTTATATTTCAATTAATATAAACTTTACCATGTAATGTTTCAAGAACTTGAATAGCTTCCATAGAGGTGTAACCTTCATTAGCATATAAGATAAACAAGCAATCAGGGTGGGCCATGCGTATGGCTTGAAGCACTTTAATGTCTGCATTCAGATTCTTACCCACCTTAAGCTTTAAGGTCATGAATCCTTGCTTACGATACTTTGAAGCCAACTAAGCAGCTTCGGAAGACGAAACAATTGGAATCTACACTAAATAATGTTTGATATTAATTGTAATGCATATTGTCAAAAAATTTCCTTATTTTAGTTATAATTTTTCATATTTACTAATATTAATGTGAAGATACTTATTCAACCCCACTGGTACCTAAGTAAGTTTGAAAGAAAGATAAAGAAATTAGAAAATGTGTACAATTTCTTATGCATAGAAAAACTTTAAAAGTAAAAGAACTTGGAAAGGAACTGAACTGTTATATCAATGGTTATTGAATTTGAAGCTCCACCAAACAGTTTCCACAAAGGTATGCCAATGCTGTTAGCAACATCATCAATCAAGGCCATCTCCACTCTCGCTCTAACCTTCAATAACAAATACAACATAATAAGAACTGCAAAAACATTTTAACTTCAAAAGGTTGTAAATTCAAAAAGGATGAGTATTGTCAGGAGTCACTTTCGAATGCTCAAGGGCTTCCTCTTGCTCAAAAGCCCATCGAGGGGTAGGGATAAAGTCTAGTGGAGTTTGATCAAGTTGACCCAGAGTTGTCACTGCGAGTATTGTGACGCCCCCAAATTCATACACTCATATCTCGAATTTGGTTCGTCACGCTAAATCTAATATCATACTAAAATCATCAACAACGGAAGTAATAAAATAATTTACATTGACATAATATAAATATTCGCATCCCAAGGTACCGTAACCATTACTACAACAATCCACTGATTAAACTTAAACATAACATAATCATCCTTAAATACATCATAATAAGCATAACAATAATAATAATACTTCTACACTTACAGGACTAAGTTATTCTGTAATATTGCCCTTTCCCTTGTCCTTTCACGATGTACCGCCTTGCTCTGCCTTAACTGTAATGTTTTTGGGAAGCAAGAATGAGCAACAAGTTTGCCCAACAAGTAATATAGCAAGAAGAATAAGCAGTTATAGCATTTAAATCTTCAAGGGTATAACAATAATTGATAGTTCAAGGATATCAAGAAATATCAAGAGTATTCAATAGGTGCCACTATAGACTGAAGGATATCAACAAAATTTCAGGATTTATTCATTTCGAGGTTTAATAAGAATGAATACTAAGCAGTTACTAAGGACTAAGAACTCTTTCTAGAATTAACAGTATTATACTGCAATCCAATATAAACAAGTACAATAGGTGATCAGCCTAAAGTACCCTACGTTATGCATAACATTTAATCATACTCATGTGCGCACGTCGGTTCCCCGACAATATAAAATTTCTCCTTTTTAAGAGGGTTGTTCATCTCAGTAGATTTACAAGAGACCGCACCAAATCAATTGGTTTGGATAGCTTTCTTAACACATGATTATGGTCTAGCCGAATCAAAGGTTTAGACAAAATGCATTTATGAACGATAAGTCCAATGCTTGTAACAATGTTAAGGCATACAAATGATTTCCAAATAATAATAGATGTTTGCTCGATATAGATATGACAACAATTCGGGTTATACAATATACAATATAAAGAATTTAGAAAACTTGTATTTAATTATGAGAATCAAACGAAGTTAGAGAACTCGCACAAAATCCAAAGTTGTAAGAGTTAAGAGACTTGCCTTTAGCGTTGATTACCACTTATAGCGTAAAATCATCTCAATGAACTATGTTATCCTATTTAAGTATGTATAGGTATTCATTAGACACACACACTTGATATACATATTTGCATACTTTCATCACATATATCTAAATTCATATAGGCTACACACATTTAATCTCATAGATGCGTAACTCACATTGATTTTACCTTTAAAATCTTTAGAATATTTTTAGTTCTTTTATACTCACATCATGTGTGAAACATTACCTAAATTACTCATGCATTTCCATCTTTCAAAGTTAAAAGAGTTCATTATATCAACCACTAACCATAGTATTCATTACACCACATAATATTGCCAAACAACTTCTTTCTACACATGCTTGCATAGTTTATAAAATGTCTAACTAGATGTGTGAACATGTCGATTATCTCTAGACGCATAAACATCCTATCCTAATTGTTCAAAAGTTCACAAAATAAGTCATAGTGTTTTCAACTCAATTGGTTTTCAAATATTAAGATGTCATGTCTAACAAACTATACATGCAAGGTACGTTGAGTCCACATTTCATATATATTTACAAGACTAACTAAGCTATAAACATATGCTCAATAGGTTAGATTCAAAAAGGCGTAAGGTTTTATAACATGGTTTTCGTCTTTAAACTTTTCTTTCAAAAGGTTATAATTAAACTCTAAACCAACTAAAACATCTTGCCACTTTCATTGATACATGTTTAAGAAGTATGTATGTTCTTAAATTTAAGTGAAGTTAAGACTTCTTGCATCAAACAATCAAAACAAAACAAAACAATAAAAGTCAACATAACAAAGACTTCACCCAAGGCGAGCAGCATAATACTATAAAACCCCGGCAAGGGCACGCTCTCTGTAAACATCTCCCCCCTCTCCTCCTTCCCCCTCCCCAGGGAAGCAAGCGGCCTTTATACGTGAAAGATGACCTTCGCCAGTATGCATAACTCTATGAGCTTAAAATTTTTTTCCCCTGCTATGAACCTTTATGAAATTTTCAACCCAATAACCCACCAAACAACAATGTAATGAGGTATAATTGATATAAACTTGCTATGAAACATCCCTAGCATGCTTCTAACACTTCCAAACATACAAATAATTAAATTCAAGGATCAATTCAAGTTTTTTGTCATTTTTCCAAAGTTTAACACATTTAGCAATTCTCTTTACTACAGATTCGTTACATGACCAATTTACTTCGTTTAACTTTCGTTGATTTCGTATTTAAACATATTAATAACGTCTAGCTTCAAGTTACACATTCTAGCATGCTTCAACCATAAACTTTTCAACTCAAAACAAGTATTATTGTACTTTTCTAATAACTTTGCAAATACTTGAATGTAATAACATATAGAGGAATATTACCTTTGGTGGAGTTGAATTGCTACTCTAGCTTCACTTTGCAGATTATATAAGCTCCACCCAATCACACTCACACACACTTGAAGCTTTAACAGAGAATTAGCAAAATGGTTGTGAATGTGAAGAGCTCCATTTATAGGAAAGCTTGTGACCAATCTAAGCTTTACTCAATGAATTAAACCATTGGAATGGAGAAGAAGCTGATGGTTATGAAGGATTTGGTAGAAGAGTACCATATAGGCCACTCCCCTTCTCATAATTTGCTAGCTTTGTGTTTGTTAAGGAGGGACTAGGCCAATGGCCTATTACGTGAAGAAGAAAAGAGAGTGACACTCAATTTGGGACATTCTAATACTCAATATTTGTATTACTACTATACTAGCACACTTAGGTTTATTTTACACTTTGTCCACAATTGAGCATACATATACACCCACTCATACATTACACATAAAATCATATACTCCATGTACATTGATTTATTTCAAATAATATTTACCCTAGACTAGGATATAATTTAATTGGGTAATAATATTACTTCCTATTCCAATTCTACATAGATATTAAAATAATCACTTATTATTAATTATTTATTTAATCAAAGTTATTTTCTCCCATAGGTCTAGAATATCGGTGTTTCTATGAGATGAACTGTTCTGTGATTGAACTGTTTAATAAGAGAATGTTCTGTTTATACATGAACCATTATTGTTAGGTCTGTGCTATTAATTCTAGCCAGACAGAATGTGTATGAAAGAGAGTAGAGAATGAAAGTATTTTAAAAATGAATGTGACTAATGTTTTAAAATGATAGGAATCGAGATTATTCCTATTATTCAAGTTGCTTCATAACCTTTGTTCGGTTATTGAAGTTTTTAAGGAACATTTAAATTCTTAAAGTTGTTTGTTCAACTGTTTTGACTTGTTGGGCAATTGAATGCTCACACTTGCTTTAAATGAAAAACATTTTCAGCATACGAGTAGAAGAACCTAAGGATCCCGTAAAGATCAAGTTGATCGGTATCTAGAAGAAGTGCCACTCATTAGATGAATGATTGTGAAGATCAAGCGAAGACTTGTAATATAGAATGATAAAATTAAACTATAGACTTGTTTAATGAACGGTTATGTATCCTTGGTGGCGGATGAAAGTCACTCTTGTAAGAGATAAAGAATAATGTAATTATCATTATTTGTAATGAAAGAGGTTATAAGGTTTTAGAACCTGGGAATTGAGAATGTATATTGTTATATTTCACTATATAATGATGTACATTTAGCAAGAGATGGGATCGTGACGTACGGAATTCGGGTGTGAAAATAGACCGAATTTCGGGACGTTATATAAATAAACATCGATTTCATTACCTGGTGCTTTTGGTCCAGGAATCAAAAGTGACATTATGAAAAAGGGCTCCTTCATGCACATCCAAGGGGGCAAATTATAAGGAGTGAGTATTACCGGCTACATGCTATATGAGCAACTCATATTTCAAAATGGATTGAATCCATCCGTGGCTAGGACAAGACGAATGTTTCTTGGATCATTGGAAAACCATTTATACTTTCTATCAAACTCCTTCCATGATACAGAATCTGCTGGATGCCTCAGTTCACCTTCTACTAAAATAAGTTTTTCCTTGTGCCATCGCATGTCTTTTGCAATTTTTTTGACATAAAAAGTCTTTGCAACCAAGGCTTTATAGGAAACTATCTCAAAATCTTGTGCGAGATTTTTTTACCCTTCCCATCATTAACTTTTCATCTTGATTCCCAGTATACTGGACACTCTTCTAAATCCTTATTTTCTTGCCAAAAAGGGCACAATCATATCTTCAACAAAAATGAGACAGATTAACTATATATGAATTGGTGTTATAATTATAGACTTTTTGATATGTTATTTTACTTACTTGCATGGGTGTATTGGAAGGTATCCAAGGCCAATTTCACGTATCATTGTCTTTGGCTCGTAATATGATTTTGGCAAATTCACACCATCAGGAAGAACATCTTTAACCAACTCAAGTTGAATGTCTATGGACTTATTTTTCCAATGGTTAAAAACCTTCAAATGCATCAATGTTATAAAAAAATGACAAAAATAGAGTACTTTTGGCATCCCATATATAACTCTTTGTCTAACATATTAAGCATTTGTTCAAATCTGATATGATTTTGATTTTGGATGGTATCTTCATTCCCACCAACAATAAAGGCTCCTCGATTAATATCTTCCATTAATGTCTCAATTGCATCCTCATCACCATCTAAATCACAGTCCATAAACTCCTCATTTTGAGAGAAAATATTCTTACCATGTTCATTGGGTATACGTGGAATGGGTTCACCATGGTAAATCCACTTATCATTAGAAGGCATTATCCCATTTATGCACAAATGTGAAGACACCTCTTCTTGGGTTTAAGTGTATAGGTTAATACACTTGATACAAGGACATCTAATGTTAACTGTTGGGCCAAATGTTGCACGTACATGCTCAATGAAGCTTTTGACCCCATTGCGATAAGTCGCTGATATACGCTCATGATGCGTCCAACTCTTATTTATGAAATTAAGTTCAACCTAAAATTTATTCATCAACTCAATTACATCAACTCAACCAGTGATTTAAATAATAAAATAATACACAAAAATCAGATAAAACAATAACCAGTGGTCATATTTAAATCATTTATATTTTGAGAGATCGAATCAAACTTTTAGTTAAACGAGTAGATTATCTTACATTTGGGCCACTCTTATAGTTTAAAGGGTAACATTTGGGTCACTCTTACAATTTAAATAACAATTGTCAAAGAAAATGTCATAAAAGCTTGATTTTTCACTCGTGTGTCTTTCAAATTTGCAAGTGAGGTAACTTAATAAGATATCATTATGTGTTTGCGACATGCTTAAGAGTTGAGACAGACAACCAAAAAATCTGAACTTGTATAAGACCAACACAAGAGAAACTGTTTGGAATATCAAAAGACTAAAGGTTTTGGGATATTGGAGTGATTATCTGCAGTTCCCCTTTCATATTTGCAGACTTTAAATAAATTGTTAACATTCAGCAAACATGCAGTTAATTATCTAATAGAAGCATTACATTTATATGAACATTTAATGTGAATGCTGCATCTGAAGTTCCCCATGTATGGCTTTGCATAACAAAGTTCTGAACTTTACAATAAAAATCGATCATATTTATTAAGAAAGCTTTCTTAGTTCTTTAAGTTAAATTTTTATCACTTACCCACCACCCTAAGGACGAGGCAAAGAGAATATAGTGAACATAGAGAAGTTTGGTGGTAATATGGGATTTTGGATCAAGGGTAAATATTCTTTGGTTAGGTGGAATGGATGCAAACAATTTATTGCAGTTAGTAAACAAAAATGTGGTTAGGGTAGTTAGAAGTGACAATGCGCATACTATATGTGCTTCTACAGAGTTCATTGGGTAAGGTTATGATGAGATAATGGACAGTAAAAAGAGGCGTAATTACTTCTAAACTAGCACAAGACTGATTTTTGGTAAAGTGGTATAAAAATTTCCTTCACTAACTATAAAGTTGGTTCTGCCATTTTTGGATCGAGTTATATTTTGAAAATGAGGAAATGGTGGTGGGGTTTGGGACTGATAGGTGGCTATCGTTATACTCTTCTTTATGAGTATATGGTTCAGCCATTATTAGATAGAGATTGGATGTTCAGTGCGCTTTAAATGTCCATAGGTGGTCAACTGGAATTTTGGCTAAACATGTGGAAATTTGCATTTTACTCTTGGTTTAATTTATATATGGTTGCATCTGTGGAGTGTCCACTTCAAAAATTGATTTCATATTTTTCTTTCACATGGAAATAATCAAATGTCAATGCAAGTAATTATTTCCTTTTTTGTTGCACTATGTATAGATTGCATTGGTTCAGCATTCAATATGAAGGGAGCAATGCAATGCCCTAATTGCCGAAAGATTGAGGGAGGTAGATGGCTGTATGCAAATGGCTCTACTTGTTTATTATCTGACTTTGGCATAGATGACTGGACTTTTCGTGAGGACCCATTTGAGTTCAGTTATTCTGAAATGGTAAGTAATTTTACTTCCACTTATATTTAGTTTGCTTCTAATTAAGACCTGAACAAGCTTTTTCCTCTCAGATTTCCTTAGCTCAATTAATCAGTTTTGGTTGGATATACTATAGTAATTATTTCATAAACAAAAACATGAAAATCGAATTGATAATAGAAACTTTAGGACTACGGGTTTTATTTATTTGGCTAACCAGTAGGTGGTACATGCCCCACAAGGATTTTTTTTTCCTTCAAAATAATTTAGACACAATTTCGGTAATTTTGATTATTGAGCTTACTGAGAGAAGGGGTACTATGGAAACCAGAGTTTCACAATAAATAGAACTGGTTAGTAATATAAATTTTAAGAATGTATTATGAAGTGTTGTTGCCTATATTGTATTAGGAAATTGTTGTAGATTAAATATTCCAATACAAATGTACAACGAGGTATATGATAGATTTCTCTACCATATAATCTTTTAAAGTTTTTTTTTTAATTTTTTTTTGTTTCTTTTGATCTTCTTTTCACTATTTGGAGTTTCTTCGGTGCCCATTCGAAGGATTGACAGAGTTCATTCATCGTTTGAGTAAGCCCGATAAACTCTATACTAGTATTATGCTTTTAATTTTCTTCCTTTCCCTTCAAATTATATCAGTCCATTTTATTTTATGGTAGTGTACTTATTTCCATTTAGGATTCAGTAACTGTGCATTTGTTTTTAGAAACAAGAACTTTTTCAATACTTCACTTCTCCTACGCATGCTCATATTGGGTAATCTGTTGATGCATGCTACTTTGTATTCTACTGTTTTCAAGCAACCAACTATGGGGGAATTATGAACATATTCCTAAGAAGCCAATGCATATGCCTAAGCAAATAGCACTAAGTACGGAATCAACCCTTTGAAGGCTAATATTTTAATTCCTAAGACTTTAAAGTGGGATGATATAGCAATTCAAGAAAATTAGACACTACAAGATGCAGTACCTAAAAAGGTACAAGGAGCAAATCATCAACTGGAAGAGGTTACAGAAAATCCAGATGGATCTGTAAATATCAGATTCAGAAATAATAGCTCTATTCGTCTTAACTTAGACGAACCCCGGAGAAATATCACTTTATCTATTCCTCAAAGGAATATAGGTGAAACTTCAAGAAGATCTATAGTTTTGCTATGGGTAAGTTGGTTGTCGTTTAAGGCTGTTGTGTGTTTAGCCGTGTTGACATAAATCCTGTAGTAGACTTCCCAGTTCATCAAAACTTGTCTGCTTATCTTGTTATGTTTTAGGTTCCGTTTATACGTCTAATGGCAAACCTATTCAGGAATCTTTCTAAGTCAAGAAGCTCTTCATCTTCTTCTTCCTCTTTGGATTCATCTACTAAACAAGTTGTGTCCATTAGGAACATTGAGACCATTTACTGAAATTGGTCTATCCCAAAACTCCTATTTCCCAGTGTGTACAATAAAGCGCGCTTTTTATTTAAGTCCGATTATATTATTAAGTCATTGAATGCCTCTTCCGATAACTCAAGGTCATATGACTATTGAGATGTTACCCAAAAGATTGCTAGAAGAAGCAGTTGAAAGAGGCTATAAATATTTGCATATTGGGTTAGTCCAAGTTGCGGTCAAACCGTTAACCAGAATTGGCCTTCCCACTTCTTTATTGTTGTGTTTAAGGGATAAGAGACATTTAAAGTTTAACAATTCTTTATTAGGATGTATTACCTCATCTCTTTCTGAAGGACCGGTTTACTTTAATAGTTTTCCAAACTTTTCAGTCTCTCTTCTTGATCCCACGATTCTCAAAACCTTAACATTGACTTTACAAACGTCAGGTTTTGATATGGATCCTCTATCCTCTAACATGGCACTTATATATAGAATATATATTAAGTTCATGAATACGATTACTCCAGATATTAATCTTAAGAGTAATTTTATTAAAGATTGTAGAGGAGAAACTACAGTGTTTCAAATCAACCCTTTGAAGGCTAATATTTCAATTCCTAAGACTTTAAAGTGGGATGATATAGCAATTCCAGAAAATTGGACATTACAAGATGCAGTACCTAAAAAGGTACAAGGAGCAAATCATCAATTGGAAGAGGTTACAGAAAATCCAGATGGATCTGTAAATATCAGATTCGAAAATAATAGCTCTATTCGTATTAACTTAGACGAACCCCGGAGAAATAGCACGTCATCTATTTCTCAAAGGAATATAGGTGAAACTTCAAGAAGATCTACGTCTTCTATTCAAGGAGTTATTAATCGGCCAGATGATCCCATCAGTCGTCCAACATATATGGTTGAAACTCCCTCTGAACTAGAAGTTTCAAGGGCTCAAAGTCCTACAACATCTGATTTTGGTTACTCCGAGAGTATTTATACTCTTACCAATCAAAGTTTGGGTCCAGATCAATCCTTGCTAAAAGCAATGTTTAATTCTGACAAAAACAAAGTTAAACGTGAATGTTTCTTTGCTACTTATTCTCTTGAGATTCAAGATCTCATTCGCAACATTTATTACGATTTCTTAAAAGAATCAGGAAAAAATGTTGATTTCTTTGTTTTTCTTAAACATTGGAGCCGTGCCAAAGGTTATACTTTCCCTTTTGAGGGGAAAAGGTGGCGAAAAAGGAAAATTCTGTCACCATAAATATGGTAAAAAGTTCTAACAAACCCTACCGGTTGGCCAATGACAAAGACGACAATGAAGTTGTGTCATCAATTCATCCTCCTCCAGCCCCAGTTTTTGTAGGAACTAGAAAGACTAGAGCTATTCCTTACAAGAAGGTGCTACATAAAGAGGCTGAAAGAAAGTATGAAGAAGTTCAGGGGATCAATCAAGTTATAGAACAAAATAATTATACTAATTTGTTTCTACAATCCCTTGGAACACAACTGTCTAGATTGGAAAAGGTTGTTACTTCAAAAGTAAAACCTTTATTTGCTAGTCCATCTCCGGCAGAAATCCTTACTACTTCCTCAAAGGAAGGAAAACTTGTTAGAAAGGAGAAGCCAGGAACAATCCTATTTAAGCCTCCACCCGAGATGTCTAAAGAGTTTAAACTAGGAACTGCTTCTACAGAAATGTTTGAAGAACTGAAGAATAGATTAGAAAAGTTGTCTTTAAAACGGACATCTACAGGATCTACTTCTCAAGGTCCTTCCATTTTGGTCCTCAAAAATGATGGATTAGATCTTGATGAGATCTTAAATAAAATCCAAGAGGAACAAGAAGATCCTCAAGTTAATAGGTTAAAATGGGGAAAGGTTAAAAACCAGCCCTATTATCATCGTCCATCTCCTATTAATGCTCAGTTTGAAAATAGAGCATTTAATGATGGAGTCCAGTTTAGTGGAGAATATATTTGTGAATGGAATCTTGATGGTCTTACCGACTATCAAATAGTAGTTCTTCTAAAACAAATGACGATGTTTACCCAAGCAACTAGGATCAAAATGAACTCTGAAAAAAGGATTGCTCAAGCTTTAGCATCTGGTTTCGTAGGTCAACTTGGACTTTGGTGGGATAACCTCCTAACAAGTGAAACAAAGGAGAGCATCTTTAATTTTCAAGTTCAAAAGGGCGTTGATGCTATGAACGAGCCCGTTTTTATAGAGGATGCAATTAATACTTTGTTGTATACCATCATGCGCCATTTTGTGGGAAACAATCAGCTGGTAATATCTAGAAAGTATGAGCAATTAAGCAACTTAAAGTGCAAATCGCTCTCTGAATTCAAGTACTATTATAACACGTTTTTCTCTAAGGTGTTTAACAGAACAGATTGCAATAGCGACTACTGGAAAGAAAAGTTCATTGAAGGTTTACCTGTTTTGTTCTCTCAAAGAGTCAAAACAAGGTTAAAAAATAAAAATGATGGAGTAATTCCCTGGGATGAATATACCTATGGAGAATTAGCTTCAGAAGTCATTGCTGAAGGTGCGGATCTGTGCAATATTTTGAAGATCCGTAGCAAATTTTAGAAGAGAGAGCTAGAGGAAAGCGAGCCTAGGAGATTTTTGTGAGCAATATGGCCTTCTTTGAAATCCCTAAGGATAAGCGTAAGAGAAGAATCTGGAAAGAATCTTACGGTTATAAAGATAACAAGAGATCTAAAAAGTGTTATTATCATAAAAGGTCTAAACATCAGGCCAAAGAAGATCAACCTAAAAAGAGAAAGTCATCTAAAAGAAAGGTGATCAGTTCAAAACCTCCAACATGCTATAAATATGGCAAGATAGGTCACAAAAGCCCTGAGTGTACTACTAAGAAGAAAATTAACCAACTGGTTAAGGATGAGGGGCTGAAAAGGCAACTTTTAGCAGTTTTTATTGACTCTGATGAGGAAGAATTCTCTTCATCCGGTTCGAGTCCTAGAAGTAGTTGTTCTAACTCGAATGATTCTCATTCCATTGAAGAAGAGATATCATGTGATGAGTTAAATTCTTCATATCGCGCAAATGAAGGAGAAGCCTGCTTGTGTACCTTAAATGGACTCTCTATTAATGTTCTATCTAAAGAAGATAGTTTTATCCTTGATATTATTGATCAATTGGAAGACTCTGGTCAAAAGAGACAAATGATTGAGAAATATATTATGCTTGCTAAAAGCAAGAAAAAATCTTCCGATGAGGATAATGAAAGGTTTGATCCAGGTCAATATTTATTACAAAAGATCTTTGATAAGGTGAACGACCGGCATAAGGAGCCAACTCTTAAAGAGTTACAAGGAATGATCATTAATCTGCAAGCCAATAGTGACGCTAGAGAAGTTGATATTGCGGATTTAAAAAGAGAAATCAAGCAGATTAAAAAGGAAATCCGCTGGCTTAAAGGCAGAGATGATAAAGGCAAAGGCAAAATGGATTAATCAAATTCACCTATTATTGATAATGATGATGGTAATGATTTTGAGGATGAAGTCCTTAACTTTGCCACTCAAGATAGGCGAATCATTCCAGGAGAATCTAGTTTAAAAGGATTAAAGATCAACCTGATTGATAGAATTATCAGTCAAAAGTGGTATGTAAAAATTACTATCCTTATTAAAGATGAGTTCTCAGTCACTACTGAAGCCTTGATTAATTCGGGAGCAGACTTAAATTGTCTGGCTGAAGGTCTTGTTCCTTCAAAATATTATTCAAAAACAGCTCAAATGCTGAGTACTGCTGATGGGAGCCAATTGCTTATTGATTACAAATTATCAGACGCCATGGTATGCAATAATGGGGTTTGTTTTGAAACTCCATTTCTCTTAGTCAAGAATATGGCTCAGGCAGCTATTTTGGGTACACCTTTTATTAGTTTATTTTTCCCCATTTCTATTGACCATAAGGAATAAGCACTAATAAGGAGGGTTAGAGATCGATTTGATTTTATTTGAACCTCGCTATCAAGGTGTCGATCATTTGCTTAAACGAAAAGAAGATTTTCTTTTCTTTCTCAAACAAGAGTTAGAAATAAAGAAGATTGAAGAACATCTTAAAGATGATAAGTTTAAGCTCAAAGTTAAAGCTTACAAAGAGGATTTATGTAAAGAAATATGTTCTACAGATCCTACTGCTTTCTGGAATAGAAAAAAGCATGTCATCTCTTTTCCATACATAGAAGGATTCAATTAGAAGTCTATTCCTACAAAAGCAAGACCAATTCAAATGAATGAAAGGTTTCTTAAGCTTTGCCAAGAAGAGATCAATGATCTCTTAAAAAAGGGATTAATAAGGAAAAGTTACTCACCATGGTCATGTTCTGCATTCTACGTAGAAAATGCTTTGAGAAAATAGAAAGGGAGTTCCAAGGTCAGTGATTAACTATAAACCTCTAAATAAAGTTTTAAGATGGATTAGATATCCAATTCCAAACAAGAGGGATCTGCTAAATCGATTGCTTAAAGCAAATATCTTTTCCAAATTCGTTATGAAGAGTGGATACTGGCAAATTCAGATTAAAGAAGAAGATAAGTATAAAACAGCGTTTACAGTGCCATTTGGGCATTACGAATGGAATGTTCTGGGTTTTGGTCTTAAAAATGCGCCATCTGAGTTTCAGAACATTATGAACAAAATCTTTAATCCATTTATGGATTTTATGATTGTTTATATTGATGATGTCTTAGTCTTCTCAAAAGACATTGATCAACATTGGAAACATTTAAACGTTTTCAAAAAAGCTATTAAAAGAGAAGGTCTTGTGGTTTCAGCTAGCAAAATGCTGTTGTTCCAAACAAAGATAAGGTTTCTGGGATTTGAAATTTCTCAAGGTAAATATTTCCCAGTCGACAGAGCCATTGCATTCGCCAATAAATTTCCAGACAAAATCTTGGATCAAAAATAGCTCCAGAGATTTATGGGAAGTGTTAATTATGTTAGAGATTTTTATAAAGATATGGCGATTGATGCTGCTCCTCTTTACAAAAGGTTAAATAAGAAGCCTACACCTTGGACAGAAGAATGTACTCAAGCCATTAAAAGGATTAAGGCTCATGTGAAATCCTTACCATGTCTACATTTCTCTAATCCTGATGCTCCAAAGATTGTCAAAACTGATGCTTCAAACAAAGGATATGGGGGCATTCTGAAACAAATTATAAACTCAAATGAAGTTTTAGTTTGTTTTGTTTCTGGAAAATGGAATGATGCACAGAAAAACTATTCCACTATAAAAAAGGAAATTTGTTCCATAGTTCTGTGTATTGATAAATTCCAAGGAGATCTCTTAAACTAGAGATTCCTTCTTAGAGTAGATTATAAATCAGCCAAAGAAGTCTTAGAGAAGGACGTTAAAAACGTTGCTTCTAAACAGATTTTTGCTCGGTGGCAAGCCTTGCTATCAGCCTTTGATTTTGACATAGAGTTTATTAAAGGAGACTCTAACTCTTTGCCAGACTTCTTAACCAGAGAGTTTTTGCAGGATACTCCTAATATTTGTGTGTTAAATCTTGACAGGTCTCCTAGACACTCAACCAAATCAGCAATGGAGAGACCCTCAAATGACTTCCTCAAAGGACAATCTTCAGGATCTCAAAAGCAGGGCAACAAAGGCAAGACTCCTGAGCTTAAAGTTCAGATTGATTCTAACTACCTGGACACCATGATCAGAGAAGTAGTTGATATTGAAGATGTGGATGCAGTCAGATCTCCAGAACAAGTAGCTGATCTCTATCTATCTTACTCTCATGATCTACCAGTTTTTCTCCCTAAAACTTGAGAGTTTTTTTGAAAAAATTCAGGTTAAAACAGGCTCAATTAAAGTCTCTCATAAACCTAGAGATCGTTATAATCTGGCTTTCTCAACGGTTAAGATCTTAAAGGTCTTACGTCCTTGTGACTAGGTGGGTGACCTAAGGACTCATAAATATTTTGAAACAAAATCTATGGTTCCTAAATACTTTAATTATTTTGATTACACCCTAGCATTGAAAAAGTTTTTATATTATCAAAATGAGCACTATACCCATACATTTTGTTTCTTCACCTAAGTTTCCCAAAACCATCAATGTTCTGGATTTTCCTGCATGGTTTCAGTCTTGGTTCAATTACTGGGGACCAGTCCCACAGTTTTTTCCCCCTAAGGTTGAAGATATATTTGATAGATATTTTCAAACCTCAAATGGCCTTTATGAGAATCAAGCCTTATTATCTTTCTGTTGTGCCAATGAAATTCCTTGGATTTTTAAATGGTCATATACTATTACTCAGCATGCAGGAACAGGGGTTCATCGGCTTTGCAGACAACTGGCCATTAAATGGTGGTCCAAATTTGATGAGGACAAAATTGAAAATATTCCTCCTCATGTTGTCGATGGTGTGATATGGGCAAATATGATGCCTCTCAGCAGAAGTTAAAATCCATCCTCAAAGGAATTCCAAAAAATGAAATCCTTGATTTTCTCAGGAATCATGATGACACGGTCACTATGCTTTGAAAAGGATGATGAGAAATATGACCCATTTGGTGGCCCGTGCTCTCAGCCTAAATAATGGAAGCATACTAATGCTTAAAGCATTTTGTTGGGTTTGTCGTTTGCCTTAATAATTCAGGCTTTTGGTGATAAGATTCTCATCTTATCTTTTGTTGTCCATTCTGATCATCTTTTTAGGCATGCTGTCCTCTCGACTCCATCTTATCTAGGACACGCGTCAGCAGTGTTATGGAATGCTTTTCTTGCTTTTGTTTTTGCTTTTGTAAAAGTAGATTCCTTTTAAAAGTTTTTTGTTTTTTGTAATCATTTTGTTTCTCCTCGTTCCTATAAGAGGATAGGTCTGCCCTTCTGTGAAGGCATCCGAAAAATTTGTACTCAGTTTATTTCTTAAGTTTTCTAGTGTGAATTATCAAGTTCGAAGTTCTCAAGCTTCCAACTCTATGTAAGTTTGTATTTTATTCAATAATATTCCGCTTTTGTTAATCTTTATATTCATATAAAAATCTCTATATGATTCTGGACAAGTTGGTATCAAAGCCAAGATAGAGTTTGATCTTGTTTGAAGATATTTTGACTTCTTTCTTCCTGAATCTGCTCATTTTGTTATAAACATCATCTAAATACTGTTATAGATTAAGCTTATAGTTTTGCTATGGGTAAGTTGGTTGTCGTTTAAGGCTGTTGTGTGTTTAGCCGTGTTGACATAAATCCTGTAGTAGACTTCCCAGTTCATCAAAACTTGTCTGCTTATCTTGTTAAGATTTAGGTTCCGTTTATACGTCTAATGGGAAACCTATTCAGGAATCTTTCTAAGTCAAGAAGCTCTTCATCTTCTTCTTCCTCTTTGGATTCATCTACTAAACAAGTTGTGTCCATTAGGAACATTGAGACCCATTTACAGAATTGGTCTATCCCAAAAACTCCTATTTCCCAAGTGTACAATAAAGGCGCTTTTTGTTTAAGTCCGATTATATTATTAAGTCATTGAGCAGTCTCTTCCGATAACTCAAGGTCATATGACCGCTTGAGATGTTACCCAAAAGATTGCTAGAAGAAGCAGTTGAAAGAGGCTATAAATATTTGCATATTGGATTAGTCCAAGTTGCGGTCAAACCGTTAACCAGAATTGGCCTTCCCACTTCTTTATTGTTGTGTTTAAGGGATAAGAGACATTTAAAGTTTAACGATTCTTTGTTAGGATGTATTACCTCATCTCTTTCTGAAGGACCGGTTTACTTTAATAGTTTTCCGAACTTTTCAGTCTCTCTTCTTGATCCCACGATTCTCAAAACCTTAACATTGACTTTACAAACGTTAGGTTTTGATATGGATCCTCTATCCTCTAACATGGCACTTATATATAGAATATATATTAAGGTCATGAATACGATTACTCCAGCACTAAGTACGGATACTGATCTAGACATTTATTTTTATATATAATTGCACACTCTTCTCCATTGTTGACTTTTTACTAATTCATCTAGGTAGCCATAGGTTATCATAATCACATTATCATTATCAACTTATGACAACCAGATTATCATAATCACATTGTCATTATCAACTTATGACAATCAGATTATCAGTGTTTTCTTGCAACCAACTATGGGGGGAAATACTATGATATATGGTGTAAATGTAATCATAAACTTAAAATCAAATAGGCTAACCCAGGAATTAAAAAAAAATCATCAAAGCAGGCATGAATTTCAATTCTGCTGTTGTTTTTGTAGCAAAGTTGAATATGTTGAACACAAATTTTAACCCAATGTTTTGAGGAGTTTTAAATGGTTGTTTTAATTGACTAATGATTGGATATAATACTTTGTTATATGGTCTAAAAGTTGAGCCTAGAACAAATAGTAAACCAAGGAACAAGAAAGAATTGAAAGGAAAAGGAACATAAGATATACTAAAACAGAAAATCCATTTTAACAAACACAATTCATTATCCTATCCCCTAACATAATCTTATTTTCTGTGGCCAAAACAAATAATGATCCGCAAGTTCATTCAATTTCCACATATTTAAAATTAACATAACCTTATCACTACAACAAGATTGAAAAATAAATCAAATGATAATAAGTGCATAATATTTGACAAATGTCCACAGATTCAAAGACTAGAGCAACATTTTTCATCTAACAAAAAAATAGCACGTCTTTCATCCAACAACAAAGGTGTGATAGGCAATTGGTAATCACATATTATCAATATCAGATTTGATCATCAAATATAACCAATTTCAGATTTGATTAAGCACAAATGAATAATCAAAGTGCAGATATTAAGAAATAATAAACTGAGATTTGATTTCTTACCGAATTGAAAGAGAATAGAAGAAGAAAAACAACCCTAGAACCCGGATGGGATCGACTTGAGTGCAAGCGAAGCTATAGATGGAGGAGACAAGTAGGACATGTGCCTGTGATGGAGGACATGAGTGTAAGTGAAGCTATGGATGTGATGGATAAGAGTTTTGGCTATGTAAGGAAGGAGAAGAAACCCAAATTGCTATACGTGAGTTTTAGCCAAGTAAGAAAGGAGAAACCCAAATTAGCCTCTCTTTCTTCCGTATAACACCTGTAAGACCCAGAAATTTTTAAATAAAAAGGAATTTCCTTTATTTATTATTTTGAAATAGTAAGGGTTGATTTGATTAATGTGGATAGTTAAGGGTTAAATATGCAAATATTTCAAATTAAGCAAGTGGTTATAAAATATTCATTATCGCTTGGGAATATTCGTTTGGTCGTGGAATATTCGTGCTTTGTCGGGAATATTCGTATTTGACGGCCAGCAGACCATGTGTGGGAGCCCCATAACGGAAAGTGATTGGATGAAGAAAAAACGACAAATATAAGTTGTTTTTAAATAACTGGCGTAGTTATTACCAATTATCTTGTTGGAATACTTAGGTGGTTAAACCACACTAATACGCGTTGTTGAACAAGAGTAGCTTTTCAGATTGCACCAATTATTGATTCTTACGTGAAGAAGGCACTACTCAATAATGGTTACGATAATTACTTGCTCAAATTTTATTGAGTTAATAATTCAAGCGTTGATATTTTATATTCATTGTTGTTTCAATAATTGTCATTACACAAGATCTTTCATTATTGAAGCAATAATTCATATTATCTAATAATATTATTAGATAACATTATTGGCAATGTCTAGAAAGTTACGTCTAATGAGAGGTTTGGTCACCTAATTGCGCTTGATGAAGAAATTCTTATTGAAAGCCCTCTTTCCTGAACCTACACGGTTGTCAATATTGTGATTCTGTAATATTATTTGTGAATAATTAATTATTGATTTATATGATGAGGAAAATATTGATTTTATGTGGATATAGATGGAGAAAATTTTTAAAATGACAATTGTTGAAAATTAATATTTTATCTTTTTCGATATAAATAATTCATTTAAATATATTATTTTAATAATATATTAACGGTGATATTTTACAACGAATGTGGGATATATGAGTATACGAGGAGGAAGAGTATTTTTGTTGCAATAAATGTTTAAAACATGTTAAACATGTAGGTGGACCCCATTTATTGAATTGAAATTTGATTATAACTGTGAAAATCGCCTGGCTTGTGGATTTCGGTCAATTTCTATTTGGAATTTGGAAAAACTTTCTTCTGCAAAGTTGTAGAGAATTGAATTTCCTATAAAAACTCGCGAGATTCGAATTTTCTGATGAAAGTGCTATTTATTATGAATTATTGAAGTTTTGAAGCTCCGAAATAATTAATTTTTGTAAGTTTTAATTATTTATTTTATGAAAAACGTTTTTTATCATTACTTTTCTAGAAGGTGGCATGTGGGAAATGCTAGGATCTGAATTCTAAGGTTGGCGTATGAATTTGATATATATATATATTAATTTATTAAATTTTCTGCTT
This sequence comes from Panax quinquefolius, assembly GCA_020205615.1. Lineage (NCBI taxonomy): Eukaryota > Viridiplantae > Streptophyta > Magnoliopsida > Apiales > Araliaceae > Panax > Panax quinquefolius. The sequence goes on along the minus strand of JAINUW010000656.1, from coordinate 155,227 downwards.
TGGTGTTCTAAGCATTTTCCTATAAATAGGGTGCTTAGGTTAGAATTGAAAATCACACCAGAAAATGAAGTTTTCTCTCTATATTATCGAGCGTATTCTTGTGAGTATTTTGAGTATACTTTGAGTATTGCTAAACGGTGCAAGTCCAAGTCATAGCCTTTATATCCTGTGTTTTCAAATTTGAAATCTTGATCTTTCGAGGTAAGGGATATTATTTTTTCAGTAATGATATTATTTCTTCAATATCATTATCTTTGAAATGTTGATCTGAAGTTTTATCAAATTTGGAACTTTTTCATGTCGGGGTTACTATTCATGGGTTACTATTCATGAGTTACTATTCACGAGTTACTATTCATGAATTACTATTCACGATTACTATTCACGAGTACTATTCATGAAAGCGTGAAGATGTTTTTGTGGAATTTCTATCTTTTGGTGTCGAGTTACTATTCACGTGATACTGGCACTATTCACGTATACTGACACTATTCAATAGAAAAATAAAATTTCTTCTTTTGTCCAAAATATCTATTCGGATACTAACTCGATTGTATCCATGTTTTGATCATTCTTGAATTTTACACCACTATGATTATTTTGAGGTATTTTTGGGCGTGGATAAAACCAAGTACGAACCTTAATCCTTAATCCTTGTCATTTTGTTTCAATTGGATTCGTTTCTTTAAAAATATTTTTCATCATCCTCGGTCTTAAATGATGATATTATTGAATATCTTTGGCTCAGAGTAGTGCAAGATGAGCAGTGTTTAAATGAACATGACCAATCGATGAATATCTTTGGCACAGAGTGCAAAGATGAATATTTGATTCCGGATGTATATTGATTGATGTTACGAGGATAAAATATTGATGATGGATTTGTTAAATTCATAGATTATAGTAGATTTCATTCTCTATGTAACTCTTCTATGAATTATTATTTCACATTGCGAATATTGATCAAAACTTGTTGTCTATTGTATTCTATCGATTTTTCCTGTTGAAGACTAACGATAATTTGTTGTATATTATCTTAGTCATAATATTCTTTATTGGGCTAGTTGAGCTCACCCTTTTCCTTGTTGTTCCATTTTTTTTCTTCTCGGGGAGGCGAGAATGTAGCGAGTACTAGTCGGGGTATGGAATGAAGGTTCTAGAGAGAGTTGTTTAGTAGTCCTCACCATTTTGTAAAATAATGAATCAATAATTATGATGGGGATTTATTTGCATGTGGATATTGTCTAGAAGACAATATTATATTTAAACTCATTAAGATATATTGTCGTATTTCACACGACATTTGTATTATTGAAGTTGTAGTTTGCTTTTTGTACCATGTATTTGGCGACTCGTAGAATGGGTGTTGTGTATACCTATTTTGGGGGCGTCACGGTTAATATCGAGCTTAGGGATATGATCTCTGGCGAGATCGGGAATAGAACTAGGAGGGAGAGACGAGTAAGTCCTTCGCTAGTGTGTCCTCCCAAAGCTTATTTGTTAGTTGGTCAGTATATAGGGATATTATGTGATATATTGATTTCCTTAATTAACCCTTGTTTTATGATAGTTTTTTTAGAATGGCAAGTGAGAACGTTAACAATGGAGTGAATGAGATCGTGGAGACACCTCTAATCGCCAACGGTGATAATGTGATGTCGGTGAAGAAGAAGAATTAGAGATATCCATGTGGTGAGTGAAGAATTGATAGTTGCACCTTAGATAATCGTAGAGGTAACAATTTGAGAGTGAGGAAGAAGAGGAAGAAGAGGTACCAAGAGAGTTTATTAGAGGTATTTTATGATCGAAATATAGAATTGCAAAATCGTATTCATGAGTTAGAAGAGCGGTGCTAAAGAATTGCGAGGCGATCGTGGAGCAAAAGGATGCAACGATTCAAGCTTGTGTTACCCGATCGTGATGCTTGAGCAAAAGCACTCTTTGGCGAGTATAAGATGATAAAGTCGAATCTGAAATGAAGAAGAAATAATCGAACGAGTGAGAATGAGTGATGCATGGGTAAAAGGCGCACGACGCGTTGATATTATAGAAAGAGATGTCCAATCTAAAAAGAGAAGATTTAACGATGACGGGAAGACGTCGGCGGCAGCATCAGCACCATCAACAAATTCTAGGGAAGAGAACGATCGCCGCTTAGATGCTACTGATGTGGAAAGGAGGGACATATAAGGTCAAACTGCTCAAAGCCTTCCAAGGTATGCTATAATTGTGGAAAAGAAGGACATATCGCTCGAGATTAGACGATATCGAAACCATCCGGCGTGAATGGTGACTCAAAAGGATGTCCCGAAAAAGTCAAAGTCAACGGTTCTTGGAAGATTGTTTGTCGTGACCAAATCAAAATGCAAGGAACCCGAACGGTTAGCACAGGTTGAGTTAATTATAAATTCTTGCAAGTATATACCTTACTAGAATCTGGGCTTCTACCCATTCTTTTATCTCTCTTGCTTGCGCTCAACGTTTGAACTTGACTACGGAGAAATTAGACTTTGACCTATTTATGGAGAATCCATTAGGAGAAACTTTCATTACATCTGTTGTTTAGAAATCTTGTTTGATTCAGGTTGGCACTATCACATTACCTATTAACCTTATTTCTATAGAGATATTTGCTTTTGATGTGATTTTAAGGTTAACTACTCATCATGCCAAAATTGATTGTTTTCATAAGGTTGTTAGTTTTCATATTCCTAAGCAACCTGTTATTCAATTCAAGCAATCAAACCATTGTAGTCAAACATTTTCATATCAAGCCATGAAGTCATTCGTTTTATTACGGATGTCAAATTTTCTTAGTCCATGTTATGGATTTGAATAAAGACACGTCGATTTGAATAATATTCCCTCGTTGTTATTGATTTTTCCCGACGTATTTCTGAAGAATTTCTTGGCTTACTCCCAAAGCGGATATTAAATTTTGTATCGACTTTTAACCCTAAGATAAAAACTCATTTCTAAAATCTCATATCGAATGGCTCTATTGAACTTCGGAGTTAAAATTCAACTATAGAATTTGGTACACGAGCCTTTATCTTGTGACTTCCTTTGTGGAATTCACCTAAGTCGAACTCTCTGTAGGGACGTCATATTCGCGCGATAGTAAATCGATAGGTGTCATTGTGACGCACTATCCAAGATTGGGATATGAGTCACGATTTGAGAGCAACTTAAGTCGATTATCGAAAGACGTAGCTTTCTAGGCTTAGTTGGTTATTATCGGAGATTCGTTGAAGGATATTCTCGAATCGCTATTCCATTAACGCAATTTATTCGTAGAGATACAAAAAATTCGAATGGAGCAAGGAATGTGGGAAGAGCTTGAAGAACTCAAGAGGAGACTCATTTCAAAGACATGTTCGATCATGCCATCCCGAAAAGCGAACGTGGTAGCCGACGCGATGAGTAGAAGATTATATATGCGAACGAAAAGAGTGCGATGATGTCAAGTATACGACAGAGCCAACTTTAATAGAAAAAGTTAAGGTTACTCAAGCCACCGACCCGGAGCTGATGCGTATGAAGAAGAAAGTACAAGAAGGAGCTATTCCGGAAGCGAGAATTGATACTTCGAGTCAACTCCAGACTTTGCATTCCTAATGATTTTGATTTGAAGCATAGAATCATGATGGAGGCACACAACACATTGTTTGCAATCCATCCTGGAAGTACTAAAATGTATCGTGATCTTCGACATACATTTTGGTGGAACAATATGAAGAAAGAGATTGCAAAGTTTATCTCGATGTGTTTAACTTGCCAACGTGTAAAGGCGGAGCATCTTGTACCTAAGGGTCCGTTGCAACCACTTGAGATTCTGGAATGGAAGTGGGAACACATTACTATGGATTTCGTTACGGGTCTTCCTGCGGTTTCTCAAGGCATCAATGCTATTTGGGTTATTGTTGATAGATTAACCAAGTCTGCTCATTTCTACCGATACGAGAGACTTATTCCTTGAACGCCTTTCTCGTATGTACGTAAATGAGATTGTGAGATTTCATGGCATGCCAAGATCCATAGTTTAAGATCGTGACCCAAGATTCACTTCATGATTTTGGGTTAGTTTGTAAAAAAGCTATGGGCACGAATTTACGATTATCTGGGTTTGGCATACCATCCTCAAACGGATGGGCAATCGAAAGGACTACTCAAACTCTTGAAGATATATTAAAACTCGTGTCCTAGATTTCAAAGGAAGTTGGGATAAGTACTTGCCATTGGTGGAATTCTCATACAACAATAGTTATTAAACAAATATAGGCATGGTTCCATTCAAGCATTATATGGATGAAAAATGTCGTTTCCAATATGTTGGGATGAGGTGGATGAAGCAACATTGTTGGGACCCGAGTTAAATACGTATGACTACCGAAAAGATCCAAATGATTCGACAACGTATACAAACCGGCACAAGATCGACAAAAGAGTTATGCGGATCTTCATCGAAAGGACGTGGAATTTAATGTAGGGGATCATGTATTGTTGCGAGTTGCTCCAATGAAGGAGTTACAAGATTTGGGAAGAGAGAAAAGCTCAATCCATGATTTATCGGTCCATTTCAAATTCTTGACCGAGTAGGAAATGTAGCCTATAGACTTGCGTTACCTCAAAGTATGTCTCGTGTTCATAATGTGTTTCATATATCATACTTAAATAAATATGTGAAAGACCCAAACCACGTTATAGAGTTAGAAACCGGACGAGATAATAGAAGACTTAACGTATGAGGAGGTACTGTCAAGATTTTGGATAGGAAGGAGCATGTCCCACGCTAAAGGTTATACCACAAGTTAAAGTTTTGTGGAGGAATCATGCTATAGAGGAAATGACACGGGAGTTGGAAACGAAATGAAAGCGAGGTATCCTCACCTTTTCAAAACACTGTACGTCACGTCAATTTCGAGGACGAAATTTCATAAGGAGGGAGGTTGTAAGACCACAAATTTTTAAATAAAAAGGAATTTTCTTTATTTATTATTTTGAAATAGTAAGGGTTGATTTGATTAATGTGGATAGTTAAGGGTTAAATATGCAAATATTTCAAATTAAGCAAGTGGTTATAAAATATTCATTATCGCTGTGGAATATTCGTTTGGTCGTGGAATATTCAGATCGTTTGGGAATATTCGTCTGACAATGCAAACCATGTGTGGGCCCCATAACGGAAAGTGATTGGATGAAAGCGACGAAAATATAAGTTGTTTTTAAATAACTTGGCGTAGTTATTCAGATTAATCTTCGTTGAATACCGGGTGGTTAAAACACACTAATACGCTGTTGTTGAACAAGAGAGCACTCGGTATTGCACCAATTATTGATTCTTACGTGAAGAAGGCACTACTCAATAATGGTTACGATAATTTTATTCAATATTTTATTGAGTTAATAATTGTTTGCGTTGATATTTTATATTCTTTGTTGTTTGAATAATTGTCATTACACGATATCTTTTATTATTGAAGCAATAATTCATATTATCTGAATAATATTATTAGATAACATTATTGGCAATGTCTAGAAAGTTACATCTAAGGAGAGGTTTGGTCACCTAATCAATGCGGCCAAGAAGAAGAAATTCTTATTGGAAAGCCCTCTTTTCTGGGAACCGCACTTTGTTTGTCAATATTGTGATTCTCGTAATATTATTTGTGAATAATTAATTATTGATTTATATGATGAGGAAAATATTGATTTTATGTGGATATAGATGGAGAAAATTTTTAAAATGACAATTGTTGAAAATTAATATTTTATCTTTTTCGATAAAATAATTCATTTAAATATATTATTTTAATAATATATTAACGGTGATATTTTTACAACGAATGTGGGATATATGAGTATACGAGGAGGAAGAGTATTTTTGTTGCAATAAATGTTTAAAACATGTTAAACATGCTCATTGGACCCCATTTATTGATCAAAATTTGATTATAGCACAGTAAAATCGCCCGTTTGTGGATTTCGGTCAATTTCTATTTGGAATTTGGAAAACTTTCTTCTGCAAAGTTGTAGAGAATTGAATTTCCTATAAAAACTCAAGAGATTCGAATTTTCTGATGAAAGGGCTATTTATTATGAATTATTGAAGTTCGAAGCTCAAAAATAATTAATTTTTGTAAGTTTTAATTATTTATTTTATGAAAAACGTTTTTATCATTACTTTTCTAGAAGGTGGCATGTGGAAATGCTAGGATCTGAATTCTAAGGTTGGCGTATGAATTTGATATATATATATATATATATATATATATATATATATAATTTATTATTAAATTTTCGCTGCTTTTGGTGTTAAAGATTTTCCTATAAATAGGTGCTTAGGTTAGAATTGAAAATCACACCGAAACTCAAGTTTTCTCTCTATATTATCGAAAGTATTCTTGTGAGTATTTTGAGTATACTTTGAGTATTGCTAAACGGTGCAAGTCCAAGTCATAGCCTATATCCTGTTTTTTTATTTAGAAATCTTGATCTTTCGAGGTAAGGGATATTATTTTTTCAGTAATGATATTATTTCTTCAATATCATTATAATTGAAATGTTGATCTGAAGTTTTATCAAATTTGGAACTTTTTCATGTCGGGTTACTATTCATGGGTTACTATTCATGAGTTACTATTCACGAGTTACTATTCATGAGTTACTTATTCATGAGTTACTATTCACGAGTACTATTCATAAGCGTGAAGATGTTTTTTTTGGAATTTCTATCTTTTGGTGTCTGAGTTACTATTCACGATATCTGCCTTTATTCACGATATCTGACACTATTCACGTATACTGCACTATTCAATAGAAAAATAAAATTTCTTCTTTTTGTCCAAAATATCTATTTTGGATACTAACTCGATTGTATCCATGTTTTGATCATTCTTGAATTTTACACCACTATGATTATTTTTGAGGTATTTTTGGGCGTGATAAAACCAAGTACTGAATCCTTAATCCTTAATCCTTGTCATTTTGTTTCACTGGATTCGTTTCTTTAAAAATATTTTTCATCATCCTCAGTCTTAAATGATGATATTATTGAATATCTTTGGCCGTAGTGCAAAGATGAACAGGTGTTTAGATGAACATGACCAACTGATGAATATCTTTGGCCTGTAGTGCAAAGATGAATATTTGATTCCAGATGTATATTGATTGATGTTACAGGGATAAAATATTGATGATGGATCGTTAAATTCATAGATTATAGTAGATTTCATTCTCTACGTAACTCTTCTATGAATTATTATTTCCATTATAATATTGATCCGAAACTTGTTGTCTATTGTATTTTATCGATTTTTCCTCGTGAAGACTAACGATAATTTGTTGTATATTATCTTAGTCATAATATTCTTCTTGGGCTAGTTGAGCTCACCCTTTTCCTTGTTGTTCCATTTTTTCTTCTCGGGAGGCGAGAATGTAGCGAGTACTAGTCGGGTATGGGAATGAAGGTTCTAGAGAGAGTTGTTTAGTAGTCCTCACCATTTTGTAAAATAATGAATCAATAATTATGATGGGGATTTATTTGCATGTGGATATTGTCTAGAAGACAATATTATATTTAAACTCATTAAGATATATATTCGTATTTCACACGACATTTGTATTATTGAAGTTGTAGTTTGCTTTTTGTACCATGTATTTGGCGACTCAGAATGGGTGTTGTGTATACCTATTTTGGGGGCGTCACAACACCAAACAACTGTTTGGTAAGTTAGGGACTCTGTTCCAAAAATAGAGTTTGATAACATTTTTTTTTTAAAAAAAAGTGAAGGAATATTATACTTAAATTATTATTATTTTAAAAACCTAAAAGATAAATTTAAATTTTAGTATATTATAAATTAATTATAACAAACTCAAATATAACTCTTTTTGTAGAATAAAAAAGTAATATAAATAAACATTTATAGTCATCCCCACAAAAAAGTAATAATCATTATAATTTCATTTATTGTCAATTAACAATATTTTATTTTTAAAAATTATTATAAGTTAATATTCTATTTAATACAATTAATAATTTAAATTACTTAAAAATATTATTAAGAATAAAATTTGTATTAAAATATTAATTACATTACAGCTTTGAAATGGTAGTATATTATAAATTAAAGAATAAACTAAAACTTTACTTTATCAGAAAACATATGTTTTTTCATTTTGTGCTCTACTCCACATAAGAGCGCCACCATTATCTTGTATTTTTCTATTTCTTTATGATATGGTCAATGTATGAAAATTTAAAATTTAATGTAGTGGAAAGATATTTACTTTATAAATTATTATAGTCCATAATCGATATTGTAAGTTACGTAAATAGTGTTATTAAAATTAAATTTAATATTTTTAAAATTTAATGCATTTATATATAATATAATTTGTATTCATTATAATTTATATCATGGGAGAACATAGTCCTAAGTAATGTTAAATTAATATAAATATTTTTTTCGAGTAAAAATTTCATGTGATGAATCATTTAAAATATACAAAAACTATTTGCAGTTGTGATATGATAAGTGAAACAAACGTTTTCTACCTAAGATCATTCAGTCATGTAAATGATATATCAATGTTGAAAGTAATATTTTGTTTATCAATTACATGAAATTTAACCCAATTACGTATATGGAGTGGAATGGAATGTATAAAATATTTATGAACGAAAAAATTTAAAATTTTGGAACATAGGTAGTCTTTTAAACATTTGTACATAAGTATTAATAAAAATAAAGTAAATCAAATTACGATTGTCTTAATTTTTTAATATAATTAACTACACGCTTATATTTGACAAATATTTAAGCTTTATAACATGATTTTAATTTTTATGATAATATTTTTAAGTTTATCATCACAATTTTATTAATATTACATCAACAATACTACAAAATTAACACTTAGTAAGATTTAGGGAATACATTTTTAAGAAGAAATAAAGAATGGCGATAAATTTATATCAATATTAAAACTTAATAACATTTATTAATACTTATTAACACTTATTAACAATTATATATATATATATATATATATGACGATAAATTAATATTAATATTAAATAACGGCGTATGTGGGTACATTGATAAGAGGAAATAAAGAATGAAATCATATATATATATATATATATATATATATATATATATATATATATATATATATTTCTATCTTATTGTTTATGCAAAATATAGTCTTTATAAATTAGTAGACGTATAAATAATTAGTACAAGTTCCATTATCACTGCTACCACCTCTTAATTTCATACGAGCCATTCCAATACTAAATAACTAACCATCTAAATAATACTCCTAATAAACTCCATAATTTGACTTTTATAGTCAAATTGTCAATTTTAAAATATTTATTAAAAATATTTATACATAAATTTTAAATTCGAATCTTGACAATTGTAGTAAATTCTCCATAATTTATTACGATTATAATCGAAAAGACGATATTTTTTTTTTTAAAAAATAATTTAAAAAATAGCCACTTTCACGTAATAAAATCAAATGAAGATGTTTAATATTGGATGAAGAGTACTAATTATCTAAAATTAATAATAATTATCTATTAAATTAACAATATTGTTATGTATTTTTAATAAATATCATGTATATCACAAGTCCAGAGATCGAAAAGAAATTATTTTTCATCTCTAATATTACAAACATGTAAAAAAGTGTTAAATTTTCCTTTACTTATATTTAGTCTAAGAGACACTGATTTTAATTAATCTAAGACACAATATTATTATACTTTATCCCGCTATAATTTTTGCTCCAATATATTATATTTTCCTCCCAAAATTGTTTAGCTCTAGGATATATCATATTTTGCTCCAATTAATATATGATCATTTCTTCTCGTTCACTTATTCCCAAAATAAGCTCTAGGTCTCCTCTGGCGTCAACTGTCAAGGGTTTTTTTCGCAGGTCAGATCCTTTCTTCTCATTAACTTATTCCCAAAATAATCGCTAGGTCTCCTTTGGCATCAACTGTCAAGGGTTTTTTTTGCAGGTCAAATCCTTTCCTTTCATTCACTTTGATTTATATTGTTGTTTGTTTTTATAATCAGTTTATTTGTGATTATGTTGAATATGGAGGTAAATATCATGGATTAATTATGGATTGATGTGGTTTATGTTTTGATTTTGGTCTACCGAACTGAGTTTATGTACTTCTCTTCATATGCTTTTGGAAGTAAAACATAGGTTTTACTCTCTTGACTGTATTAATAGTTCTTGAATGCAAAAGAGATTTACATTTCCATTTAGCTACTCCATTTTATATTTGACATAACTATTGTTGTTGTTAGGAAAATTAAGTAGTGGAATATTCCACTCATTTTATCTAATTGATTTGGGTTTCATTGTTTGGTGCTGATATACTTGAAAAAATGAATCAGCTTCTTTTAGATGTGTGAATTTAGGCATGCATGGTGAACCTAGTTATGATTTTGAGATGTACGACATGCTTAAGTATTACTTTCTAGTACTATACATGTCTTATTTAACATCTCACTAGCAATTGGCTGGCTTCAACTCTAGTTGCCTACAGTTGTTTGATGAATTGATTATGTCAAAACACTCACCTATTCTTCTCAAAATTTCTCAATCTCAGTCTTCTTCTCTTGTCTCCAATCTATTCTCTTCATCTTATAACTTCTTCTCAATTTTGCTCTTATACACTTCTAATACTAGACAAAATTCAGTTGCAACAATAAAAATATGAAGTAAGCAACAACAAAAAATTCATGGAACAAGCAACTCTGATGCTTTGTTTTCTGGAGCACCTACAATTGAAGGAAATCATCTCACAGCTAAGTTGATTATGGTCTGGTAATTTTTTGTATTTAGGCAATCAAATCAACTTCTATAACATCATTCCTTTATTAAATAATATTATCAAACACATACATTGCATAATCATTCATTAATATGCTTTAAGAATTACATATAACTAACTATCTAGCAATAGAGGGAGATAAGGAACTTTGTTTCTCATATTAGCGTGAACTTCTTATAATGACTCCTTACCAGTGATCAATCTAGCTACTCTAAGGTGACCAACTTTTTAAGCTCAAATCTCTACTGAGGGAAGAAATTTAACCTCTGCCAAATCCTTTGAGAAGTCATTAATAGAAGAAAGCCATCACAAAAAATTGTTTGATTTTCGTGAACCATTTGGAAACTAGTTTCAGCAACCTCCAACTATTGATCAAACTCCGCAGCAACAAAATATGTCGTGTAATATCCTCGCCTCACTTGTTCTAATTGACAATTTGAAATCAAAGTAGCTTCCTTAGAATTTATATTTAGTTATTAACTTAAGAAGAATCTGAAAACACTAATACTGTATAAATTGACATACTAATAACCTTTTGATTACTTAAACCATGCACCAACCAAGTAATTCCTGGGAAATCAAATAATTGTTTTATTTCTTCAAATAAAATCAGTTAAGTACTACGAATGTTATAAGAGTGCTATGCAATGTCTCAGGCTGAGAGTAGTACTCTCACAGTGATATTAGTTATCTAAGATTTTTGGTTGCTCATTTTGAATCATGCTTTGTTACTAATATTACGTGAATTGTTATAGCTACTGTTCTATAGCCTAAGGTAGATCCTCATTTTACTTTTTCTTGTATTTTGTAATATTAGAGAATTTGAAATGTGAAGCTGAATTAAAGGCAAACTTGAAAATGGAAATAGCTAATGCTGAAGAGTTGAAGTCAAAACTTATGGATCAGGAAACTATATTTCACTCCATCTCAGAGGAGAATCAAGAGATGAATTTTAAGCTTATGGAGAATCAATCGGCTACAAGAGAGTCTGGACTCAAAATAGAGCTTAAAAAATGTGAGGAGAATTTAGCGAAATTAAAGGCCAGTTTGTTGGATAAAGAGACAAAGTTGCAGGGTATCATAGAGGAGAATGAGATGCTGAAGTTAGAAATGGAAAAGAGAGAAATAGAGAAAATGGAAGTAAATGATGAGACCTTTGCATTAGTTGGAGCAACAAGGGCTGCAGAGCGAGAGGCCCTGATGAAGCTTGGCTATTTGACATAGGAGGCCGATAAAAGTAGTAGAAAGGCAACTCGAGTTGCTGAACAGCTGGATGCAGCTCAAGCTGTAAATTTAGAGATGGACTCTGAGTTGAGGAGATTAAAGGATCAGTTAGACAAGTGGAGGAAGGCAGCTGAGGCTGCTGCTACTATGCTTTCGACTGGTAATAATGGAAAAATAATGGAGAGGACTGGTTCTTTTGACAACAACTATGACACCATTGGTGGAAAGTTGAGTTCACCGTATTCCGATGACATGGATGATGACTCTCCCAAAAAGAAAAATGGTAACATGTTGAAGAAAATTGGGGTATTATTGAAGAAGGGCTTGAAGTAGAACCATTTGGCAGGTTTCACTTATATATTATTTTCCTTGGGTGTTTTTTTAGGCAAGTACTTCTTTACCTTTTCCTTTTTCAGAAAACAAACTTGAACTGAATTTTTTTTGGGCAAAACAGGTCTTAGGAGATTCTTATATAAAGGCTTACCAAATGGGACCTTATTAATATAATCATGGGTACTAACTTATAGTTTACCCTTGGACAGGTATGTTGCTGGGTGATAGTTGTTGGACTTTAGTATTGATGTTATAGGCTTAGTAAAGCTCTTCTGCAGAACTTTTTGTATAGTTATGAGGAAATGGATGAATTTCTATTTTATTCATCTCCCTCCCATATGTGGTTGGATTTGATGTAAACCACTACTCTACGATATCTGTTTTTTCTTATCCCCTCTCTTTTTTCTAGCATTTCTGTCTTCTGGTAAAGCATTACACTATCAACAAAAAGACGATGCATTTGTGCACTGACTTAAGGTGATTAATGCAAGTGAAAAAACTGATTTATTAGTTTAAGCCATTGTTAAATGCAACTCCTTTTAGAAGCTTCTACTTGTTCACTAATTTGTCATCTTACACACTAGCAGAATAGCCTTGAGATTATTTTTTTCTTCTTTTCCCGCAGAGTGCTACTCAATTAGTGTTTGACTATTTGTGTCACATCTCATGTGACCGTTATAGTGAAAGTAAATAATCAAGGTTAGGGTTATAAAAGAAAAAAAAGCTTATGCAAAAGTTTTCATGAGTATTAAGTTTTAAGCCTAATACTTGTAGTAAGAGAAATACGTTAAAATAAATACTGTGTACTAAAAAAGTAACCTTAATGTGCATTAAAAGGTTAAATGAAACTCAGTTTCATTACTGCATATCATTTTTCTGGAAATGATATTTTCACATCACTTTCTAATTTTTTTCACATATATGATCTACATATTAGCCAATAAAAATTCGACACGTTAGCTAATATGTGGGTCTTACATGTGAAAATATAAAAAAATAATATGAAATATCATTTTCTTTTTTATTGGGCCCGTTTGTGCAGTTTTGGTTTTTCATTTCCACCTACATTATTAATAAACAAAAGAAAAATTGTTTACAATGAATTTGGTCCATATTAGGCTACTAAATATGGCAACCAAAAATCTTTCGTTGCCCACAAGATTTAAACATTTTAAACTACATCCAATTTACTACATACTCTAATTTTTGTAAATTAGAAAATATATCTATTTTAATTTCAAAATTATAACTTTGATAAAAAAATAAAACTGGGCATTTATTTTGAGACGAAGGGAGTGAATCATTTAACTTTATAAGTTTGCAACTAAATAAATAAAAATTTTAAATTGTAAAATGATGCATTTTGGGTGGGGGGGGGGGGGGGGAAGAGGTCGAAACGTGATAATTGGGTTTGTCTTAATTTTGGGCAATAATTTACTAGTCGTTGCAAAAAAATGTATTAATACGCAATGAAAAAAAATTGTTGCCAATGAATGTGGCCTATATTAGGCAACGAAATATAGCAACAAAAAAATTTTCGTTGCCGACGATGAGAAGAAATCTCATCGGCAACAAAAAAGTAAATAGGCGGTGGGTTTTCTTCCCTACCAACGATTTGACAACAAATTTTTGCAACGACTTATGAATTTCATTGCGAAAAATGAAAGCCTTTCATGAACTGCAACAAATGACAAATTTTGTTGCTAAACATGCATTTTTGGCAATGATTTTATAAGTAGTTGCCCGAAAAATCGTTGCCAAATGTCCATTTTTTGTAGTGCATGTTTACAAAGTTCTGCATCGGGTCTGGTTATCCTCCAGCATTGTTGACGGATTCTTCTGTCCTTTGGTTTTGAGTTTGACGTCTTGGCAGCATTATCTAATTAAATAAAACATAAATTATACTTTATTAACCTAAATTCTAAACCTTATCGTATAAGTTTAATATATCAAACTTATTTCATTAATCTAACATAGATTTATATTCATTCAACTAATTCATAGTACTTTACATATCATAACACATACTGCTTTAAGCATCCAATATCCCTTTGTGACCACAAAAGTTGGGGATTTGCTGCTTTAACTTATACAAGAGTTGAGAATATTACATTACACAGATATACTTATCATCACCGACCACACATATTCAAACAGTACTTATACTACTTATTCACTACGCCTTTTTCTTGATCTTGGACAACCTTTCGCATTATGACCTTCTATCCCACAAAGAAAACAAACACCTTACTTCGGATTAGGATAATGAGGATAGATATGCCCCTCATGTCCGCAATTGTAGCAAACATTTCCCCCTTTTTGGCACAAGCCTTCATGTTTCTTGTTACAGTTTGTACACTTTTCTATTCTGCTAAGGTTCCCTTGGATGTTATTGAAATTTCCTATATCATAATCTTTTTTCTTTCTTTTCCCCTTCTTGCACGGAACTGCACACGACTTGTTGTGTTTGGCTCCCATTTGATCAATTTGGATTTGAAGCTTATCGTATTCTTCCATTGTTTCTATTAACGCCTTTCACAATTAACTATTTAACAACTTTTCTATTTCCCATAGCTTTTCCAGAGAAGAAACCTTGTTCCTCAGATTCTGCACTTCCATTGATGCTTGATCAGCTTCAACTTTCAAGTCTAAATCACTATCTGTCAAGATTACCATTTCTGGATCTGATACTAAATTTTCCACAATAACTACCTCATCCGGGTTACTTTCAACTTGAGCCTCTATTTCAGCTATTGGCTTTGATATTGGCTCGGTTATGGAGATTGGCTCCTTCTTTACGATCTGAGGGTATCCTAATCCTTTTCCACCTGACATCTACGCATAAATTATCTTTATTAGAATATAATATATACACACAACAAATAATAGTTTTATATAACTTATCTTTTATTTTGTTTGACGATGAATTTATTCAATTCATCTCTTTTTAAACTCTATATGAGTCATTTGTATTTTTAACGTTTCCTTCTGTCTTAAGGTTATAGCCTAAGGTCTACCCCCACTCGGTGCTTCAAGATATCATTTCTTTGAGCGGAATAATAATAATTATATAAATATCAAACTTTATTTGCATATTAGAGTTGTCTAAATCCCAGGTACGTGACCTTTAAAACATTCATTACATGATATATAATAAATATTATCATCTTAATTAAGTCTAGCTATTACATAAGATAACACAAACTTATTATGTTAGCTTTCCTTTCCCTTTGTTCTTGGCAGAGCCTTCAGGTTGATCACACTTAACTGAAAACATTTAAATTAAGCAAGAATGAGCATTTGATTGCCCAGCAAGTAATATCAGTCAATAAAAGTTAGCTGAAAGAATTAAATGTTTTATATGAAGGGCACTTCTACAACGAATCAGCAGTTATGAAGTAAGCTGAAACAATTCTAATCAACGTATCAATTCAATTTCAAATTTTTAAAACTACGTACTAATTATAAATAGAGAGTAGTCGACAGACTATGAACATTGTTTTTAATTTTTAAAAAGGTTAAACAGAACTTCATTTGTAAACCGTTATAACTTACGGGCACGGGGGTGATCAGCCCGTTATGCCCTGTAATGATCAATACTTACAGAATGATATTTCCGTTCATCTTATCCGCCTTTAGCGCATAAAAGCTTCCCAGATTCGGGATGTTCATACTTAGTCTGAATCCGAACCAAAATAATTCGGTTGGATATCAATAAGGTTCTATCATGTTCAACGATATTTTTAAATATGTGTCTAGCTGAGTCAAGTAGCTTAGACGACTTTTTAACATATACATATTGGAAACCAGTAAGTATGTATCAACTTGTGATTAAATGCACTAATTATCCAAGTAAGGTCACGTGTATAACAATGCTTAGAAATTAACGAACAGAATAAATAGCTGGATTGTACAATAATACTGTACTGATAAACAATGATTGGATAGAATTCAAGAACTGGCATGTCTACAAAGTATAGATACATGAACAATAATAATAAAGTTAATAAGCTGGCACAATACGATATAATTCTGAAACTGGCTTACACATGTCCATTGCATATACTAAATGCAAAGGGTGGGATACTTGCCTGGTCTGCTGCTTACAGTTACGCAACTTAGTTTTATCTTTTATATAATAACCTATCATTTATAAGATTGTTCTTTTGATTAGAATAACATATCATAACACATAGTACTGCTATTTGCAGTTAACACATAACCTAATCACAGTGTCATATATGTTTTTCAGTCATTAAGACATAAACAAACACTTATCTAGTCAAATTATCTAATTCTAGATCAATTTCTGAAATATTTCGGTGTATCGACGACTTTATCAAGTAATTATCGAGTTTATTGTTAATTAAAGTCTATTCTATATCCTTAATATTATTCTGGACAATTTAAATATCAGACATATTATTTTTTAAATAACTTATAATAATTTATCATGATTTTTCAAACAATGGAATCATTATTAAATGATTTAAATATTAAATAATTCTATTATCATTAATATTTAAATAATATTAAAATATCAATGAAACCATTGCAAAAATATTAAAGTTATTTATAATAACTCAAAATATTTTTAAAGTATTAATATTACCCTTAAATAATTTTTTAAAATAATTAAAATCATTTTAAATAATTTCCATTAATATTTAAATATTAATGCATTATTCATCAAAATATTAAATAATTTTTAAATCAATAAAACTATTTTAAAAACTTTTACTTAATATATTTATTAAATAAATATAATATCATTAATATTAAATTATTAATGAAGTTTACCTTTAAATATTAAAAGTTATATTTTATAACTTCAAATATTTTTAAACTCTTTAGTTTCATTTAAAATGATTTTTATAATATTAAAATCATTTATAAACTTATTTATTTAATATAATTATTAAAAAATTCTTATATCACTAATATTAAATAATTAATGAAATTTGTTTTAAAATATTAAAAGTTATATTTTATTACTTAAAATATTTTTAAATACCTTATTATCATTTAAATTGATTTTTAATATAATAAAATCATTTTAATTAATTTAGTTAATGCATTTATTAAATAAATTAAATATCGGTAATATTCAAATAAATCATAATATTTATGAAAAATATGCCAAATTATTAAAAGTTAATTTTATAACTTAAATTAATTTTTAAAATTAATTTTGTAATTTTCAAAAATTAATTTCTATTTTTAAATGATTTTTGAAAATTTAATTAATTAATTTTAATAAGTATGTCGCTAAAGCCTTTAGCGACAATAAATATCGCCTTAGGTATTCTTAAGCACCAAGAACATGCATAGACAGTGATCGAGTTGCTAGGTTTGACGATCAATAATTCAGTGCCTAAGTTGTATCTGGGCAAGATAATGGTTAGATATTGTAATACTAATGTAACACTACAAGATCCAACAACAAACAAGGTCATAACATGTCCCAAATTCAAGATCTAAAGGCCTAAACTAGATGTCAGAGTTGTTCTTCTTTTTCCGGGTTACCCAGAAATGAAGAACAGTTCGAGTAGCCATATTTGGGCTTCCACAACTTGTTATTGTATTGGTAGATCTAATGGTTTCAGGTTGTAACCAACATGTAAGAGAACAAATCTATTACATAAAATCAATATAACAACAACAGAATCAATAGATATGGTCCGATCAAACCATGTCAGAGACCATGTTCATACGTTTTATAGGTTACCCAAAAAACAGAAAACGTGATCGTGCTGTTTGGTTTGACCGTCCACTAAATCCAACATGTTTAATATTTTAGTGATCTAAGGGCATAATCATGTAGTCCATATATCCTATTACAACTTAGATACAACAGCCATAACAAAGCAACAAACAACTGAAAGATCAGAGTGTATAAACTTCTTGTAAGAGCTTTCTGGGTAACATCTGGGTTACCCAGATTTGCAAAGTCATGGTCGGTCAACGAGGTTTGACCACCCATAACTTACAATATGTACATGATCTATGTTTGATTTCAGTTCCAGAATACAGATCTCATAGCATACTACGTGTTCAAACATTTAAACAACCAAAAACATAAACATACTGAGATCTTTGATGTCTGACATTCGGTTGTCAGACATCATTTTTTAGATTTCTAGATTTTGAAAAACTTCAAATTCGAGCCTATACATGTTATGGATCTAACAAATACCAACCCAGATCACCTAGTTACACTACATACACCATGTTTAAACATAAAAACATAACTTTTATCATAACATTAAAGATCAGATTTCTAGGGTTAGGTTTATACCTCACTTTGGGCTATTTCTTGATTCTAAGCTTTTAATATGATCTTGGTGTAATGAAGGCTTGAATGAGGACTGATCTACTACTATATTTTGTGGGATTTAGAGAGAGAAGGTCTAGGTTGTGTATTGGTGATCAAATGGCTATTTTATAAACATTTCTCTCTCTTGATCTATATATATATTACTTGTATGCAATGAATTTGACTGGCACTACTACAAAACAGTAAATAGATAACGCGTAAAAAATTGTTGTGGTTTGTATCCCAGAAACGTCGTGGTTAAGGGTGTCATCTATTTGACACCCTTTATACAACGTTTTTAAAATGTTGTGGTTTGTCACATTTACAACGTTTTTTCTTAAAAAATGTTGTATATTTATTTTCTAGAAATCATTGGATGCTTGAAAACGTTGTAGATGGTATGATTCCACAACGTTTTCTGGCTTAAAATGTTGTAATTTGATACATCAGACAACGTTTAGACACATTTATACAACGTTTAGAAGGTGTCATCTATTTGACACCCTTTATAACACATTTTTAAAACATTGTAGTTTGACTTAAAAATGTTGTAATACATGTATATAACAACTGTTTTTGGATCTCTACCTTAGCAAGCAACAACAGACAACGTTTAAACACATTTATACAACATTTAAAAGGTGTCATCTATTTAAAGCCAAAATGTATCAAACATTCAAAATATACCAATTATAAATGATATTACTATCCATACATCTCAAGTTCAAAATATACCAATTACAAAGAATATTAATACCATACAATACGTTTACATCCCAATAATACCAAACTATCCATACACCTCAAAAATTATAGCTTTTAGCAAGAATTAAGGAACTTCATCAAAAATATAGAAGGATTACAAGCATAGAACTGGCTCATCAAAAATCCTCCTTGCTTCATCAGTAATAACTGCAACCCCATGTTTTGATATTTAGTATCTGTATCATTAAGAAATGAAGAAAATATAGTTCAAAGTCATTATATTCTATCAGCAATTTTTACCTCATCAAAAGCTTCAAATATGTCCATGCTCAACTAATGCATGGTGCAAACAACAGTTCTTCATGTATCTACAGTATTCCTGACTGTTCTCATCACAATCGTAGCAGCTCTTGCATCCAACCTTGAAGTTGGCTCGTCCATGAATATTATGGAGGGGTTTACCACCAGCTCAACTGCAATAGTTAGCCTCTTTCGCTGCTTAGTCGATGAGAGGCCATTAACACCTGACAACCCAACTAGTGCATCCCTCAATGATTTCAGTTCCACAAGTAATTTAAGTCTAAAAAAATCCATGGATTAGAATCCAACCTTTCTGGTCTCAGAATCAATTTATGTTGGTAGGCAAAGCCATGCTGAGTAGAGCAAGGACTCGTATACAGTAACATGAAGTGAGTGAATGTCATTCTGCTCACAGTATCGAGAAATCCGAGCAAAGGTTTCTTGTTTTTTTGGATACCCAAAAATTGTTATATGACCCTCAATGTATCCACCAATTTTTCTACAGGCCAGTACATCCATCAGAGTTGTTTTACTAGCACCGCTGACACCCATTAAAGCAGTGAGAACATCTGGCCTGAATGCTCCACTCACACCTTTCAGAAGCATCAATATGTCTTCAACTACACTTTGCACTTTCATTTCCTTCGGTAAGGCATATTTGAAAATTTAAGCTAATGTTTCTAAATCCACAACCAACTAAAACAAGTAAATTGATTATAAACATAAAAACCACCATTCCTTCCAAGTACCTGAGGCATGTCAATAAAATATTTAATTTCATCAAAGGTTATGGAGTGCGGCTCAAAAGGAAGAACCATTCCTTTTTTCTTGCTCTGATTAGCCTCCACATTGATTTCTGTTCTAGTGGATGACACTTGAGATGGGGTTCTTCTAATTTGATCTCCTCTCTCTGCAGATCAATGTTAAGTTTTATTAGGTTATAAATTTACTAATATGATGCATAAACACCCAATATATACGAAGCTTCATTTAACCTTGGGATGACAACTCAATGGCCTCTGCAGTTATGGGTTTGAAAGTTTCTTCTAGTATAGGAGCTTGAGGATTCCCTAGAGCTGCAAAAATTTGAACATATATTATTTCATGACCTCTTAACTTTAGGAAAAAGGTTCCAAATCAAAGAAGATATAGAATACTCAAGGTTAAGATAAGTGAGAGCCAGTGGGAAGCAGACACTAAATACCACTATGAATCCAACCAATGCCCCTATACCTATCCAATACCAGTATGAATACGAAAAGAAACCTCGAGCCTTTAAAATTGTAACTCCTAGAGGTTCTGCTGTATTAGGGAGAACCTTTGGCAAAAACAATTCAAAGCATAAATTTTTAGCAATTCATTTGATCAAGACACTAAAGACATTGTATGAATTAAATACTTACTGAAAGTAGTATGCACACAAGCCAATCATGTTTGATGATAAAATATATACTTTGTAACAATTTTATTCATTTATTAATAAAAAGTATTACTTTATTAAAGGCTTTTAATTATCTACATGATGTTGTTTTATAATATGTGATAAACCCATAGTTTTAAGCAATTATTTTAGAATAATGATGATGATCATTCTAATGAGATCTAAATTCTTAGAAAGCTTAAAACTAAAATAGTTTCCAATCGTTGGATAACTAAATTGGGGATTAGTGAATCCAGATAGATTGGTACATACGTTGCCTGCTCATTGGATGAGGATGATTGATCTCGTGATCATTTGTGTGGAGACACTAAAACAAGTATGCAGGTGCTTATTAGAGAATAAGTTCACTGAACATGGCTCGCTAAGGAATACATAATGGAGTTTTACTTGTCTGTCAATAGGAATTCCTGTAGTGATAGTAGTACAAGTGATCCTTGGACTTGAGATCATCATAGTATCTTTTGTGTGATGAATTATACTTTGACTTATTCCTTAAGACCCTTAGGGTATATCAAAGGATAAGCTTGGTTATAATAAGTTATACACGGAGATAATGTATGATCAATAAAGAATCTATCACTTCTATTAAAAGAAGAGAAATGTCCTATGTGATTCGATAAATGACAACCCAGTAGTCCTTGGCCAAGGTAGAATGAAATTAGGAATGAGTTTCTAATTTGTATTATTTGAAGTTGTGCATTTAAAAGTCAAAATACATATAAATAAATAAAATAAGACTTGACAGTAATTCCATATCTTATATTTAATTGGGACATTATATGGTGGAATGATTGAATTGTACGGTAACTATTTACTCAAAGGTTCTTTTGTGACTAATGTTGAAATCTATATTATTTCAAAAATCGTTGATCGCTAGGGAGACTTATCCTATTGTAGAATAAATATTATTTATTTAAATAAATTAATAGTTTAATTTATTTATTTAAATAATATAAGAATTGTTCTAATTGATTTATTCACAACTGGTTTAATATGGAGAACCTAAAGGGTCACACCATAAAAGGAAGAATAATTATTTAAGAAGTTAATGGCATAATCGTAATAATAAGTGAAGTATATTTAATTTAATCTATGGTGATAGAATAAATTAAATAGTTTAATATTTATTATTTAATATTTTGAAAATATTAAATATAAATTAATAAGATGAGTCTTATTATTATTATTATTATTATTATTATTATTTAATTCCTAAAGGAGTTTGAGAATTAATTAATAAAAGTACTCTCATATATATTCCTAATAAGATTAGGAGACAAATTAATTAAAAGATTTTAATTAATTATTCCTAATAAGATTGGGAGCATAATTAATTAAAGGATTTTAATTAATTAAAATAAAACACAATTCCTTAATTGTTAAGGAGGGTTGCCCACATCTATAAATAAGAGGAGTCTTATTATGGGTGGGGTGGTTGATGTTTTCAAATATACGTAATTCTAATATTTGGGAGAGTACATACTTTTTTATGAGAGATAGAAAAACTAAGGTTTTGACAAATATCCATCTTCTTGAATCTTTCTTCTTCCTTGGTGGATCACCTCTAGAGGCCAAATACTTTTGTGGCTAACATTGATCAAAGAAAGGAATCAAACCCGGTGGATTCAAGTTGAACGCGAAAGGATTTGGAGGTGAACTTGTACCTGAGAAAACTCAAATCTTCAAGGGTATAATTCTTGTTCTTTATCTTTTCGTTTAATTAATAATTGTGCATAAAGGATGATCCTGGTATATGGTTTGTAAAATTTTAAAACTCTATTTTATCATGTTTTCGCTTATTTTGTGCAATTTGATTGTGTTCATGAATATTACAAACCCAAAAGTGGTATCAAAGCCATACCTTTATGCGAATTATTAATTATTTTAATTTGATATGTATATTAATATGTGTTTAGAATAATTTAATTGAGCATAATTTTGTTGTATACAATTTATTTAAAAAAAGGGAGGTTTCGCGAATCTGAAGATTCGTCTGTATCAAGTGATTCGCGTGGCCAGGAACAACTAAGATTACTAGTATGTTTATATGATATTTAATTACAAATATAATAATCTTATAATGATTCAAGTCTCTTTTTAATGATTACGTGAATCACTTAGTATGATTACAGGCAAGGGACTTCACATAATAAGATATTATATATATAATTACCTTGTTAGTTGTTAACATAGTAATCAGGGGTTTCCAAAGTAGGATTCCAATTATATATATATATATATATATATATATATATATATATATATAATATTCTTATTATTTTATAATTAAAATAAAAGTTTATTTTAATCTTAAAATAAAAGGTTTATTTTAATTTTAAAATTGGATTTCATGCTAACTAATTAGAGTTGGAATTGGATTCCATGATAACTAATTGAAGTTGAAATTGGATTTCATGTTTCCTTAAATAAAAGAGTTTATTTAGATATGAAATAAGATTTTATATTATTCAAAATAAAGAAATTTATTTATGAATAGGAAAGAGAATTCGTATTTCCTTAAATAAATGAGTTTATTTATATATGGAATAAGATTTCATATTATTCAAAATGAACGAGTTTATTTGTGAATAAGAAAGAGAAACCGTGTTTTCTTTAATAAAGGAGTTTTTTTACTTGGAATTGGATTCCATAATTAACTAAAATAAATGAGTTTATTTTGATTAAAGATTTTGATTAAAATAAAATAGTTTATTTTATTCAAAATTGATAAATTAAAATAAAAAGGTTTATTTTGATTTAAATTTGGATTAAAATAAAGGAGTTTATATTGATTCAAAATTAGATTTTATGTTAACTAAATTTGCCCATTAAATGATATCAATATATATATATATATATATATATATATATATATATATATGAATGTTTATTATTCATGAGATGAATTTTATTTATTGATGCATATGATGATGTGTGTTGGTCGATTTCGCAATCAATGAATACGTGCAAGTATACACGGTCAACAAGTAATAAAGTGATAAGAAAAGTATCGTTCCCACGAGGAATTATTTAATAAAAATTACCAATTACTAACTCTTAACCAAATTAATTTTATTTAAACAATCGCAAATTGTGATTAAGATAATTAATTCAAATAAATAAAGATTAAGACTCAAATAAATAAAGATTAAGACTCAACAAATGAATTCAGATAAATAAAGATTAAGACTTCAATATCCCTAATTATGAACTATAAATCAATTATCCAATTATCCCAATTATTATGCCTACTGAATTGTTAACAGGAATCCTCCAATGTCAAAAGTCATTTTCCAAGTGATCAATTGACTTCTATTTAATCCAGATTAATCTTGCTATATTCCTATGCAAAACAATTGAATTAAACTCCTTCAATTCCAATTTCTTATGTGTTATATGTGATGAACAGATATTTCCATTCAATTCACGAACCTAATTATCCGCCATCCAAATAACTAAGTCACATGTTATCATGCCCAGTTCTAGCCCTAGAATTCCTCTTTCAATTCCTTCTAGAGTAACAAGGTAATTACTGATCAAATAATTAATCAATTAACACAAGGCAAGATAAACAACTCACTTTGACACAAATAATTGGAATAAATCGAATAACTAATTTATAGACATCAAAGGTTCAATTGGTAGTCTTAATAAAAGAGTTAGTTCATAATTAATGAATTAAAACCCGGAATCCACAACTGAATAGACATTAAAAGATAAAAGTATGATAAGAGAAGAGAATAAAATCTGTTGTCAACAAATCTTATGCTCCCCTCTTGCTCTTTCTCTTGATCTTCAGTGTTCTTCAATTTGCTTCAATCTTCAATGGCTAATTAAGAACTAGGATTTATATTCTACTCTAATGGAGTATTTTATCTAGTCTAATATATGTAATCTCCCTTTATTTTATGCCTTACTTCATGTATTTATAGGTTACAAGTCCAATTTTTAGCTTAGGAACAAACCCAATCCAATTTAAAGTCAAAAAGGTGTCAAAATTCACCCCAAAACGCGTCCAAGCCTCACCAAACTCTTCCCCAGCGCCACAGCGCTGGGCACGGTGTTGGAACACTGCTCCCTAGTGCCCCGGCGCTGCAAATAGCCTTGGTTTGGGCGCCCCAGTGCTGGCCCCATTTTTTAAAATTTTCTGCTCCGACGTCCTTTGGGAAAATGGCCATAACTTCTTCGTCCGAACTCCGATTTCAATGATTCAAGATGTTCCAGAAAGAGGAGACGTAGATCTACAACTTTCAGTCTTTAATTTTTTTCAAAATAAAGTCCGGAGAAATACTCAAATTGGCTCTGAAGTGATTGTTGTGTAAATGGCAAGCCGAAAACGCGAATCTAGCCACCCCAAACGTCGATCCAAGTAACTTTTGTCCCAAATCCTACAAAACAACGTAAAACATGCATGAATATACACAAACACTTAAAAACATCCAAAAGATTAAGCTTAAACGCATTCAATTCATGGGTATAAAACTCACTCATCAAATACCCCCAAACTTAAACATTTACTTGTCCTCAAACAAAAACACAAAAGAACTAAAAATAAACAACCGAACTCAACTACATGAATGCATATGCATGATCTACTTCCTAATATACCTACGAACCCAATAATAAATCAGTATGATATATAGCAACATGCCTCAAAGATACCATTGGTACTCAAACAATATATCCAATCAAGTTAAAATCTATAACTCTAACCAATTAGTCAATCCAAACCAGTCATCACCCATGTTGTGTGTGTGTGTGCTTGTTAACCAGTCTAACCGATCACAGTTCAAGATAATCACATAACAAACTTCTTAGAAGGAAAATTTCAGTTCTAATTCAATTACTTTTGTGAACTTGATAACTCTGGTTAAAACTAAGCAATTACCAAGTCTTAGGTTAAATACAAAATTTATTTATACTATTATTCAACCACGAGGGCATTTTTTCTCTTTCTCGTGTTTTATTCATTTTTTTATTTTATTTTCTCATGGTTGTGCAATGTCTTATTCCCTTAGGCTTTTCAATGCTACCTTAACGAGCTTTCGACCAACAACTCCCAAGCCATTAAGACCTTAGGGCGCTAGGTGTAAAGACAATCCCCTCGGGCTTACTTACTCAAGTAACAAAGGCCACAAAACTAGACAAGCATGCCACAGTGTTTATTCTTTTTTTTCTTTTTCTGGATTTTTTATTCTTTTTTTATTCTTTTCATCATTTCTTTTTTTCTTTTCTTTTTTTCATTTTCATTTTGTATATATATATATCCCATAGATTCCCCCAAACTCAAGCTTTTACGTCATTTCAACATTTACTGCCAGTTTGCTAATTTCTTTAAATTTTAACCAAAATTTTCCCTCAGAAACAAATTATGAAACCCTTGAACCAAGTGGATTAAACCAGTTAAACTTTAAGTGCTAACCGGTTACATAAGTTTAAGACAGGCTAAGATTATCATCATGATTAAAATTAAAACGCATCATCAATTATCAACACTATTCAAGTTAACATGCAAAACCAACCTTATCATAGACCGAGCTAAGACTACACCAACCTATCGCACAGATTCATGCAAAAAAATAAAATAAATAAATAAATAAATAAAAATGCAATTATACTACATGAACACATACTAATGCAACACATATATGAGTATGCAAATAACTACCATGTATTATATGCAACCTAAAAAAAACACAATGCTAACACATAAAAAAAACGAACTACTATGCAGATAACTAACTATATGCAATACGACACTAAAATGCCCCCAAACTTAAACTAGACATTGTCCTCAATGGTTGAAATATAAAAAAAAAAAAAGCAGAGGACTTCCCTGTTCCTCCTTGTCCACAAAGTTTGGAGAATAGGCTAAGCACATGGAACAAATTGGGCACCACATTTGAATTGACTTGAATAACCTGTAAACCATGATAGAAATAATTTTATTAAATTGTAAATAAATTCAAATTCAAAACTACTAATATAAAACCTAATAAAAACTAAAAATAAAAATTAAACTTGGGTTGCCTCCCAATAAGCGTTTGTTTTATAGTCTCAACCTGACTTCTTCAATTCTCTATCCAATTCCCCTTCAAAAATTGAGGAATCCTCCATCCATCAGTAGCAATGTCTCTTTTGGGAGGTTCCCATTAGTAATGACCCTTGAATGAAAGTCACCTAGCATGCTCTTTGTATATATTTTCCCCATTAAGAATGTCCAAAAATTAGGTGTTTCCTCCATTATGTCGATGATCAGATTAGGGCATTGAAACTTAATAAGCATAATGGAATCTTCCTCTATCTTCTCCTTTTAATCCCACCATAACTCCACAACTGTACTAGCTCTTCTGTCACAAAGAGCTTTGCCGACGACATGACTTCCAATTGGGCATGGTTTTGCAAAACTGCCCGGATCCTTAAACTTTGGTGGAGAAGGTACATGGGACACTATAAAAATTGGCTCATCTTTGTTGGTACTAAAAGTTAGATCTTCACCGATCTCCTTTTCTTGGTCCCCAAGTCTTTTCTCTCTTTCAATATCTATATCATTTGGCACATCCGGTTGCAGATTTGGTTCAGGCTCACCATCAGTCTCAGAATTCATGTCATAGAGCTAAGTCTATTGAGGACAAATGTTTGAGGCATTGGTTAGTTGTTCCGTTTGGTTCGTAAAATTTTGACTCAATATCTCTTGCTTAATCCTCCTCTCTTCATATGAAGCTATGTACTTGGACAAAACTTCTTCCAAATTTGAATGTTCTTTCTATTGTAGTGGAGGTGGACACGTGAAATTCGGTGGGTACGTTGGACTTGGAGCATAAAATTGATCTTGATGAGTATGGTTCCATGAAACACCTTGGCTTTTCACATTCATATTTACTTGACTCAATAACTTATCTTGTTCACCGATCCTTTTGTCAGTAGCTAAAATGAATTTTTCCAAAGCTTCTTCCAAACTTGTTTTCCTCTTTGGCTGTTGTTAAGTCTGATTTTGAAATCCGAATGTGTTTTGCTGTCTAGGTGCTTGAGCTTGATTATTACTCCATGAAAAATCTAGGTGATACCCCCAATCCTGATGATAGTTGTTGGGATAGACATAATTGTTGGGGTAATCACCACCATACTCATCTTAAATAAAACCCGATGGTACATTGATGACTCATATGATTTCCAGCACAATAATCACAAGTAACCACCACACTTTGACAACGTTGTGCTTCCAAAGCGTCTAACCTCCTCGGAAGTGTCTCAATCTGTGCTGACAATGCCGAAAGTGTTGCGAGTCTGTCAATCTCTGCTCCCCTTGACCGAGTCATTTTTGCCATCCTTCGACTCTGTTGGGCTGCGATAGCCTCCAACGTCTTCGAGTTTGCCTCAATTTGTATTAGCTCTACGTAAAATGTATTAAGCCCATCAATCCTCGCTTCCTTGGTTGAGTCATGTTCGTAATGGCCATTGATACGCAAAAGTCATCCATGGTACCTAAAAAAGAGAGAAATATAGGAAGAGAATTAAAATAAAATAAAAATATTTAAATTAAGACTACTTTGATTGAAATTAATATTGGTAAAAAAATATTAAACTAATTCCCAAGAACGCCGCCAAAAACTTGTTGGTCGATTTCAAATCATCAATGAATACGCAAGTATACACTATTAACAAGTAATAAAGTGATAAGAAAAGTATCGTTCCCACGAGGAAATTATTTAATAAAAATTACCAATTACTAACTCTTAACCAAATCAATTTTATTTAAAAAAATCGTAAATTGTGATTAAGACAATTAATTCAAATAAATAAAGATTAAGATTCAAATAAATAAAGATTAAGACTCAACAAATGAATTCAGATAAATAAAGATTAAGACTTCAATATCCCCAATTATGAACTATAAATCAATTATCCAATTATCCCAATTATTATGCCTACTGAATTGTTCACAGGAATCCTCAAATGTCAAAAGTCATTTTCCAAGTGATCAATTGACTTCTATTTAATCCAGATTAATCTTGCTATATTCCTATGCAAAACAATTGAATTAAACTCCTTCAATTCCAATTTCTTATGTGTTATATGTGATGAACAAATATTTCCATTCAATTCACGAACCTAATTATCCGCCATGCAAATAACTAAGTCACATGTTATCATACCCAGTTCTAACCCTAGAATTCCTCTTTCAATTCCTTCTAGAGTAACAAGGTAATTACTGATCAAATAATTAATCAATTAACACAAGGCAAGATAAACAACTCACTTTGACACAAATAATTGGAATAAATCGAATAACTAATTTATAGACATCAAAGGTTCAATTGGTAGTCTTAATAAAAGAGTTAGTTCATAATTAATGAATTAAAACCAAGAATCCACAACTGAATAGACATTAAAAGATAAAATTATGATAAGAGAAGAGAATAGAATCTGTTGTCAGCAAATCTGATGCTCCCCTCTTGCTCTTTCTCTTGATCTTCAGTGTTCTTCAATTTGCTTCAATCTCCAATGGATAATTAAGAACTAGGGTTTATATTCTAATCTAATGGAGTGTTTTATCTAGTCTAATATATGTTATCTTCCTTTATTTTATGCCTTACATCATGTATTTATAGGTTACAAGTCTAATTTTTAGCTTAGGAACAAACCCAATCCAATTTGGAGTCAAAAAGGTGTCAAAATTCATCCCAAAACGCGTCCAAGCCTCACCAAACTCTTCCCCAAAGACCTTTGATCAAGCACGACGCTGAACACCGCTTCCCTAGCGCCTCGGAACAATCGCAAATAGCCTTGGTTTGGGCGCCCCGGCGCTGTCCCCATTTTTGGTAATTTTCTGCTCCGATGTCCTTTGGGAAAATGGCCATAACTTCTTTGTCCGAACTCCGATTTAGATGATTTAAGATGTTCCGGAAAGAGGAGACATAGATCTACAGCTTTCATTCTTTAAGTATTTCGAAATAAAGTCCGAAACAATACTTAAATTTGCTCTGAAGTAACTGCTGTGTAAATGAGAAAGCAAAAACGCGAATCTAGCCACCCCAAACGTCGATCAAAGTAACTTTTGTCCCAAATCCTACAAAATAACGTAAAACATGCATGAATATACACAAATACTTAAAAATATCCAAAATATTAAGCTTAAACGCATTCAATTCATGGGTATAAAACTCACTCATCAATGTGTGTGATAATAAATGAGATTGATTATGGACTATTGACCAATGTGATTGGATTTTATTTTAGTTGGAGGCGTGAATGTATGAGTTTTATTAAATTGGGTCTGCGTACCTCGTCTTCTCTAATTTTTCTTAATGTAAATTCTATCTCCATTCTATGTACTCCCGCTTGACTGCTGATCAAGGTTTCTATTTATTTTAAATAGTTTTGTAATAGGAATAATTGGAATTAATTTTGAAGAATTGGAGATCAAGGAGCAAGGAGCGCTTGAAGACCCGTTTGTAATGGAGCCCGGGTTTAAATGTAATAGTTATATTTAAATATTAATTATTGCACCCCTAGGATTTGACTTTTTGGTTTATTTTGTGGTTCTAGTGAACCAAACTAGAATAAAAGTCCATAATCAATCCGGGTAGAATATAGTATTCTATATGTGTATGCTTATAGTATATATATATATATATATATATATATATATATATATATATATATATATATATATGCAAACATGCTTCACATGTTAATTAATATGACGCGTATTTTATATATATATGTGTGCATGCGCGCTAAACAAGATAAGACAAATTAATAACAAACCCCTCCAATTTTTTATATCAAGTCCTAAGTGTTCAAAGATATTTGGAATATCGAACATCGCCTTCTAGCATGATAAAAATAATAGAGTATCAATTATTTATTATAAGTTTGTTGTGTCGCCACAAGGCTTATCTTAATTCTTTGAGATGTTAATTTTATCACATTTGATGTTTATAAAGAAAATTGAACAATGTGGTTTTGTTGTGTCACCACTAGGACAATATTTTTCTTTTTTAAATATATGGAGTGCTAGGTTGGACTTAACTTGGATAATTTTGATTCGGATGTGCAACCACTTGATCAAAATAATCTAAGAGGCAAAATACAAGGAGTTGCATAGTTGATGTAATTGAAAAGAGTTGTCTACCTATTTATTTATATATAGTTTGTTGTGTCACCACAAGGCTATATATATTTGAAATGGGATCCTTATTCTCACTAGTAAATCTTTAATTAGATTTTGCCGAACTATATAAGTGAGGGTAATATTGTTTGATAAAAATAGTGGCAGATACCAATTTAAAATAAGACCTAATTTATTTTGATAATTAATAAAAGAATGTATGCTAAAATGTTGTTAATTACAAATTCATTTACAGAATTTTACAATGTCTAAATTACTATCACTGCGAAGCATATTAGATGTTATTTAACCGGACCGAATTAAACAGATTGGTTAAGGAATTTGAGAATAGTTCTCATGACTGAAAAGCTATCTTATGTCCTTAATACGCCCTACAATGGTTGCAGACAATACCTCTGAGGAAGAGATTGCTACTTTTAAAAAGTGGCAAGATGATGCATAGTTGGCTCAATGCATCATGCTTGCTGATAAGTGGGTTTTATACCTACTTATTGGAAATCAATTTACATGAATTTTGCCCACCTCAAGTACATTTTAGTCTGTTTTAGTCGAATTTCATGTAATTTTTCATTACATGTATTGAGAACTCCTTTTGGTGAAAAAGTGCAGGAAATGGCCTAATTTGGTGGTATTAGAGGGCACGAGGCTAATGGATGCATGAGGTGAGGCACAACCTGGCTGATGTAGATGGCATGAGGTTGACGGATGCATGGCATGAAGGTATAATGGAGCAAGGAGACCAAACAAGGAAAAGAATGAACAAGTCGCAGCAGCAACACTGCAGAACAAGAACCAGAATCCACATACTGCAAGCCGCGCGGCCGCGCGACAGATTAGGCCTGAGGGCGCATGCCCGCGCGAGAGCCCGGCTAGACAATATGACTTACTGCAAATCGCGCGCCCGCGCGAGGAATATACTGAGGGAGCCCGTGATGGCTGAAGCTACTGATTTGTTTTATTTTAATTTCCAATTTTAAAGGGTTGTAATTGATTAAAACGATATCTGACTGGTGTCAAAGATAACTTTGATAACTTGGAATAATTTTTTACGTATTTTTATATCGTAACTAGGGTTTACAATTTGAGAGAGATTACAACGAAGAACGAAGCTAAAACTCCATCTTTTGTAATTCTTCTTGGGATTTTCTGTCATTGTGGATTTTTATTATTGTTTAACTGGATTAATATGAGGATTTGAACGTTAAGATTGGTTTACAATCTGCAATTGGGTTTGATCATTTCTATCCTTCATCTTTCAATTATTTGCTTGTTTATCATGTTTAGCTTTGATCCCATAATGGCTTTTGGTTCAGTCATGAACTAAATTCCATTATGGGATTCTAACGGATTTTAATATGTAGTTTAGTTGCATGCTTGATTACTGGGGTTGTTTTACATATCATATGGAAATTCTATTATGATTGTTTTGCATGTATGAATGCTTGATCACCATTCGTTTCAGTATTCGCATGGAATTGACAATGAACATGCGAGTATGGATTGTAGTCATGATAACATACGTATATGGGGCTGTTTTATATGGCTTGCGTATTTCGTGAATGAGATAGACATATACTTATTCACCGTATGAGTTTAAATAAGGGCTTGTGCTTAAATTCAGTATGATTGCAATTTCACATAGACATATGGTGATTTTGGTTATATTGATGATTACATGGAGTTTATTGCTTGTGGATGCTGTGTAAGTATGTCATAGAGCATTGAAAAATGGCTATGACTCTATTAGTGCTCTTTGCTATTTTCCTGTGATATGTGAACGTTTCTTGCATGATAGTGGTAATTAGATGAAATATTAAACGAAGTTAGGATCCCATTATTTCCAGATTTGATATATTTCGTTATTATTCTTATTTTAGTTATTATTTTCTTTTAGAAAAATTCACAATTATAATTCTTGGTTTGAGCATATAGAAATAGTGATTTGATTGATGAATAGTAGTTTAAATTGAACAACTTTCTCTGTGGGATCGATACTTTTCTTAATCTGTATTACTTGTTGACACATGTATGCTTGCATGAGTTAGAGCTCTTTTATCAGAACTGAAAAAGAGGCAACAAGTTTTTGGCGCCGTTGCAGGGGAAAGACGTTTAGTTTAAATAATTATCATCAATTTTAAGCTATCTTGTATGACTTAGACATATCTATTCTTATCTAATTTCTATTTTTGTTTGTTTGTGATTTCAGGTACTTGTAGATTTTTAAGCACACGCGATCATCCAACTCAGACTTAACACCAGCACAGGATAACATTAACGGAAGGGGTTGGAAAGAAAGTGTGTGGAGAAATTTGAAAGCTCAGTTAGAGAATACTACAGTTAGTATGGCAGAAGAACAGAGAATTGAGCAAAGAGAAGAGCACCGGGCTCTACGAGATTATTCCATGCTGAACATAAACGAACTACAGTCTAGCATAGTCAGATCGGCGATAGTAGCGAATACTTTTGAGATAAAACTGGGCACTATTCAGATGGTGCAGAACTCGGTTCAGTTTGGGGGTGCTGCTACGGATGATCCAAATGAACACTTATTAAGCTTTATAGAAATTTTGTGATACATTTCGATACAACAGTGTGACGGAGGATGCTATCAGACTTAGGCTATTCCCATTCTCATTGAGGGATAAGGCGAGAAGTTGGCTTCATTCTTTGCCATCAGGGTCAATCACTACATGGGAAGACTTAGCACAGAAATTCCTAGCCAAGTTCTTCCCAATGGCTAAAACTACAAAGATGAGGACAACTATATGTCAGTTTGAGCAACAACAAGGAGAGTCTTTATATGAGGCATGGGAGAGATATAAAGAGATGCTAAGGAAGTTTTCGCATCACGGTATGCCAGATTGGATGGTGATCAACACTTTTTACAATGGATTGGGCTGACAGTCAAGATCTATTGTAGATGCAGCTGCAGGAGGGGCATTATGGGCAAAAAGCTATGACGAGGCCTATACACTTATTGAGACTATGGCAGCTAATGACTTTCAGAATCCTACATCTCGGATGTCACAGCCCAAGGTAGCAGGTGTGTTGGAGGTAGATGTTATCACTTAGTTGTCAGCACATATGGCAACTACGGCAAAGAAGATAGACACGATAGCCGAGAGCAATGTGAAAACAGTTGCCTTCGTTTGTGAGATTTGTGCAGGGTCACATTCCACGGATCAGTGCACAATTAGCTCAGAGTCGGTACAGTATGTGAGCAACTACTGGAAAGACCAAGGTCAATTTCAGAACACATACCACCCCAACAATCGAAATCATCCAAACTTTAGTTGGTCGAATAACCAAAGAAATCAACAAAGTCGGGTTTCAAATTAATCATCAATTCTAGTCAAACCAAATTTCACCCACGGTATACAATCGAAACCAATTTTACGGGATTTTCTCATCAACAACAACAACATCACACTCCAAATTGCACCTCGGCAGAAAAGAAATCTCGGAGTGGAGGAGATGATGCTGAAGTACATGGCAAATACGGAGGTCATGATCAAGAGCCAAGCAGTGGCTATTAAGAACTTGGAGACTCAGATGGGGCAAATGGCGAGCATGCTTAACAATAGGCCCCAAGGTTTTTTGCCAAGTAATACGGAGACAAATCCAAGAAGAGATGTGAAGTAACAGTGCCAAGCGATAACATTAAGATTTGGGAAAAATCTGACAGACACTGTAAGTCGCGCTTGAAAACACTAACGAGGCAGAGCAGGTGACTGTTGATGAAGAAGATCTAGAAAAATTTGAGTCGCAGTAGGTCGAGAAGGATAAAACAGGTTCAGTTGAAAAGCCTAAGAGTTCAGCCCCACCAATTCACCCTCAAGTACCGTATCCGCAAAGATTAACTAAGTAGAGGGAGGATAAACAGTTTAGCAAGTTCTTGGAGGTATTCAAAAAGCTACAGATCAACATACCTTTCACCAAGGCATTGGAACAAATTCCAAGTTATGCAAAGTTCATGAAGGGTATATTATTAAGGAAGAGGAGATTAAATGAGTTTGAGACAATGGCCTTGACTGAGGAGTGCAGTGCAGTGCTTCAGCAGAAATTACCTCCAAAGTTGAAGGATCCGGGCAGCTTCACAATTCGATGCACAATTGGGAAGGTGAACTTCAGTAAGTGTTTATGTCATCTTGGGGCAAGCATAAATTTAATGCCTTTGTTAGTATTCAATCAGTTGGGATTGCCGGCTCCCAGGCCGACAAACATCATTACAGCTAGCTGACAGATCCATCACGTATCCATGTGGAATTGTTGAAGATGTGTTGGTAAAGGTGGATAAGTTTATCTTTTCGGCTGACTTCATCATCTTAGACTACGAGGAGGACAAGAGCATACCAATAATACTAGGGAGACCATTCTTAGCCACAGGCAGAGCTTCAATAGACGTGCAAAAAGGGGAACTCATAATGCGTGTACATGATCAGGAAGTTGCCTTTAATGTCTTCAAGGCGACGAAGCTCCCAACAGATGATGAAAAGTGTTTCCGGATTGATCGGGTGAATCAAGGCCTAAATGAAGAAGTACAGAGTTTGGTGAAGGATGAACGGTTGAGTGGTATACTTGGTGAAAATTCAGAGTTGAAGGTAGAACCATTGACAAAAGCTGAAGTTATTAAATTTTGGGGTGAGGTGGACAAGCAGGACGTCACCTCAACTATTCTGTTGACATGATACTCAGAGACAGTCAAGCTAATTGACTATAACTTAGCGCTTGATGGGAGGCAACCCATTATTTTTATCCCTATATTCTTTTTAATCATTTAGTTAGAGTGATTTGGTTAGCTCATTTTTAATTCATTTGGAATAGTTTGTCTGTGGTGCGTGAGGGAGGATGTAGAAGAATTGGCATTGAGAAGGTTTGAAAGGGGTTAGATTTTATTTGGTCACTAATTCATATCTTAATAGTGTGCATTAATGTCTATGTTGGTCTCTGCAAGTGAAGACATCACTGGTATGCAGATTGGAATTGAGCATCAGAAGTATAGAAGTCAGGATCACGCGGCCACGTAACCTATGCTGTACAAACTCCCGCGCCCACGCGTCAAGTCAATTAAAACAAAATTCACACCCATACCACACATACAAGGCTCAAGCCCATGCGTGCAAGATTAAAACTCATGGCCACCATGCATGACACCCGGGCCGAGACAGATTTGAAAATTTTAAAAACGAGTTGTGGACCCTTTGGACTCTCATTTGAAATAATAACAGAAGCACAATCACAGTGTCTCTCCATAACTCACGTCTCTATCAGTTATAAATTGAAGCCGTACATCTCTCAATCATATATCCACGATTCTCTCCACGTTCAAAGTTCACACCCACGTTCTCATCCGTAGTATAAAGCTAGGGTTCCTTATTTGGGTTTGCAGAAACGAAGTTGGGAGGTTATCACTTCAGAAGCTTTCATTCATTCTCTATAGAATTCATCTGCATTTATCTCTATCAAAGCAAATGGGTCCAAAAAGAGCTCGCTCAGCTTCATCTTCTTCCTCATCTTCCTATGGCAGTCAAGGGGAAGACATTGTCGACCACACCAAGTTCCTGTGTTTGGAGGCCCAGCAGGAGTATTACAGAGTTGTGGCAAAGACGTTTGTCAGAGAAAGGGGATTCAAACCGGAAGGACAGGATGGACAATTGTGTGTCATGATTCACAAGAGAGGCTGGGATGGACTGACTGCCACTCCCATGCCCATTCCAATGAGCATAGTCCGTGAGTTCTACGCCAACGCCAAGGTCACAATGAGCGGTATCTCTATGGGTCGCGGGTTGACTCACTGAGACACCACCAAGAGGGGCTGGTAATTGGATCACAGGGGCACATATGGAAACAGACTTGGAGCTTGTTATTGCGGAATTGTACGTGTCAGGCACGAAGTGGACTTACAAAGTCAGCACGAACCAGCCTCGCATATTGCCAGCAGCCGCACTGAATCGATATGACAAGGCATGGAATTTGTTCATGTGTGCGAAGCTATTGCCTTCGTCTCATCAGCATGAGATTACAGCGGAAAGGGCCATAATTCTGTGGGGTATAATTATGGGCAAGTATATTGATTTTGGCCATCTCATCCACTAGAATATGTTCCGGTATCAGCAGGGAGGCACCACTGGGAGCATTCCACATGCTTCTGTGGTAGCTATGCTATGTGCTCATCAGGGATGTAACTGGGGAAATGAATAAATGCAATATCCGAGCCAGGACATCACACATGCCATCATTGCTAAATTTGAGGACTGGGCAGGAGGCATGCCACACCCACGAGGACAAGGATTTATTCTGCAGCCCATATTTCCCGAGCCATCACAGTAGCCCCCTCAGACCGATGAGGCAGGTCCGTCGACACGACCAGATGCTCCTCATGGTGATCGCCAGCTCCGAAGGTTGGAGCGATGAGTTGATGCCAAATATGACAATTTTGGAGTGTTTGATACGGGTGTCACACGAGCCTTGGCCAAGGCCTTTGAAGAGCAAGGAACAATGCTAGAGTGGCCTCAGTTCGGGACCGCAATGCCTTATTCACCACCCGAGGAGGATGGTCAAGCCGATCATTAGGGGAGTTTTCTGTACCCTTTACCTTCATTCAATGGGGCATTGAATATTATAAGTTTGGGGGTATTGGGGTAGTAGTATAGTTGCATATAGTTTCATTTAGTTTGTGCATGTTTAGTTTTAATTTTGCATGTTTATGTGTTAGTTAAAATTTTGCAGAAATTTTTAATTTTTAGTTATTATTGCTTGTGTTAGGATGCTTTAGTTTGCATGTCTCACAATGTTTAGCTTTATAGAAATTTTTTCCTAGCCAATGATGATAGTGAATTGTGAAGGATTCTTGAGTATTATGGATAACATGAGATAAGTTATAATGTTGTACACGATGGAATTCATATTGCTGTTTAAATGCTTTCAGTTTACACGGATGTGTTCACAATCACTTATAGGTATAAGAATTATGTGTTGTATTGCTTGTTAGAAAATGTAGTTTTAAAAAGAGAAATATGTGGAAATGCATGTAGACTGGACAAACATTGCCATTTGAACTTTAGGAAAACATGGGTATGCTATGTATAAAAAAAAATCAAATAACAGTAACGTGGCTAGTCTTATTTCAGGGCCCTGGCTACTTGAGTAATACGCCCGAGGGGATTGTCTCTACACCTAGCGCCCTAAGGTCTTTCATGGTCTGGGAGTCGTTGGTTGAAAGCTCGCTAAGGGGTAGCAGTGTTGCCTAATGGAATAAGGCATTGCACAGTCATGTATTAAAAAAAATGAGAAAAAGAAAGAAAATAGCAATAAACACCGCGGGAAAGAGCAAAAATTGCCCTCGTGAGTAGCAATAAAGCAGTTAAGCCCATTGTTGAACTTTAGTTTGTTTGGATATGTTGGAACAGTTTTCGTTGCATAAGTATACATGATTCTTAATTTAAACTATAATTTTCTATTGTGAGCAGTTCAACATGTATATTCTGTGCTTGAATCAAGTTTTGGTGAACAATACACACACACACACTGCATCTCTGTAGCATGTATGAATTATTTGAGTGTACGATGTTATGCTTATGGTTTGGTTTGAAATGATATTCTAGAATCTGAATAATTCATTGATGCAATTCGGACTAAAATTCTGTTGGAGCTGGAACTATGTGAGACTAGATTGCATCATAGCTTAGTTGCATAGTAGTGTAGCGGCATTTTCAATGTTAGTTAGCATGCATTGCTTGAAGGCAAGCAATAGTTCAAGTTTTGGAGTATTTGATAAGTGGGTTTTATACCTACTTATTGGATATCAATTTACGCGAATTATGCCCACCTTAAGTACATTTTAATCTGTTTTAGTCTCATTTCATGTTATTTTGCATTGCATGTACTAAGAACTCCTTTTGGTGAAAAAGTGCAGGAAATGGCCTAATTTGGTGGTATTAGAGGGCACGAGGTGAGGCACAAGCTGGCTGATGTAGATGGCATGAGGTTGACGGATGCATGGCATGAAGGTATAATGAAGCAAGGAGACCAAACAAGGAAAAGAATGAACAAATCATAGCAGCAACACTGCAGAACCAGAACCAGAATCCACAAACTGCAAGCCGCATGGCAAATTAGGCTGAGGTGGCGCTCCGCTCCCGCCAGCCCAACTAGACAGACAACATGACTTCGCAAGTCGCGCACACCGCAAGGAAGGAATATATTAGGGTAGCGCGTCACATGCTGCGAATGGTCAAGTCACCGATTTGTTTTATTTTAATTTCCAATTTTAAAGGGTTGTAATTGATTAAAACGATATCTGACTGGTGTCAGAGATAACTTTGATAACTTGGAATAATTTTTTACGTATTTTCATATCGTAACTAGGGTTTACAATTTGGGAGAGATTCGAACGAAGAACGAAGCCAAAACTCCATCTTTTTTAATTCTTCTTGGGATTTTCTGTCATTATGGATTTTTATAATTGTTTAACTGGATTTATATGAGGATTTGAACGTTAAGATTGGTTTACAATCTGCAATTGGGTTTGATCGTTTCTGTCCTTGATCTTTCAATTGTTTGCTTATTTATCATGTATAGCTTTGATCCCATAATGGCTTTTGGTTCGGTCATGAACTAAATTCCATTATGGGATTCTAACGGATTTTAATATGTAGTTTAGTTGCATGCTAGATTGCTGGGGTTGTTTTACATATCATATTGAAATTCTATTATGATTGTTTTGCATATATGAATGCTTGATCACCATTCGTTTCAGTATTCGCATGGAATTGACAATGAACATGCGAGTATGAATTGTTGGCATGATAGCATACGTATATGGGGCTGTTTTATATGACTTGCGTATTTCGTGAATGAGATAGACATATACTTATTCACCGTATAAGTTTAAATAAGGGCTTGTGCTTAAATTCAGTATGATTGCAATTTCACATAGACATATAGTGATTTTGGTTATATTGATGATTATATGGAGTTTATCGCTTGTGGATGCTGTGTAAGTAGGGCATAGTGCATTGAAAAATGGCTATGACTCTATTAGAGCTCTTGGCTATTTTCCTGTGATATGTGAACGTTTCTTGCATGATAGTGGTAATTGGATGAAATATTAAATGAAGTTAGGATCCCATTATTTCTAGATTTGATATATTTCGTTATTATTCTTATTTTAGTTATTATTTGCTTTTAGAATAATTCAAAATTATAATTCTTGGTTTGAGCATATAGAAATAGTGATTTGATTGATGAATAGTAGTTTAAATTGAACAACTTTCTCTGTGGAATCGATACTTTACTTACTCCGTATTACTTGTTGACATGTGTATGCTTGCATGAGTTAGAGCTCTTTTATCATAACTGAAAAAGAGGCAACACTTGCATCTATGAGTAACGAGCTTCAGTGTCAGCCTGAAACTATGGATACTCCTACTATACTCCTGCACGTCA
This sequence comes from Panax quinquefolius, assembly GCA_020205615.1. NCBI lineage: Eukaryota > Viridiplantae > Streptophyta > Magnoliopsida > Apiales > Araliaceae > Panax > Panax quinquefolius. Next base: position 114,456 of record JAINUW010000656.1, on the reverse strand, counting down.
AGTAGTTAATGGTGAAGAAAGTAGGACTAATAGATATTAGATATCTAAGGAGCTCTTTCGATCTAGAATGACTAATGACACCACAGTACAGACACATGCCCTAAACATTATCAATTTTATTGATCAATTAGGACAACAAGTTTTGTCATGGATGGAGATTTGAGTCAAGATTTGATCTTGCACTTAATCCCGGACTCTTTTCACAATTGTTGTGAATTTTTCATATGAACAAGCTAGATATCAGCCTCACTGATTTGCTTAACATGTTGAAAAATGTTGAGAGTCACTTTCCAAACAAGAAAGACCATGTCTTACTAGTATGAGCCAAAAGATCTTCTGAAAAGAAGAACGATTCAAAGAAGGTAAATAGAAAGGCAAAAACAAAGGATAATAAGAACAAAACTGATACGGATAGCAAAGGAGTTTGCTTCCACTGCAATAAGCATGGACACTAGAAGGAAACTGCAAGAAGCATCTTGCAGAGGAAAACCAGAAGAAACTTAGTGAAGTTTTTCAGATACAAATATAATTTTGTTCATGATTTAAAATAATTTTTTCTTTAATTCAAGGTTTTACTTGGGTATTGGATACCAACTTTGGTTATAATAAATATAGATTTATGAAGGGACGAATCAGAAGTAGAAAGCTAAACAAAGGATAAGTAATCCTATATCTGGTAAATGAAGCAAAGGTTGCTGCATTAGCCATGGGAACTTATAGTTTAGCAATGCCTACGGGCAAATCTATTAAGTTAATAAATTGTTATTGTATTCCAGTACTTGTTAGAAACATTATTTCTATTTTGTTGTTAGACAATGAAATCTTTGGTATTATATTTAAGAACAACTGTTGTTCTATTTATAATAATAATGTTTTGTATGGAACTAGAATATTACTTAATGGATTTTGTATACTTGACTTACGTAAAGATTATTTCGCAAATTGAACAAACTTGTATAAGAAAAGGAAATGATCATTCAAAAAATTGAATGTGTGTATTTGCTGAAATACAATTTTGAATTATTTGAAAGGTTCAAAGAATTCAAAAGTGAAACAAATTGGTAAAGTATTAGGATTCTTTGATCGAATCAAGGAAGGAATACTTGTGCAATGAGTTTTTAGATCATCTCAAATGGTTTTCTCACAATGGTCGCCTCCTTATACACAATAATTAATTGATGTATCTGAAAGGAAAAATCGTACCTTGTTGGACATGGTGCGGTCTATAATGATTTTACCGACATTCCAATATCTTTCCAGGATAATGTCCTAGAAATGGCTGCATATCTACGAAAAAGTAACCTCAAAATTTGGCCCCAAGACTCCATAAAAGTTATGGACAGGGAGGATTCCTAATCTTAAGTATGTTAAGATAAGGGGTTGTCCAACTTACATGAAAAGGTTTCAAAGGATAAGCTTGGGACAAAATTTGACAAGTACAGATTTGTGGGACATCCTAAAGTAAGTTTAGAGTATATGTTCTATAATCCTACTTAGAAAAATGTGTTTGTTGTGAAACACGCTACCTTCTAAGATAAAGGTGTTTATCAATAAAGGAACTAGTGGGAGGATAATAGATCTTGAAGAGTTTAAGAACCACAAATCACTATAAGTCAAATAAGAGGAACTTGTAGATAGACCTATTATACCACAACCGAATTGTAAATCTAGAATAGTACCGAAGATACCTGGGAGGTATGGATTCATCATGGATGACGATGATGAGGTATACATCATAAAGATGATGATCCAGTTACATACGATGAGGTAAGAGTTGTAGACACTTTGAGAAACGGATTGAAGCAAGCTTCTCAAAAATGGAACATTCGTTTTGATGAAACAAATCAAAAGAGTTTGATTTTATCAAAAACAAGAATGAACCTAGTGTGTACAAAAGAGTCAGTGGGAGCGTCGTGACATTTCTAGTATTATATGTTGATATATTACGGATAAGGAATGACATGACAATGCTAGAATCAGTAAAGATAAAGTTGTCGAAACATTCTTCCATGAATGATTTGGGAAGAGTATCGTAATCGAGGATATAAATCTATATAGATAGATTTAAAAGGATGCTCGACTTAACCCAAGTAACGTATATTTATTTGATGTTAAAGTTGTTTAGCATGGCAAACTCCAAGAGATGTCTCTTGTTGATGAGCCATGGAGTGTATCTTTCTTAATAGTCCCCATAGACTCATAAAAGAGAGATCGCATGAGCAACTATCATGTATGCAATGAAATATAAAAGACTAGATGTTGATCGGTCATATTCTGGAGAAGTTCACTGTGAGTCAGTGAAAACATCTTAAAGTACTTAACCGACACTAAGGATGTGATCATATTCATGATGGGTCTGAATTAAAACTAGAGGGCTTAACAGAATCAAGTTTTTCAGACTGACCAAGACAACGATAAATCCACTTTAGGGTAAGGTGTTACCTTAAACGATGGTGCAGTAAACTGAAAAGGTTTCAAACAGTAAAGAGTTGCTAATTTAGATCAGAAGACAAAGTATATAGCTATAAATGAAGCTGTAAGTTGATTATTTGGATGAAAATTTCATTACAGAACTAGGAATAGTTCCTAAGTCTCATCTTGGATCTAAACATGTGTTATGACACTTTCATTTGATTATGTGAATCATTGAAAAATGGGAAATCACTATAGAGATAGTGGACGCTCAAGAACAACATTACATATCCATTAACTAAAGCTTATCCAACAGCAGGATAATCATCACTTAGAGAAGAAGGGTATGAGATACCATGACAATTGGCTTTAGTGCAAGTAGGAGATTGAAAGTAGGTTGCACACAAGCCAATCATGTTTGATGATAAAGCATATACTTTGTAACAATCTTATTCATTTATTAATAAAAGTATTAATTTATTAAAGGCTTGTAATTATCTACATGACACTATTTTATAATATGTGATAAACTCATAGTTTTAAGCAGTGATTTTAGAATAATGATGATGATCATTCTAATGAGATTTAAATTCTTAGAAAGCTTAAAACGAAAATAGTTCCCAATCGTTGGATTACTAAATTGGGGATTAGTGAATCCGGATAGATTGGTACATACGTTGCTTGCTCATTGGATGAGGATGAATGATCTCATGATCATTTGTATGGAGACACTAAAGCAAGTATGTAGGTGCTTATTAGAGAATAAGTTCACTGAACGTGGCTCGCTAAGGAATACCTAATGGAGTTTTACTTACTTGTCAATAGGAATTCATGTTGTGATAGTAGTACAAGTGATCCTTGGACTTGAGATCATCATAGTATCTTGTGTATGATGAGTTATACTTTGACTTATTCCTTAAGACCCTTAGGGTATATCAAAGGCTATGCTTGGGTATAATAAGTTGTACATGGAGATAATGTATGATCAATAAAGAATCTACCACTTCTAATAAAAGAAGAGAAATATCCTATGTGATTCAATAAATGACAACCCAGTAGTCCTTGGCCAAGGCATAATGAAATTAGAAAGGAGTTTCTAATTTGCATTATTTGGAATTGTGCATTTAAGAGTCAAAATCCATATAATTAAATAAAATAAGACTTGACAGTAATTCCATGTCTTATATTTAATTGGGACATTGTATGGTGGAAGGATTGAATTGTATGGTAACTATTTACTCAAAGGTTCTTTTATGATTAATGTTGAAATCTATATTATCCGGAAAGTTGTTGATCGCTAAGAGACTTATCCCTATCAGAGAATAAATATTACTTATTTAAATAAATTAATAGTTTAATTTATTTATTTAAATAAGATTAGAATTGTTCTAATTGATTTATTCACAACCCTGGTTTAATATGGAGAACCTAAAGAGTCGCATTTACAAAAAAGGAAGAATAATTATTTAAGAAGTTAATGGCATAATCGTAATAATAAGTTAAGTATATTTAATTTAATTTATAGTGATAGAATAAATTAAATATCTTAATATTTATTATTTAATATTTTGAAAATATTAAATATAAATTAATATGAGGAGTCTTATTATTATTATTATTATTATTATTATTATTATTATTATTATTATTATTATTATTATTATTATTATTATTATTTAATTCCTAAAGGAGTTTGGGAATTAATTAATAAAAGTACTGTCATATATTTCTAATAAGATTAGGAGACAAATTAATTAAAAGATTTTAATTAATTATTCCTAATAAGATTGGGAGCATAATTAATTAAAATAAAACCCAATTCCTTAATTGTTAAGGAGGGCTACCCACATCTATATATAAGAGGAGTCTTATTATGGGTGGGGTGGTTGACATTTTCAAATATACGTAATTCCAATAGTTGGGAGAGTATACCCTTTTTTATGAGAGATAAAAAAAACTAGGGTTTTGCCAAATACACATCTTCTTGAATCTTTCTTCTTCCTTGGTGGATCACCTCTAGAGGCCAAACACTTGGGTGACTAACATTTATCAAAGGAAGGAACCAAACCCGGTGGATTCAAGTTGAACGTGAAAGGATTTAGAGGTGAACTTGTACCTGAGGAAGCTCCAATCTTCAAGGGTATGATTCTTGTTCTTTATCATTTCATTTAATTAATAATTGTGCATAAAGGATGATCCGGGTATATGGTTTGTAAAATTTTAAAACTCTATCTTATCACGTTTCCACCTATTTTGTACAATTTGATTGCGTTCATGAATATTACAAACCTAACACTTACATTTTTCAATTGATCCACCAAAAATTCATTCACTTCCAATGCATTCATCACATACATCATTGGTGATGTCCAATAACCCCATAACCACTTCTTTACATCCACTTATGCAAAATAAGGGAGGAGGGAGGGGGGGGGGGCAATTGATCAGTGTATAACTAAATATGAGAAAAGTTATTTTTAAATTAAGTTGGCATTCTATACCTCGTGATATGACAACGCCCCCAAGAGAAAAAAGTATAAGCAATGTAAATGCACCAATGTGTTTGCAACAGACATATCCCTACTCACTGCTCCAATAAATTAGTATAATGCATAACCCATCTGGTTGAGGAGTACGAGTAGAAAGTACTGTTTAAACAATCTGTGCAATGGGATATTTCTTTCATCATCATAAAGAGATCAAGAAACATGTGAAGTAAGTTTCTAGACATAGAATCAATATAGTCATTTTTTAAACTTTTACCTTCCAGCATTTGGATCAAAGCCAATAACATAGTAAGTCAGGAATGCCCAAAGGGCAACTTCAATAAATGCAACGGGGATCTTCATGATCCATGAAGGAAGCCCATATGACCATGATGGAAAAAAGAGAAGATCCCTTTGCTTGTAAAAGACAGGAAGCCACTAACGTCAGGTAAAATAAGCCAAAGGTTTGTGTCAGTTAAAATAACCCAAAAGCCATAAGGCTATGTTTGGTTACACACTAATTCCCCATACAAGATTATTTAAATAATATTTATATTATATAGTTAAACTTGTCACACATGTAACCCTTTTTAATAGCTTAAATTTATAATTATAATAATTATATTCTTATTATAATTATTCTTATAATAAATAATTAAATAATTATATATCTAATTTAATTAATAAATTAGAAACATCACTTTATTTAATTTATTCATTTAATATTAAACAATTCACTTAATTTAATTATTTTCTTAAATATTAAGCAATTGATTTAATTTAATTATTTCCTTAAATTAAATCCTTCAAATAAAATTATCATCACTCAATTTAATTTACACTAACCAATTTAATTACTAAATTGATTTACTATAATTCATCAATAAATTATTTAAAAATATTTATTTAATTCCATAAATATTTAAATTAAATTACAAATTTCTCGATCGTTACATCCTTCCCTCTTTAAAAGGATTTTGTCCCCAGAGTCACAACTTGAAAAATTTATTCATTACATTCTTCCCTCTTTAACAAGATTCTGTCCCTAGAATCGCTATACAAAATCAAGCAAACAATTGAGGATGATTCTTCATCATAATACTTTCAAGTTTCCACGTAGCTTCTTTAACATTGTGGTTCCTCCAGATTACCTTAACAGAAGGTATCACCTTATTCCTCAGTACCTGTTCTTTTCTATCAACAATTTGAACATGGACTTCTTCATATGACAAATCTTTCTCAAACTGTAAGGGCTCATATTCGATAACATGTTTATAGTCAGGCTTATATGGCCTTAATACTGATATATGGAAAATATTATGAATATGCTCCAACTCCGGAGGTAAAGCTACCTCGTACGCCACTTCACCAATTCGTCGAAGCACTTTGAAAGGTCCTATAATCCTAGGGCTTAATTTCCCCTTCTTGGCAAACAGAATTTTCCCCTTCCAGGGAGACACTTTTAAGAAAACATAACTACCGACATCGAATTCTCGATTTTGTCAATGATGATCGGCATTTCTACTGTCTATCTTGTGCTGCGATCAATCTAGCTCGAATAACCTTGATGATCTCGACAGTCTGCTATACCAATTCTGAACCCAATAGCTGACATTCACCTACCTCATCCCAGCATAACGGAGTTCTGCATTTTCTGCTGTATAACGCTTCGTAAAGCGGCATGCCAATACTCGCGTGGTGACTATTATTATAAGCAAATTCCACCAATGGTAGATGGTCATCCCAATTTCCCGTGAAATCCATGATACAAGCTTTGAGCATATCTTCTAGTGTTTGGATAGTTCTCTCACTTTATCCGTCGGTCTGAGGATGGTACGCTGTGCTCATTCTTAGCTGTGTTCCTAAACATTCTTGTAACCGTTTCCTGAAATTAGATGTGAAACGTGGATCTCTGTCTGATACAATGGACACAGGTACACCGTGCCTTGAAATAATTTCCTTCACGTACAGTTTTGCTAACCGATCTAGTGTAAATCGAATCTTGATTGGCAAAAATTGTGCCGACTTTGTCACGGTCGACAATCACCCAAATGGCATCGTAACCTTGTTGGGTTGTTGGAAGACCTACCATAAAATCAATTGTGATATACTCCCATTTCCATTCTGGTATGTCCAATGGTTGTAATAATTCGCTTGGCCTTTGATGTTCAACTTTGACTTTCTGACACGTTAAGCATTTCGCCACACACTCAGCCACATCCCTCTTCATATTCGGCCACAAAAAATGATGTCTATGATCTTGATACATCTTTGTACTCCCAGGGTGAATCGAATTTCTTGAGTTATGAGCTTATCTCAGAATTTCCTCTTTAACTTCTGGTACTTGCGGTACCCAAAATCTCCCTTCTAATTGAAGTAACCCTTCCGAATGGATTTTGAATTTGTTTTCATCACCTACGAATATTTTTCTGTTTAATCTTTTCGCAGTCTTCATCCTGTAGTTATGCATTTTTCACTTTATCTACCAATGTTGAACTATTTCCCATCTGAAATAACTTTTCATCGGATTTTGTCAGACATTTAATTTCTAACTCCATCTTAGCCATTTTTGACACTAGCTTCTCTTGATCAGTTAAAAACATTAACTTCTCCCGTCCCTTCCTACTTAGAGCATCAGCAACAACATTCGCCTTTCCGGGATGATAGAAAATCTCACAGTCATAGTCTTTAATCAACTCCAACCATCTTCTTTGTCTCATATTCAAATTTTTTTGTGTAAAGATATACTTCAGATTTTTATGGTCAGTATATATATCACACCTCTCTCCATAAAGATAATGTCTCCAAATTTTTAGGGCAAACACCACCGCCGCCAACTCTAAGTCATGAGTCGGATACCGTTTCTTATAATCTTTCAGCTGACGTGATGCATACGCAATAACTCTGCCGTTCTACATAAGCACACAACCTAGTCCTTTATGTGATGCATCACTATACACCACATAATTTCATGTATCATCGGGCAACGACAACACAGGTGCTAAACTCAACCTCATCTTTAATTCTCGAAAAATTTCCTCACACTTCTCTGTCCAAATAAACTTAACCTCTTTCCTAGTTAAATTTGTCAACAAAGTCGCGATCTTGGAAAAGTCTTGAATAAAACGCCTGTAGTAACCTGCCAATCCTAAGAAACTCCTTACTTCTGACGGTGTCTTTGGCTAATCCCAGTTTATTACTGCTTCAACCTTTGATGGATCTACCAAAATTCTGTCCTTATCAATAACGTGTCAAAGAAACTGTACACGTTCCAACCAAAATTCATATTTTGAGAACTTAGCATACAACTTCTCTTTTCTCAACGTCTCCCACGTTAATCTCAAATGTTCCACATGCTCCTCCTTGGTTTTGGAATATACCAATATATAATCAATAAACACCACAACAAATTTGTCTAAGAATGGTTTAAACACCTTATTCATCAAGTCCATGAACGCTGCAGGTGCATTAGTTAAACCAAAAGACATAACCAGAAACTCGTAATGACCATATCGAGTCTTGAATGCTGTTTTTAGTACATCCTCCGGGCTCACCTTCAACTGATGATAACAACTTCTCAAGTCTATCTTCGAGAAATATCTCGCTCCCTTCAAATGATCGAACAAATCATCGATTCTAGGTAATGGATACTTATTTTTAATCGTGACCTTATTCAATTCTCTGTAATCAATGCAGAGCCGCATCGATCCGTCTTTCTTCTTAACAAACAACACCAGTGCTCCCCATGGAGAAACACTCGGCTGAATATACTTCTTGTCGAGAAATTCTTGCAATTGCACCATCAACTCTTTCATTTCTACCAGGGCCATTCTGTATGGTGCTTTAGATATTGGGGTCGTTCCTAGTAGTAAGTCAATCACAAACTCGATTTGTCGATCCGGCGGAAGACCCGACAAATCGTCTGGAAATACGTCTGCAAAATCTCTTATGATCGGAATTTCTTCTAACTTTGCACTCTTCTTCTGTGTATTGACTATGTAGGCTAAGTATCCTACACATCCTTGTTTCAACAATTTCTTGGCTTGAATCACCATCAAACAACTTGCTTGTCGAAGTGACTTGCTGCTAAAGAGCACAACCTTTGACGGAGTCATAAGGTTAACACACTTCCTTTGGCAATCAATTACTACTCCGTAATTGAGTAACCAATCCATTCCCAGTATAATATCAAATTCACCAAGTCTAATCAGTATCAAATCTACCATCATCTCGTGATCTTTTATAACCACCCTACAATTCCTATATATGTATCTGACATGAATCACTTCCTTATTCGCAATCTCTATACTTAAGGGAAATTCTAATTCTTCTTGGGGTAAATCTAAATTTTGAGCAAATTCATCGGATATAAATGAACAAGTAGCACTCGAATCAAATAGTACATAAGCATTAATACCATTAATTGGAATGATACCTGACACCACATCCTTGGACTGTACAACATCCTGCACGATCATATTGAAAGTCCTTGCGGTAGGTCGGCTTGATTGTGCTGATCCAGAGATAGTCAATGCACCACCATCGTTGTTGTTTCCTTTTCCGCCACTTGCACTTCTCGCTAGCTTCTTAGGGTAGTCACGAGCCATGTGATCCTTCGAACCGCAGGTAAAGCATGCTCCTTTCTTCAGACTAAAATAGTTCGGTTCAATGTGTCCCTCCCGACCGCAGTTGAAACACACTCGCTTTCCCTTCAAACATACCCCAGTATAGTTCTTCCCGCACGTTGGACAAGCTTCAAACTTTTTTCTTCTGCTAATTTCCTTGCTGTCCTCCTGCAGTCGAATTCTCGCTCCATTTCCTCTTTTGATTGTTACTTCCGACATTACTACCACTAGCCTTATTCTCATTCTCATTTTTCTTCTTCTTCTTCTGTTCTTGGTTGTACTTGGTCAAGGCATCGCTTCCACCTTCTACTATAATTTCATTCTCCAGTACCACCGCAAATGTATTTAACTAGAACATTGAAACCTTGCTGTAAAGCCAGGGCTTCAATCCTTGTTCGAATATTCTTGCTATGCGTTCATCAGTATTGACTTGATAAGTGGAAAACCTTGCCAACTCGTTAAATTTCGCAGCATATTCCGGCACCGTCATAGTTCCTTACTTCAACTCCAGAAATTGCACTTCCAACTAATTCTGAGAACTCGCTAGAAAGTACATTTCAAAAAACATTTCCTTAAATCTATCCCACGCTATCACTCCTTGTCCTTCACGAACCTTATTTGCCTGCCACGAGTAGCTAGCTTCAGACTTCAGCATGAACATTGCGAATGCGGTCTTCTAATCCTCGTTAACTCTAGCAACATCGAACAACTTCTGTATTTCTATGATCCAGGTTTTGGCTTCCACTGGATTCATAGACCCTTGAAACTCTGTCGGTCCAACCGATTTGAACTCTTTAAAGGTCGTGACTTGAGTTTGCGGTTCATTTGCAAGTGCACCCATCAACAGAGCTACCGACTGCTGAACTGAATTATCGTTGGTCTCGTTGTTATTATTGGTAGACCCCTCAGGAGGTGCTTGTTGACGTGGTTGTCTTCTTCTAGGGGGCATCTTCTGTTAAGATATACGCTTATTAGATCATTACTCAACTTCTTGGGTATTAGAAGTTTAAGTTAAACATTCCAAGACTAAAGCTATATCACATAACATTTCAAATAAACTTTGATATTTTATTTATTCATAACGTTTTAAAACATACTAAAGATAACATAACCGCTATAACATCCACTTTCCTGAACTAGACAAGTTTCAGGATTACATACTCATACTATCCCTTTATTTATCTCAAAATAAAGGATTCACATTTTATTTATCCACATAATTAATCACATATTATTTTCACTTTTATTCTATCTAGGCATATTAAGACGTCGTAAGGCTTCTCGACGTTCTTCCTCCATGATACGGTACGCTGTTCTACGATCCATCACGAACCACGGTGAGTCTTCAAACGAAGGTGGGTAATAAAAGACTCGATCCTGGGCCCTATTAATCGAAGAATTAAAAGCATAATCCATCTCCTTCATCTTGGCTTTCTTCACTTGGACCTTAGCCTCAGCACGGTCTACACGTTGAGTCGCCTTCATCCATGCATCCTCTGCTCTTACAAGTTTAGCTGATTCCTCCTTGAAATCATCTTTTAATTTCTCCATGTTAGTCTTCATTTTCTCGTTTACCGCTAACAAGTCTTCATGCTGACCCTTGGTATGAACTAGATCCCACTCCGTATTTCCAAGTTTTGAGTCAAGTTCCTGAATCTCCGCATCCTTCTGCTCCATCGAAGCATGATGCATCTCAACCATCCCCTTCAACTCCTCAACTTCGTCCTGCAATTCTATGTTACGGTCGTACAGAGCGTCATACATCTCCGCTGATATGGAGTTCGGTGGAAACTCCTCAGGATCCTGTTCCTCATCATCCTCCTCTATATCCTTAGAACTATCCTCCTCGGGATCGGTCACAGGCACATCCTCCTGGATCAACTGCTCCTGCACTACGTGAATATCCCGGGGTTCATCATCTCTAGGTACCTGAGGTATCACCTCTCTAGCTGGACTGGATCCTCCTTCGTTAGACATCCTGACAATAAAATATTTTAAGTTTTACTTAACATTTTCGATACTCGCAAGCACATAAGTTATTAACACATAACACATAATGTTTTTTTATTATTTAGCTTTAATGGATACCTTAATCCATTCCTTAAAACTCGATAAGAGTTTAACACCTCTATATTTTCTATTTCCTTAAAGGTTACTTCCTAAGGTTTCCCCACCTAAGGTTCATAACCTAAGGCTTTGATACCAACCTGTGACACCCCCAAATCCATGTACACCATTCCCATAGAATTTGGTGTTCACTATCCAAAACATTACATCTAACTACCCATAATCAAAGGATAAAGACGTAATATAAATAACTTAAACAATCATCTTTCCCATTAGAGGGGTTACATCATAATTTCAAAATAAATCCCAGGTAATCCAACCTTAAAATTATTACATAAGTTTGCGGAATACATCACAAATTAAACCAAGTCTTTAACATAATTCATTAAAATAAAGTTCTCATAAGTCTTCAGCACTTGGACAATTTGCCCTTTCCTTTGCTAGTGGATGACTCATCAACTTTCTCCACTTTAGCTGCAGTGTTAATTGCAAGAGTGAGCAAACAATTTCTCACTGATATAGGAAGTAGTAATAATAACAACATGAAAATGAACAACGAATGCTAGCAATAATGAACTTATTCTGTGAATTAAGAATAGAACACAAGTTCGAAATCAATGTCTGAGGGTCTTCAGACCACGAACTATGTCTCCGGTATATAGGTATTATTACCTTAACCTTAACAGTCATTTAGACTATACAGACCCTTCTTAACGTACTTAGGGGGATCAACCCTTTGTACCATGTATTGTGCACAAACATCTAAACGTTACACGTATAAAAATCCCCTATATTAGGGTTGTTCGTCTCAGTTTGAATTTAGAATTTCCGCACTAAAGAAAGTTTAGTTTTGAACTAGCTTATCAGTGTCTGTAGAATTTTAGAACAGTATTTAACTTCCATCAATAAAGGTTTAATACGAGAATGTATAACTGAACAAGGCTATTAAATTCAAAGATCGGATATTAACAATATATATAACTAAATAACATGATATACATACAAAGTACTATATTCAAAGGAGTTTAGAACAATCCTCTACGAATTAATGTATTAGAACAATATATGCTTTGAATGATAATAAGGAAAATAAAGCTCACTCGATGTAATGAATTAGGTTACAAGAACTTGCACAAACATACTCAAGATAAACTAGGCTTGCTCAACCCTACAAGAATTTTAGGAACTTGTACAATAACGATTTAGGAATGGAAACATGCATTCAATATGAAAAGAATGAAGTTAGAAAGCTTGCTCAATGTAAAGAGTTTAGGTTTAGGAACTTGCCTTGTTTGTAAGCTACACAAGTGTAAAATAATCTCCAATTACCCTACACATATCATTACAATTGCAACAACAATAAGTTGTATGAATATTAACACTATGGGTATTAAACCATCATGTAGATTGTAACCCTAACCTAGCACCTAACCATTTAGGTTAACATACTTAACGAATCAAAAATCGCATTACGAGCCAACATAACTTACTCGTTCATTTCTAACTTTCGAAAACAATACTTTTAGTTTCATTATATAACTCAATTAACAATCACCTAAAACTCTTTTACACTTTGTATTACAACACCTTACAATCTGTTATAGTAGTCCACTTTATGTTTTAATATCCTTAACATGCATGCTAAACTAACCCAAGTCCATTACATGCACGACCTCTGAATTAAGCGATTTCACTATCTACGATCGGCTACTGTCGTCACGTCATACTAGTAATACATCAGTAATCATATGCAACACAGGATGCAATATACCACACTGCTATATATAAGCGCTCATGCACATGACAACAACACTGCTTCCGCACAAATAAGACCATGATGCCTCGCTTCTAGGTTTTGCAGAAGCTCGAAATCAAACTCTACTTTGGCCAAAAATCCCAATTCTAAAGCAAATCTCCCAACTTCAACATCTAACACTTTGTCATACTATAGTTATACATGCTAAACACCATTCTATATACAAAAACATTACATAAACATCATTTTGAAGAATCAAAACTATATTTTTCCCAAATTTCCTTATTTTTATACTTTTAACGAATTTGATCACCACAAATTCATTTCTTAATCATTTGACATGATTCGAACTACGCCGCTTTCATTTCTTAATATATTACCACAATCCACCAATAAATTACATATTACATCACATATTGGACAAGAAATTTGGTACTTTTTAAGACCATTTTTCAAATATGAACACTCATATTCATTTTCTTCCTACACACCAATTTTTCACGAATTTAATAACCAATAACAAGTATACATGATGATTAACAGAGTTTTGCAAACCTATATGAACATATATCTATCACAATTCACATGATTTCCAAATTATACCAAGAAGATATATATACATACACTACCAAAACTAAAAATAAAAATAGGAATAGATTATACCTTTAATCCTTGATTATATGCTAGCAAAAGATGACAATAAGGTTTTGCAATCCTCTCCTTCCTCTTGAAACCTTAGAGAATTCTCTCTTCAAAGCCACTAAACTTCTCTCACACTCTGTGTTACCTTTTAGCTTAGGATACAATACGAAATAAACTGCGAACTAGCCTTAGGAAAAAAAAAAGAGACGGCCAGAGGGAATTATAAACCCACTTCCCACTAACGCCGTGTAAAATAAGCTAAAGGTTTGCGTCAGTTAAAATAACCCAAAAGCTATAAGGCTATGTTTGGTTACACACTAATTCCCCATACAAGATTATTTAAATATTATTTATATTATATAGTTACACTTGTCACACATGTAACCCATTTTAATAGCTTATAATTTATAATTATAATAATTATATTCTTATTATAATTATGCTTATAATAAATAATTAAATAATTATATATCTAATTTAATTAATAAATTAGAAACATCACTTTATTTAATTTATCATTTAATATTAAACAATTCACTTAATTTAATTATTTTCTTAAATATGAAGCAATTGATTTAATTTAATTATTTTATTAAATTAAATCCTTCAAATAAAATTATCATTAATCAATTTAATTTACACTAATCAATTTAATTACTAAATTGATTCACCATAATTCATCAATAAATTATTTAAAATATTTATTTAATTTCATAAATATTTAAATTAAATAACAAATTTCTCGATCGTTACATCTTTCCTTCCTTAAAAGGATTCTGTCCCCAGAATCACAACTTGAAAAATTTATTCGTTACATTCTCTTATCACCATATTTGTTTGAGTTTAATTGCATCCACTTCCTAGCTTTCTCTTCAAGCCGAGCCTCCGCCTCAACTGGGTAGGGCAGTACAATGTATGAGGGCTGCTTCGTTGGTGAAGGTGGTATAGAGCCTTCTGTTCCTCTAGTACCCGATGGTAGTATAGTACCACCTCCGCCGGTTCCTGGGGGCGCAATATGACCGTTGTTGTTCCACATATCTTGTCCGGTGTTGTTCCACATAACTCCCGAATCGAAACCCAAAACCCTACTAGCTTCGATAACCATTGGACAAAACAAAGCGATCTAACCTAGTAATAAGATCTCAATTGTGTCCAAAATTTATCAAGATAACACTACATACAGTCACTACTCACTAGGGTTTAGCAAGAGCGACAGTCGGATAGAGATGCTCTTTTATCACCCGATTACTGGAGGAAAAGAGAAAATATGAGACAACGAGAAAGAAAAAAAAAATGTTTCATTTGGGATTTGGGAGAGCTGCTTCAGTTATTGGAAGGCTGGGAGGCAAGGGGAGGGTTTTTAATTTCAAGTTTTCACTTTCGCGCGATTTATTTTAAGCTCAGTATTTTTGACATAGATAACGTTTTTTTTTTAAAAATGTTATCTATTTAAAACCAAAAATTGCCCTTATAAATAGATAACATTTTTTCATATGTATCTACAACGTTTTGTTAAAAAATATTGGGAAAAAAATAACATAATGTTTTTTATAAAAACTTTGTTGTTTAAGTGTTGTCTATTTACTATTTTGTACTAGTGTGGTGAAATGGCTGAGTTGTATTATTTAGATCACATGGGCAAGTCAAGGGTTGGTCACCAACTAAAGTGTTGGTAAATTTTGCAAGCAACTTTATAAATAATGCAAGAAGGGTAGTTTGGTCATTTTGCTAGCAAATTTAATGGTTAAATGGTAAACTTGGCTAACCCTTAAGGTTTGACCCTTAGGTTTTAACCTTTAGGGTTTAACCCTAAGGTTTTAAATTTTTTTATATTTTTCTAAGATTTCTATTTATAGCTAAAATGTAAAATTTAATTTTCTAAAAATAGAAATTAGGGTTTCTTAATCATGTTTAGTTTCCTACTTGCTTAGACTTACAAATTACATTTTATAATTTACTAATTATCATTAAACTTGCTAAATTAATAATTAATGTTAATAATTTAGCAATTAGGGTTCCTAATTTAATAGTTAGGGTTATTATATATTATACTTGTCATTTTTCACTTTAACACAATTTCTTACCATACATAAACTTCGGATTGAGTTTCAAATTAGGGTTTATCACAGTAATACTAGGTTTTCTACTGTTACACCATAAATGACAAACCATTATCAGTTCACACATACAATACATATTTATAGCACAGAAATATAATTAATATTATATTATTATTCTCATTTCTTGTTCAAAATCCAGAGTTAGGGTTTGAATCCATATGTGACATAACTTTCATATATACCATTATTAATTAAGTTAAAATAATTAACTTAACTAATTTGAATAAATTCATATAATAAAATAATAATTATAATAATTTTACTAATCATATCATATATTATTTAAATAATACAATATTCATATTTACAAAGAAAATAATTAATAAATTTTTTTACTATAAAATTAATTTATTATAAAAATATAATTTATAATGATCAATAATTCCTTTTTTAAAAATATTATTTACAATTATTCATGTAATAAATAAATTTTATTGATCACATAAATACATATGCTTTTACTTTGCACATATTCCCACCTTATATATTTTTTTAAAAAAATTTATACGCAAAATTTTTATTTAATTATATCGAAAATATTGGGTTATTACAGGATGTTAGTATATCTAATAGATATTGTGATTATAATAATATGTGTAGGTGAACGTGAGTTATAATTTATAGCTTATGCTCTAACCCTAATTTTATTCGAGCAAGTTTTTAACTCTAATCATTGTTTGATTTATTCTAACTTGTTTATAGTTAAGCAAGTTTCTTTAGTTTCATTCTTTTTATAACGAATGCAAGTTCTTGAACTTTATTCTCTAATTAAGTTGTCCTATTTCATCCTACATTACAGAAGTTGTAATCTTATTGCCATATCGAGCAAGTTCTGTTTTCAGCTTGTTATTTATTAATGCATGTTCAATTATTCAATTTCTTATTAGACAAGATTATAGCCTTAGCTTAATATTGTTCAAGCAAGGTTTATTATAGTATTGAATTCTTATGTTTTGTAGTTTGGTCCTGAGCATCAGTTCGATATATAGTGTTCGTTCACCTATAATTCATAAATTATTCCACGTTATGTTGTTATCGATCATTCATAGTGTTATTGAACTTTGTTGATTTAACTAATCCTTTATTTGATGATCGTTAAACTCTAAATTAACCTTGATGCTTATCAAAACCAAACTTTCTTTGGTACGGAATTGTACTCTAAAACTGAGAAGAACAACCTTATTATATGGGAGTTATTTTACGCGATGCGTTTAGATGTTTGTGCACAATACATGGTACGAAGGGCTGATCACCCTAAGTACCGGGAGTCCCTACAGTTATGACTCTTTAGGTTAAAGTTGAAAGATTACTTGTAACCTTAGACATAGTTCGTGGTCTTGTGACCCTCAGTTACATTTCGTATGTTGATTCCAGTTTTGATTACTATTGATAGAGTATTATTCAGTCCTGATGAGCTTATTCATTGGCAGTTATTATGCTATTACTATTCATTGCTATTTTAAGTGAGCATTTGTTTTGCTCACTCTTGCATATATATATATATATATATATATATATATATATATATATATATATATATATATATAATTATCAGAAGCTAAGGTTGAGAAGGTCGATGAACCTACCACTAGCAAAGGAAAAGGGAAAATGAACAAGTGTTGAAGTACTGTACTTTTATTTAATGTCATTATGATAGACTTTATTTTAAATGACGTGATGCAATTATTTTATTTTTCAGCGCTTGATTTATGTTAAAGGTTAGATAACCTGGGAGACGTACTGGTTTAATGATGTAACCCTTTTAATGGGAGGATTTATGGTTTAAATTTTATTATAGTTGCGTAGTTAGATATGAATGAATGGAAAGTGAACACCAAATCTTATGGAAATGAAGTGCCCAGATTTGGGGGTGTCACAGAGATAACCCTGGAAGTCAACTCAGCTCAACCCCGAGAGATCCAGTTTCAATCTCGGAGATAACCTCGAGATACTCAGTTTCAATCCTGGAGACAACCCCATGATACTAAGTTCCAACCTCGAAAACAATCAAGAGGGATGGAGTTCCAGTTCCGTAGATAACCACAGAAAAGTCAGTTCCAACCTTGGATACAACCCTGATGCACTCAGTTCTAACCCCGGAGACAACCCCGGGAGGTTAGACACACCTCAGAGACAACCCTGAGGAACTCAGTTCCAACCCTGGAGATAACCCTAGGAGGTCAGACACACCTTAGAGACAACCCTGAGGACATTCAGAATCCACATTAGCCCAATCTCAGAGATAACCCTGAGCAACGACTGCTACATTTGCGCAAAGTCGGAGATACCCCTGGTGAGGGGAAAATCGTCATTTTTCCACTTCGATACTACATTCACGTCGTCTCAGCATCATTCAAACACATGCTGCATACAAAAGTGTCCCACAAGAACCGTATCTCAAATCCCAAATGACTACTACACAAGATAACATACCAGATAAAATTTGAAGATTTGAAGATCTGATCGTGGACCCATCTTCCCGGCTTCGTACAACAACTAATCTCATGTAATTGTGTAGCTCTCGACAACAACATTCCGGAAAGGTACATAACGCCTTAATCGGATGCCCTGATTGAATGTTATAAAGGTTCAAGCGGACAACGCGTTGCCCAGGTGCACGTACTTCAAGACGATGGGACCTGATAAGTAGGTTTCATACCTACTTATTGGTTACCAACTGTGACACCCCCAAATCCGGGTACTCCATTCCCACAGAATTTGGTGTTCTCAATCCATATTACATCTAACTACCCATCATAAAGGATAAAGACATAATTTAAATAACTTAAATAATAATCTTTCCCATTAAAGGGTTACATCATCATAAACAATCCCAGGTAATCTAACCTTAAAATTATTACATAAGTTTGCCGAATATAACATAGAATAAAATAAGTCTTATAACATAATTGATTTAAATAAGTTTCTCACAAGTCGTCAACACTTGGACATTTTTCCCTTTCTTTAGCTAGTAGATGGCTCATCGACTTTCTCAGCTTTAGCTGCAGTGTTAAATACAAGAGTGAGCAAACAATTGCTCACTGATATAGGAAGTAATAATGATAAAAACATTGAGAATGAACAACGAATGCTGAACAATAATGAACTTGTTCTAAGAATGAAAATAGAAAACAAGTTCGAATTTAATATTTGAGGGTCTTAAGACCACGAACTATATCTACGGTATTTAGGTATTATTACCTCAACCTTAACAATCATTTAGACTATACAGACTCTTCTTAACGTACTTAGGAGGATCAGCCCTTTGTACCATGTATTGTGCACAAACATCTAAATGTTACACGTACAAAATCCCCTATGTTAGGGTTGTTCGTCTCAGCTTGAATTTAGAATTTCCGCTCTAAAGAAAGTTTAGCTCAGAACTAACTTATTAGTGTTTTTAGAATTTTAGAACACTATCCAATAAAGGTTACTTACTACTCGAAGGTTTAATACAACAATAAAGGTTTGAACAAGGTTATCAAAGTCAAGGACCGAATAACAACAATGTATAATTGAATAACCATGATGTAAATGCAAAGTGCTATTTCCAAAAGAGTTAGAACAATCTCATTTGAAACAATGAATTAAAGCAATATACATTTTGAATAATAATAACAAGAAATAAGAATATGAAACTCATTCGATATAACGAATTAGGTTACAAGAGCTTGTTCAATTGTTCATGAGGATAGAATCAATAGTCTTACTCAATAAAAGTTTAGGAACTTGCAATCATTATTAAAAGAATATGATTGCTTGTTCAATAAAAGTTTAGGATAAGAAACTTGCTCAATTGTAAAGAGGTAAGGTTTAGAAACTTGCCTTGTATGTAAGCAACACAAGTATAATATTCGCCAATTACCCTACATATATCATTGAAATTGCAACAACAATTAGTTGTATGAATATTAGCTTTATGGGTTTAACCCATCATTTAGACCATAACCTTAACTTAGCACCCAACCATGTTGGTTAACATCCTTAACGAATCTGAAATCTCATTACGATCCAACATAACTTAATCATTCATCTCTAACTTTAGAAAATATCACATTTGGTTTCATTTCATCACTTATTTAAATAATTACTTAAAAATTTTACACTTTGTATTACAACACATTCAAATTAGTTATTATAGTCCATATTATATTTTAAACATCATTAACATGCTTGCTTATCTAATTAAGTGCACTAATCACGACTCTACAAAACAAGCGGACTTCATCGCTTAGGGCTCATGGTATGCATGCAACAATTGCTACGCTTCCCAAGCCTTGAACCTGCAATTAATTGTTGGTACTCGTCTGCAGAAACCTAGTGGCACAATTAGCCCATTTATGCACGTAGTTCATGGTAGCAATTGCATGCAGTGCAAGACGTGACAGAACTCGCAGAGTACTCTCTACTACATAGCAATCGCCCAATCATTCCAATTTTCTACAGAAATCATGAAACCTAGCAACTAAAACTTTGTAATATCATCAATAATCATGCTATTCACCATTCTCACCACACAAACATCATATATATTCAATTTTAAGGGATCAAAACCCCAATTTTTCCAATTTCATAATTTTTTACACTTTTAGCGAATTCGATCGCCATGACTTCGTTACTCAACCGATTAACACGATTTAAACTACGCCGCTTTCGTTTCTAAACGTATTAACACAATCCAATATCAAATAGCAGATTATAACACATATTGAGCATCAACTTTTGTACTTTCTAAATCCCTTTTCCATACATAAATACTGTTATCTATTTTTTTTCTTCCAACACACCAATTTCTCACAAATTTGACAAACAAATATCAAATATACATGATGATTAATAGATTTTGCAAAACTATATGCACATATATCTACCACAATTCATGTGATTTCCAAATCATATCAAATATATATATATATATATATATATATTTACCACCAAACTAAAAGTAAAAATAGGAATAGTTTATACCTTGAATCTTTGATTGTATGATAGCAAAACTGAGAGCAATCCTCTCCCCAAACCCTTCTTATCCAACCCCCAATATCACTGTATTTTCTCTCTTCTTCCAAGCTCTTTCTCAAAACTCTGTCACTGATATCTAGCCTTAGGGAAAGAAATAACATGCGTAGAAATAAACTGACTCCCTCACCCCCACGTATGTCAGGTCAAAATTCAAAGGTTTGCGTCAGTTAAATTAGACCAAAGGCCACAAGGCCTTGTTTGGCCACACACCAAATCCCCCATAATAGATTATTTTTATAATAATTTTATTATATAGTTTCACTTGTCACACATACAACCCATTTAAATAGTTTACAATTTATAATTATAATAATAATAATCTTATTATAATTATACTTATAATAAATAAATAATTATATATTTAATTTAATTAATAAAGTAAAAACATCACTTTATTTAATTTATTTATTTTTTAATATTAAACAATTCATTTAATTTTATTATTTTCTTAAATATTAAGTAATTGATTTAATTTAATTATTTTCTTAAATTAAATCCTTCAGATAAAATTATCATTACTCAATTTAATTAACATTAATCAATTGAGTTACTAAATTAATTCACCACAATTCATCAATTATTTGTTTTCCTCAATAAATAAATTATTTAAAATATTTATTTAATTCAATAAATATTTAAATTAATTACAAAAATTTCTCGATCGTTAAATCCTTCCCTCTTTAAAAGGATTCTGTCCCCAGAATCACAACTCGAAAAATTTATTCGTTACATTCTTCCCTCCTTAATAAGATTCTGTCCCCATAATCGCTATACAAGATCAAGCAAATAACTGAGGATAATTCTTCATCATAATGCTTTCAAGTTCCCACGTAGCTTCCTCAACATTGTGGTTCCTTCAGATTACCTTAAGAGAAGGTATCACCTTGTTCCTCAGTACTTGCTCTTTTTTATCAACAATTTGAACAGGGACTTCTTCATATGACAAATCTTTCTCAAACTGTAAGGGCTCATATTCTATATCTTGCTTATAATCAGGCTTATATGGTCTCAATACTAAGACATGGAAAATATTATGAATATGCTCCAACTCTGTAGGTAAAGCTACCTCATACGTCACTTCACCAACTCGTCGAAGCACTTCAAAAGGTCCTATAAACCTAGGGCTTAATTTCCCCTTTTTGCCAAATAGAATTTTCCCCTTCCAGGGAGACACTTTCAAGAAAACATAACTACCGACATCGAATTATTTATTTTGTTGATGCTGATCTAAATATTTCTTCTGTCTATCTTGTGCAGCTATCAATCTCACTCGAATAACCTTGATGATCTCGACAGTCTGTTGTACCAATTCTGGACCCAATAGCTGACGTTCACCTACCTCATCCCAACATAATGGAGTTCTGCATTTCCTGCCATATAACGCTTCGTAAGGCGGCATTCCAATACTCGCGTGATAACTATTATTATAAGAAAATTCCACCAATGGTAGATGGTCATCCTAATTTCCCTTAAAATCCATGATACATGCTCTGAGCATATCTTCTAGTGTTTGGATGGTTCTCTCACTCTGTCCGTCGGTTTGAGGATGGTACACTGTGCTCATTCTCAGCTATGTTCCCAAGCATTCTTATAATCGTTTCCAAAAATTAGATGTGAAACGTGGATCTCTTTCTGATACAATAGATACAGGTACATCGTGTCTTGACACAATTTCCTTCACGTACAGTTTTGCTAACCGATCTAGGGTAAATCAAAGCTTGATTGGCAAAAAGTGTGTCGACTTCGTCAGTCGATCGACAATCACCCAAATGGTATCGTAACCTTGTTGGGTTGTTGGAAGACCTACCACAAAATCCATTGTGATATGTTCCCATTTCCATTCTGGTATCTCCAACGGTTGTAATAATCCGCTTTGCCTTTGATGCGCAGCTTTAACTTACTGACACGTTAAGCACTTTGCCACTCACTCGATTACATCCTTCTTCATATTCGACCACCAAAAATGATGTTTAAGATCTTGGTACATCTTTGTACTCCCAGGGTGAATTGAATATCTTGAGTTGTGAGTTTCATTTAGAATTTCCTCTTTAACTTCTGGTACTGGCAAAACCCAAATTCTCCCTTCGAATCAAAGTAACCCTTCCGAATCGATTTTGAATTTTTTTTCCTCACCTTCAGATATTTTCGGTTTTATCTTTTCGCAGTCTTCATCCTCAAGTTGTGCATTTTTCACCTTACTTATCAACGTTGAACCGTTTCCCATCTAGAATAATTTTTCATTGGATTCTGTTGGATATTTAATTTCCAACTCCATCTTATCCATTTCCGACACTAGCTTCTCCTGAGTAGTTAACATCATTAATTTCTCCCGTCCCTTCCTACTTAAAGCATCAGCAATAACATTCACCTTTCCAGGATGATAGAAAATCTCGCAGTCATAGTCTTTGATCAGCTCCAACCATCTTCTTTGTCTCATATTTAAATCATTTGTGTAAAGATATACTTCAGACTTTTATGGTCGGTATATATCTCACACCTCTCTCTATAAAGATAATGTCTCCAAATTTTCAAGGCAAACACCACCGCGGCTAACTCTAAGTCATGAGTCCGATACCCTTTGTCGCAATCTTTCAACTGGCGTGATGCATACGCAATAACTCTATCGTTCTGCATAAGCACATAGCCTAGTCCTTTATGCGATGCGTCACTATATACCACAAAATTTCCTGTATCATCAGGCAATGACAACACAGGTGCTGAACTCAACCTCTTCTTTAATTCTCAAAAACTCTCCTCGCACTTCTCTGTCCAAACAAACTTAACCGCTTTCCTAGCTAAGTTCGTTAATGGAGTCGCGATCTTGGAAAAGTCTTGAATAAAAAGCCTGTAGTAACCTGCCAATCCTAAGAAACTCCTTACTTCTGATTGTGTCTTCGGCTGATCCTAGTTGATTACAGCTTCAACCTTTGATGGATCTACCAAAATTTCGTCCTTATCAGTAACGTGTCAGAGAAACTGTACATGTTCCAATCAAAATTCATATTTTGAGAACTTATCGTACAACTTCTCTTTTCTCAATGTCTCCAACATCACTCTTAAATGTTCAACATGTTCCTCTTTGGTTTTGGAATATACCAATATATAATCAATAAACACCACCACAAATTTGTCTAAGAATGGTTTAAACACATTGTTCATCAAATCTATGAACGCTGCAGGTGCATTGGTTAAACCAAAAGACATAACCAAAAACTCGTAATGACCATACCGAGTTCTGAAAGCTATTTTTGGTACATCCTCCGCCTCAACTTCAACTGATGATAACCACTTCTCAAGTCTATCTTTGAGAAATACCTCGCTCCCTTCAATTGATCGAATAGGTCATCGATTCTAGGTAACGGATATTTATGTTTTTGATAGTGACCTTATTCAATTCTCAATACTCAATGCAGAGCCGCATCGATCCATCTTTCTTCTTAACAAACAACACCAGTGCTCCCCATGGCGACACACTCGGCTGAATATACTTATTGTCAAGCAATTCTTGTAACTGCACCATCAACTCTATCATCTCTACTGAGGCCATTATGTATGGTGCTTTAGATATCTGAGTTGTTTCTGGTAGTAAGTCAATCACAAACTCGATTTGTCGATCCGGTGGAAGACCCAACAAATCATCTGGAAAAACGTCTGTAAAATCTCTTATAATCGGTATTTCTTCTAACTTCACATTCTTCTTCTGTGTATCGACTATGTAGGCTAAGTATCCTACACATCTTTATCTCAACAACTTCTTGGCCTGCATCACCATCAGACAACTTGCTTGTCGAGTGACTTGCTGCCAAAAAACACAACCTGTGACAGAGTCATAAGGTTAACACACTTCCTTTGGTAATCAATTACTGCTCCGTAATTGAATAACCAATCCATTTCCAGTATAACATCAAACTCACCAAGTCTAATTGGTATCAAGTCTACCATCAACTCGTGACCTTTTATAACAACTCTACAATTCCTATATATGAATTTAACAGGAATCACTTCCCTATTCGCAATCTCTATACTTAAGGGAAATTCTAATTCTTCCTGAGGCAAATCTAAGTTCTAAGCAAATTCATCGGATATAAATGAACAAGTATCACCCGAATCAAATAGCACATAAGCATTAATACCATTAATCAGAATAAAACCTGACACCACATCCTTAGATCATGCATAAAGATCCTCGCATGCGGTCATATTGAAAGTCCTTGTAGTAGGCTCCGATTGACTTGTCTCTTTGGTCCATGATAGTCAATTCACCACCACCATTGTTGTTTCCTTTTCCACCACTTGCACTTTCCGCTGGCTTCTTAGGGCAATCACGAGCCATATGATCCTTTGAACCCTAGGTAAAACATGTGACGCCTCCAAAATAGGTATACACAACACCCATTCTGAGTCGCCAAATACATGGTACAAAAAGCAAACTACAACTTCAATAATACAAATGTCGTGTGAAATACGACAATATATACTGTGAGTTTAAATATAATATTGTCTTCTAGACAATATCCACATGCAAATAAATCCCCATCATAATTATTGATTCATTATTTTACAAAAATGGTGAGGACTACTAAACAACTCTCTCTAGAACCTTCATTCCATACCTCGACTAGTACTCGCTACATTCTCGCCTCCTGAGAAGAAAAAATGGAACAACAAGGAAAAGGGTGAGCTCAACTAGCCCAGTAAAGAATATTATGACTAAGATAATATACAACAAATTATCGTTAGTCTTCAACAGGAAAAATCGATAGAATGCAATAGACAACAAGTTTCGATCAATATTCGCAATGAAAATAATAATTCATAGAAGAGTTACGTAGAGAATGAAATCTACTATAATCTATGAATTTAATAAATCCATCATCAATATTTTATCCTCAGTAACATCAATCAATATACATCCGAATCAAATATTCATCTTTGCACTACAGCCAAAGATATTCATCAATCGGTCATGTTCATCTCAACACTGCTCATCTTTGCACTCTGAGCCCAGATATTCTTCAGAATCATTCATCTTTGCACTACTGTGCCAAAGATATTCAATAATATCATCATTTAAGACGAGGATGATGAAAAATATTTTAAAAGAAACGAATCCAAAGAAACAAAATGACAAGGATTAAGGATTAAGGATTCGTACTTGGTTTTATCCACGCCCAAAAATACCTCAAAAATAATCATAGTGGTGTAAAATTCAAGAATGATCAAAACATGGATACAATCGAGCTAGTATCCGTAATAGATGTTTTGGACGAAAAGAAGAAATTTTATTTTTCTATTGAATAGTACCGTATCGTGAATAGTGCCAGATATCGTGAATAGTGCCGATATCGTGAATAGTAACTCAGACACCAAAAGATAGAAATTCCACAAAAACATCTTCACGCTTCATGAATAGTACTTTCGAATAAGAACTTTCGTGAATAGTAACTCATGAAATAGTAACTCGTGAATAGTAACTCTTGAATAGTAACCCGACATGAAAAAAGTTCCAAATTTGATAAAACTTCAGATCAATATTTCAAAGATAATGATATTGAAGAAATAATATCATTAAAAAAAATATCCACCCTTACCTCGAAAGATCAAGATTTCTAAATTTGAAACACAGGATATAGGCTATGACTTGGACTTGCACCGTATAGCAATACTCAAAGTATACTCAAAATACTCACAAGAATACGCCGATAATATAGAGAGAAAAACTTCAGCTTACGGTGTGATTTTCAATTCTAACCTAAGCACCCTATTTATAGGAAATTGCTTAGAACACCAAAGCGAAAAAATTTAATAAATTAATATATATATATATATATATCAAATTCATACGCCAACCTTAGAATTCAGATCCTAGCATTTCCCACATGCCACCTTCTAGAAAGAAATGATAAAAACGTTTTTCATAAAATAAATAATTAAAACTTACAAAATTAATTATTTTGAGCTTCAAAACTTCAATAATTCATAATAAATAGCCCTTTCATCAGAAAATTCGAATCTCATGAGTTTTTATAGGAAATTCAATTCTCTACAACTTTGCAGAAGAAAAAGTTTTTCCAAATTCCAAATAGAATTTGACCGAAATCCACAAACAGGCGATTTTACGTGCTATAATCAAATTTCGGTCCAATAAATGGGGTCCAATTGACATGTTTAACATGTTTTAAACATTTATTGCAACAAAATACTCTTCCTCCTCGTATACTCATATATCCCACATTCGTTGTAAAATATCACCGTTAATATATTATTAAAATAATATATTTAAATGAATTATTTTATCAGAAAAAGATAAAATATTAATTTTCAACAATTGTAATTTTAAAAATTTTCTCCATTTATATCCACATAAAATCAATATTTTCCTCATCATATAAATCAATAATTAATTATTCACAAATAATATTACAGAATCACAATATTGACAACCAGGCAAGGTTCCGGAAGAGGGGCTTTCCAATAAGAATTTCTTCTTACTGGCGTGCAATTAGGTGACCAAACCTCTCCTTAGACAGAACTTTCTAGACATTGCCAATAATGTTATCTAATAATATTATTCAGATAATATGAATTATTGCTTCGATAATGAAAGATACTGTGTAATGACAATTATTGAAACAACAGCAATATAAAATATCAACGCAAAGAATTATTAACTCAATAAAATCTTTGAATAAAGAATTATCGTAACCATTATTGAGTAGTGCCTTCTTACGTAAGAATCAATAATTGGTGCAATACCAAGTGCTACTGTTCAACAACGCGTATTAGTGTGTTTTAACCACCGGGTATTCCAACAGTATTAACGGTAACAACTACGCCGTTATTTAAAAACAACTTATATTTGTCGCTTTCTTCCTCCAATCGCTTTCAGTTATGGGGCCCACACATGGGCTGCTACACGTCATTACCAATATTCCCAGACGATCATTTAATATTCCACGACCAAACGAATATTCCCCGACGATAATGAATATTTTATAACCACTTGCTTATTTTGAAATATTTGCGTATTTAACCCTTAACTATCCACATTAATCAAATCAACCCTTACTATTTCAAAATAATAAATAAAGGAAATTCCTTTTTATTTAAAAATTTCGGGTCTTACAACCTCCCTCCCTATGAAATTTCGTCCTCGAAATTGACGTCGATACTGGTGTTTCAAAAGGTGAGGATACCTCGCTTTCATTTCCGCTTCCAACTCCGGGTCATTTCCTCTATAGCATGATTCCTCCACAAAACTTTAACTTGTGGTATAACCTTTCTTGGCGTAGGGACATGCTCCTTCCTATCCAAAATCTTGACAGTACCTCCTCATACGTTAAGTCTTGGCTATCTCGTTTTGGTTCTAACTCTATAACGTGGTTCGGGTCTTTCACATATTTACTGAAGTATGATATGTGAAACACATTATGAACACGAGACATACTCGGAGGTAACGCAAGTCTATAGGCTACATTTCCTACTCGGTCAAGAATTTGAAATGGACCGATAAATCGTGGATTGAGCTTTCCTCTCTTCCCAAATCTTGTAACTCCCTTCCATGGAGCAACTTGCAACAATACATGATCCCCTACATTAAATTCCACGTCCTTTCGATGAAGATCCGCATAACTCTTTTGTCGATCTTGTGCCGTTTGTATACGTTGTCGAATCATTAGTCATATGTACTAACTCGGGTCCCAACAATGTTGCTTCACCCACCTCATCCCAACATATTGGAGAACGAAATTTTTGTCCATATAATGCTTCGAATGGAACCATGCCTATATTTGTTTAATAACTATTGTTGTATGAGAATTCCACCAATGGCAAGTACTTATCCCAACTTCCTTTGAAATCTAGGACACAGAGTTTTAATATATCTTCAAGAGTT
Source organism: Panax quinquefolius (assembly GCA_020205615.1). Taxonomy (NCBI): domain Eukaryota; kingdom Viridiplantae; phylum Streptophyta; class Magnoliopsida; order Apiales; family Araliaceae; genus Panax; species Panax quinquefolius. Next base: position 85,432 of record JAINUW010000656.1, on the reverse strand, counting down.
TGAGTAGTCCTCTCTGATTGCCCATCCGTTTGAGGATGGTATGCCAAACTGAATCGTAAATTCGTGCCCATAGCTTTCTACAAACTAACCCAAAATCATGAAGTGAATCTTGGGTCACGATCTAAAATTATGGATACTGGCATGCCATGCAATCTCATAATCTCATTTACGTACATACGAGAAAGACGTTCAAGGGAATAAGTCTCTCGTATCGGTAAGAAATGAGTAGACTTGGTTAATCTATCAACAATAACCCAAATAGCATTGATGCCTTGAGAAACCGCAGGAAGACCCGTAACGAAATCCATAGTAATGTGTTCCCACTTCCATTCCGGAATCTCAAGTGGTTGCAACGGACCCTTAGGTACAAGATGCTCCGCCTTTACACGTTGGCAAGTTAAACACATCGAGATAAACTTTGCAATCTCTCTCTTCATATTGTTCCACCAAAATGTATGTCGAAGATCACGATACATTTTAGTACTTCCAGGATGGATTGCAAATGGCGTATTGTGTGCCTCCATCATAATCTTGTACTTCAAATCGTAGTCGTTAGGAACACAAAGTCTAGAGTGGACTCAAGTATCAATTCTCGCTTAGGAATAGCTCCTTCTTGTACTTTCTTCTTCATACGCATCAACTCCGGCCTTCGGTGGCTTGAGCAACCTTAACTTTTTCTATTAAAGTTGGCTCTATCGTATACTTGACATCATCGCACTCGTTCCTCAAGATATAATCTTCTACTCACCGCGTCACACTACCACGTTCGCTTTTCCGGGATGGCATGATCGTAACATGTATTTGAAATGAGTCTCCTCTTGAGTTCTTGAAGCTCTTCCCACATTCCTTGCTCCATTCAAATTTTGTATCTCTACGAGTCACCAAGCGTTAATGGAATAGCGATTCGAGAATATCCTTCAACGAATCTCCGATAATAACCAACTAAGCCTAAAAGCTACGTCTTTCGATAATCGACTTAGTTGCTCTCAATCGCGACTCATATCCCAATCTTGGATAGCACGTCACAATGACACCTATCGATTTACTATCGCATTAATAATATGACGTCCCTACGAGAGAGAGTCGGCTTAGGTGAATTCCACAAAGGAAGTCACAAAATAAAGGCTCGGTACCAAATTCTATAGTTGAATTTTTAACTCAAGTTCAATAGAGCCATTCGATATGAGATTTTAGAAATGAGTTTTGTCTGGGGTTCAAAGTCGATACAAAATTTAATATCGAGCTTTGGGAGTAAGCCAAGAAATTCTTCAGAAATACGTCGGGAAAAATCAATAACAACAGAATATTATTCAAATCGACGTGTCTTTATTCAAATCCATAACATGGACTAAGAAAACTTGACATCCGTAATAAAAGCGAATGACTTCATGGCTTGATATGAAAATGTTTGACTACAATGGTTTGATTGCTTGAATTGAATAACAAGTTTGCTTAGGAATATGAAAACTAACAACCTTACAAAAGCAATCAATTTGGCATGATGAGTAGTTAACCTTAAAATCACATCAAAAGCAAATATCTCTATAGAAATAAGGTTAACGGTAATGTGATAGTGCCAACTTGAATCAAGCAAGATTTTTAAACAACGGATGTAATGAAAGTTTCTCTAATGGAGTCTCCACAGATAGGTCAAAGTTTAATTTCTCCGTAGTCAAGTTCAAACGTTGAGCGCAAGTAAGAGAGATAAAAAGAATGGGTAGAACCAATATCTAGTAAGGTATATACTTCAAAGAATTTATAATTAACTAACCTGCTATAACTTCGTTCGGGTTCCTCGCATTTTGACCAATACAACAAACGCTCTTCCGGAATCGTTGACTTTGACTTTTCTCGGGATGATCTTTTGAGTCACCGTCCCCATTGAACTAGGTTTCGCCATCGCACAATCTCGGCGATATGTCCTTCCTTTCCACAATTATAGCATACCTTGAACTGTCATGGGCGGCGCTTGATGGTGATATGTCCCTCTTTTCGCATTTGTAGCATATGGACCGGTGGTCGTTTCTCCTCCCTTAAAACTAGTTACTCTTCAAGGCGCCGACGCCTTCACATGGTCGTTGTTGAATCTCCTCTTTTAAAATCTCCTCCCGACTTCGCTTTTTCTATTTTCATGGCCACGATTACCACCAGAGTGGTTCTGGCCTTTATCTCAGTATTCTTCTTTCTCCGTTTGGTTATCGTTATTACGATGGATCTATCTTCTTGAGTATGATCCTCAGTTATGGTCCCTCGGTTGAACGTACTTTCGTTATCTCGCTCTAACAACCGAGCCTCAATGACAACATCTGAATAGAGAAAAATTTATGAGAAATGAGATCTCGACGTATGTCGGGTTTCAAACCTCTCGAAACATCCGCGTCATACGTTCCTCATTCTCCACCAAATGAGGTGCAAGCACTGGATAACTCCGCGAACTTCGCCGCCTCGTCTTTGGGACACCGCCATGTTATTCTCGCTTCTAGTCTAATAAACTCCACTTCCTTCATATATACGAATACTTTCGGGGAAGTACTTGTCATTGAACATTTCAAACGCTCTCCATGACATCTTTGAGTGCAATGGATGGGTACGCCTTCCTGATTCCCACCAATGTCTGCCTTCGCCACGGAACATAAAGGTGGCGAATGGAACTTTCTGTTCTCCGTGCATCCCAAGACATCGAATATCTTGGTAATTTGTTTTGACCCACGTCTCCGCTTTAATCGGATCCGGCTTTCCCCGCAATTCGTGGTCCCAACTCTTTGAATCGCTTGGGCATTGTGACCACCCGTGAATCACTATCATTTCCTCCCAGTATTTTGAACACGAGTCTCCCTCGTCTGATTTTGCATGAACTCGCAAAAAGCTTCTAAACATCCCCTCGTTCATCATCTCGCTTTCGGTGGTGTTGTTTACGGGAGGAACATTGCCCGACTGTTGCAGACGTTCTCCTCGTTGGTAAGACAGCAGCATCTCCACTGGTCTCATTTACTCCAATCATAATATTCTCATCGACATTCTCAAATACTGTCATAAAACAAGGGTTAATTAAGGAAATCAATATATCACATAATATCCCTATATACTGACCAACTAACAAATAAGCTTAGGTAGGACACACTAGCGAAGGATTTACTCGTCTCTCCCCTCCTAGTTCTATTCCCCGATCTCCGCCAGAGATCATATCCTAAGCTCGATACCAACCTGTGCGCGCCCCAAAATAGGTATACACAACACCCATTCTCGAGTCGCCAAATACATGGTACAAAAAGCAAACTACAACTTCAATAATACAAATGTCGTGTGAAATACGACAATATATCTTATGAGTTTAAATATAATATTGTCTTCTAGACAATATCCACATGCAAATAAATCCCCATCATAATTATTGATTCATTATTTTACAAAAATGGTGAGGACTACTAAACAACTCTCTCTAGAACCTTCATTCCATACCCCGACTAGTACTCGCTACATTCTCGCCTCCTGAGAAGAAAAATGGAACAACAAGGAAAAGGGTGAGCTCAACTAGCCCAAAGAAAGAATATTATGACTAAGATAATATACAACAAATTATCGTTACTCTTCAACAGGAAAAAATCGATAGAATACAATAGACAACAAGTTTCGATCAATATTCGCAATGAAATAATAATTCATAGAAGAGTTACGTAGAGAATGAAATCTACTATAATCTATGAATTTAATAGTCCATCATCAATATTTTATCCTCAGAACATCAATCAATATACATCCGGAATCAAATATTCATCTTTGCACTACAGGCCAAAGATATTCATCAATCGGTCATGTTCATCTCAACACCTGTTCATCTTTGCACTACAGGCCAAAGATATTCTTCAGAAATCATTCATCTTTGCACTACAGGCCAAAGATATTCAATAATATCATCATTTAAGACTGAGGATGATGAAAAATATTTTTAAAGAAACGAATCCAGTGAAACAAAATGACAAGGATTAAGGATTAAGGATTCGTACTTGGTTTTATCCACGCCCAAAAATACCTCAAAAATAATCATAGTGGTGTAAAATTCAAGAATGATCAAAACATGGATACAATCAGAGCTAGTATCCAGAATAGATGTTTTGGACGAAAAGAAGAAATTTTATTTTTCGGTGAATAGTACCGTATACGTGAATAGTGCCGTATACGTGAATAGTAACTCCGACACCAAAAGATAGAAATTCCACAAAAACATCTTCACGCTTCATGAATAGTACTCGTGAATAGTAACTCGTGAATAGTAACTCATGAATAGTAACTCGTGAATAGTAACTCATGAATAGTAACCCCGACATGAAAAAGTTCCAAATTTGATAAAAACTTCAGATCAACATTTCAAAGATAATGATATTGAAGAAATAATATCATTAAAAAAAATAATATCCTTACCTCGAAAGATCGGTATTTACAAATTTAAACACCTGGATATAAAGCTATGACTTGGACTTGCACCAGATAGCAATACTCAAAGTATACTCAAAATACTCACAAGAATACGCTCGATAATATAGAGAGAAAACTTGAGTTTAAAGTGTGATTTTCAATTCTAACCTAAGCACCTATTTATAGGAAATTGCTTAGAACACCAAAGCGAAAAATTTAATAAATTAATATATATATATATATATATATATATATATATATATATATATCAAATTCATACGCCAACCTTAGAATTCAGATCCTAGCATTTCCCACATGCCACCTTCTAGAAAGAAATGATAAAAAACGTTTTCATAAAATAAATAATTAAAACTTACAAAAATTAATTATTTGAACTTGAACTTCAATAATTCATAATAAATAGCCCTTTCATCAGAAAATTCGAATCTCATGAGTTTTTATAGGAAATTCAATTCTCTACAACTTTGCAGAAGAAAGTTTTTCCAAATTCCAAATAGAATTTGACCAAATCCACAAACAAGGCGATTTTGCGGTATATAATCAAATTTCGGTCAATAAATGGGGTCCACAAGCATGTTTAACATGTTTTAAACATTTATTGCAACAAAAATACTCTTCCTCCTCGTATACTCATATATCCCACATTCGTTGTAAAAATATCACCGTTAATATATTATTAAAATAATATATTTAAATGAATTATTTTATCGTAAAAGATAAAATATTAATTTTCAACAATTGTCATTTAAAAATTTTCTCCATCTATATCCACATAAAATCAATATTTTCCTCATCATATAAATCAATAATTAATTATTCACAAATAATATTACGTAATCACAATATTGACAACCAGGCGCTTCCTGTGAAAGAGGGGCTTTCCAATAAGAATTTCTTCTTCTTCAAGCGCGCAATTAGGTGACCAAACCTCTCCTTAGACGTAACTTTCTAGACATTGCCAATAATGTTATCTAATAATATTATTCGAGATAATATGAATTATTGCTTCGATAATGAAAGATACGCCGTAATGACAATTATTGAAACAACAAAGAATATAAAATATCAACGCAGAGAATTATTAACTCAATAAAATATTTGAGCGATAATTATCAGTAACCATTATTGAGTAGTGCCTTCTTACGTAAGAATCAATAATTGGTGCAATACCAAGTGCTACTCTTGTTCAACAACACGTATTAGTGTGTTTTAACCACCGGGTATTCCAACAAAGATAATTGAAACAACTACGCCAGTTATTTAAAAACAACTTATATTTGTCGCTTTCTTCCTCCAATCGCTTTCCGTTATGGGGCCCACACATGGTCACGGCAGCGTAAATTTAATATTCCCCGACAAGCGATTTAATATTCCACGACCAAACGAATATTCCCACGATAATGAATATTTTATAACCACTTGCTTATTTTGAAATATTTGCGTATTTAACCCTTAACTATCCACATTAATCAAATCAACCCTTACTATTTCAAAATAATAAATAAAGGAAATTCCTTTTATTTAAAAATTTGAGTCTTACAAAACATGCTCCTTTCTTTGGGCTAAAATAGTTTCGGTCTGTCCCTCCCTCGACCACAAAATGAACACACTCACTTTCCCTTCAAACATATTTCAGTATGGTTCTTTCAGCACGTAGCACAAGCTTCAAATTTTTTCTTTTATTGAATTCCTTATTGTTCTCCCGCAGTCGAATTCTCGCTCCACTTCCTCTTCTGATTGTTATTTCCAACGTTACTTCCACCAGCCTTATTCTCATTCTCATTCTTCCTCTTTTTTTGTTCTTGATTGTACTTGGTCAAGGCATCGCTTCCACCTTCCACGATAATTGCCTTTTCCAGTACAGCCGCAAATGTATTTAGCTGGAACATTGAAACCTCTCAATACAGCCAGGGTTTCCATCCTTGTTTGAACCTTCTCGCTTTACGCTCGTCGGTATTGACTTGATAAGTGGAAAACCTTGCCAACTCGTTAAACTTCGCAGCATATTTTGGCACCGTCATAGTTCCTTATTTCAACTCCAGAAATTTCACCTCCAACTAATTTCGAGAACTCACTGGAAAGTACATTTCAAAAAATATCTCCTTAAATCTATCCCACACTATCACTCCTTGTCACCCACGAACCTTATTTGCCTGCCACTAGTAGCTAGCTTCAGATTTCAGCATGAACGTTGCGAACGCAGTCTTCTGATCCTCGTTGACTCTGGCAATGTCGAACAACTTCTCTATTTCCATGATCCAAGTTTGATCTTCCACTGAACTCTGGCGGTCCAACCGCTTTGAATTCCTTAAAGGTTGTGACTTGAGCTTGCGGTTGATTCGCAAGTGCACCCGTCAACAGAGCTACCAACTGCTGAACCGGATTAACGTTGGCCTCGTTATTATTATTAGTAGACCCCCAGGAGGTGGTTATTGACGGGGTTGTCTTCTTCTAGAAGGCATTTTCTGTTAAAATATACGCTTATTAGTTCATTACTCAACTTCTTGGGTATTTTAAGTTTAACTTAAACATTCTAAGATTAAAGCTATAACACATAACATTTCAAATAAACCTTGATATATTATTCATTCATAACATTTTAAAACATATAAAGATAGCATAACCGCTATTAATATTCACTTTCCTGAACTCGACAAGTTTCAAGATTACATACTCATACTATCCCTTTATTCCTCTCAAAATAATGGATTCGCAGTTTATTTACTCACTTACTTAACCACACATTATTATTATTATTATTATTATTATTATTATTATTATTATTATTATTATTATTATTATTATTATTATTATTATTATTATTATTATTATTATTCTCTCTATCTAGACATATTAAGATGTCGTAAGGCTTCTCTACGTTCTTCCTCCATAATACGATACGCTGTTCTACGATCCATCACGAACCACGACGAATCTTCAAACTGTGGTGGGTAATAAAAGACTCGATCCCGGGACCTATCAATCATAGAATTAAAGGCGTAATCCATCTCGTTCATCTTGGCTTTCTTCACTTGGACCTTAGCCTAAGCACGGTCTGCACATTGAGTCGCCTTCATCCAAGCATCCTCTTCTCTAGCACGCTTAGCTGATTTCTCTTTGAAGTCATCTTTTAATTTCTCCATATCAGTCTTCATCTTCTCATTTACTGCCAACATATCCTTATGTTGACCCTTGGTATGAACTAGGTCTCACTCCGTGTTTCCAAGGCGTGAGTCAAGTTCCTGAATCTCCGCATCCTTCTGCTCCATCGAAGCATGATGCATCTCAACCAACTCCTTCAGTTCCTTAACCTTGTCCTGTAATTCTATGTTAAGATCGTACAAAGCGTCATACATCTCAGCTGATATAGAGTTTGGTGGAAACTCCACAGGATCCTCTTCCTCATCATCCTCCTCTATCTCCTCAGAACTATCCTCCTCGGGATCGGTCACAGGCTCATCCTCCTGGATCAACTGTTCCCGCACAACATGAAAATCTCGGGGTTCGTCATCTCTAGGTACTTGAGGTATCACTTCCCTAGCTGGACTGGATCCTTCTTTGTTAGACATCATGACAACAAAATATTTTAAGCTTTACTTAAAATTTTTCGATACTCGCGAGCACATAAGTTATTAACAAATAACACATAATGTCTTTTATTATTTAACTTCAATGGATACCTTAATCCATTCCTTATAACTCGATAAGAGTTGGACACCTCTATGTTTTTTTTTTCCTTAAAGGTTACTTCCTAAGGTTTCCCCACCTAAGGTTCATAACCTAAAGCTTTGATACCAACCTGTGACACCCCCAAATCCGGGTACTCCATTCCTGTAACGACCCCAAAATTCATACAATATAATTCTCAACTTCGGTCGTTAATAACACATCTACCTTCTGATTTTACATCATTATTCGATGTTAAACTTTATAAAATGCGGAATAATTTAAACTTTTATGTCTTAAAGTTTTATGTCTTCTTACTTTAATTCCCTGAATCAAAACCTTTATCATCTACATGTATTTGAATCAATCTTATTTTATGATTCACTTTATCACTGTTATTATATAAAATTTTACATTTCAATCCGATAACCTTTACATGTCAGATAACTCTAACTTTAGCTTTACAACTCAACATAAAACTATACATCATAAAACATTTAGTACATCTCATGAATCTTAATCATGGTATTAAGAAATAACAACTTTAGCTAAAATATTAATCTTCGTGTATTATTTCTGATCCACGTCATTCAAGTATCACATAGTGTTACCTTCAATCCTTAACCTGCAAAAATGGTTATTTGCAAGGTTGAGCTCGACAAATTTCAAAGAAAATTTAACAGCTTTTCATGCATCACGTGTAGCACATAATAACATGCTCAACATATATCTCATAAATATTGGACTAACATAACATACATGTTACAGTTCATATAACAAGTATAAAGATTGAGTTTCTTACTCAATCAGCATGCTTTACTAAATCAACGTAGTCATAAGTTGTCTTTAACATTTCATACATTCAACATATATATAACACATCATGCTCTTTGCAATACAGATTTAAAACAGTTAATTACCAAGTTCACGTAGCAAATAGGAACTGAAAGACTTGCCTTGATCATTGTTTACCAATAACAGTTAAACAACTTACAGCTATCTGCAGTTCACGTGCCCTACATAATTATATAATCATTCACATTAACTATTAACCACATAGAAATGCATAGTAGTTGTAATGTAAACTTTACTCTACATCTTATAACCCTTCCTATTATCAATACACAACAGTCCTAAAGATGACCATTTTTACCCCTATTGCATACCTCAGATTTAAATACTTAAAGAATAAAAGTTGTAGGTCTATTCGTCCTCGTTCCGGATCATCTTGAATCACATCAATCAGAGTTCGTATGAAAAGGTTATGGTTGTTTTACCAAGATAGGTCAAAGTAGTCACAGTTAGCACACATTGGGAGCGGCCGTGTGCCCTTTTCTCACACATTCCAATGCGCCCGAGCCATTGCCCAGACCCGACTACACGCCACACAGCAGACGAAGGGCGCTTGGCGTGCAGGCGCGCGCTTAGCGCTGCGTTCCTTCATACGATTACGATTTTGACATAACTTTCTCATTTTAAGTCCGAATTAGTTGGTTTTCGATTCGTTGGACTCGTTAAACACTTAGCTACTCATCTAGAGAATAATTATAACACTTCAAACATATTAACAAATTATTTTAAGGGTTCCAATTCAGTGTTCATGCTATATTTTCATGTTTTAAACACATTTAGCGAATTCAATCGCCACGACTTCGTTTCTTAACCAATTACCATGATTCAAACTACGTCGTTTTCATTTCTTCACATACTAAAATAATCTAATAGCAATTTACAGATTATAAAACATATTAGACATAAAATTTCATACTTTCTTAAGCCATATCATATGAATACACACTAATATTTACTTTTCTTCTTCAAACCCATTTTCCATGAACTTTCTTACTACAATCATGTATAGATAACAACCAATTGATTACATAAACTAATTTAACAATTATAATATCGAATTCACACAATCCAATATTAAAAATCTAGAACATAAACTTAGGTTTTTATAGCTTCAATGCTTGATTTCTTTACAAGATGGTCACAAGCTTTAGCAGTCCTTCTTCCTCTTCTTGATAATCTCAGAAAACCCTCTCTCAAAACCTACTGTGATTTCTTTCTTCTCTCCCACTCTCTGTCTTAGTTATCCTCAGAAAAGACGCGAAACAAATAAACTGATATGTCTTACCCACGTATACTTCAGTTACAAAATAATACGTCTTCGTCAGTTAAATTAAACCAAAGGCCACAAGGCCTTGTTTGGCCACACCAATTCCCACAAACTGGATTATTTTAATAATATTATATTATATAGTTCCATGTGTCACACCTTTAGTTAATTTAAATAACTTATAATAATAATAATTAATAATAATTATAATCTTATTATAATTATACTTATAATTAATAAATAATTACATGTATCTAATTTAATTAATAAATTAAACTTAAACATTACTTTATTTAATATACTTATTTTCTTTCATATTAAACAACTCATTTAATTTAATTAATTCATTAAATTAAATCTTCAAAGAATAAAATTTACCTTTGCTTTAATTTAGTTATCATACACACGTAACTAAATTATTATACAACAATTTCATAAATTATTTATTGTTCTCAATAAATAAATTATTTAAAATATTTATTTAATTCAATAATTAAATTACCAAATTCATTTAATTTCTTCAATAGTTAACTTAACTATTGAACCTCACTTTCCCAATATATGAATATTTAATTCTCTTCACACCGGATCACATATTTAAAAATATATAGCATGTATATATACATACTAAAACTCAAAACATCTCATAATAAGAATTTTAATTATTAGATTCCTATTTTAATAACTTATAAAACTTCGGGTTGTCACAATTCCCACAGAATTTGGTGTTCTCTATCCACATTACATCTAACTACCCATAATAAAGGATAAAGACATAATTTAAATAACTTAAACAATAATCTTTCCCATTAAAGGGTTACATCATCATAAAACAATCCCAGATAATCTAACCTTAAAATTATTACACAAGTTTGCGAAATATAGCATAGAATAAAACAAGTCTTATAACATAATTCATTTAAATAAGTTTCTCATAAGTCTTCAACACTTGGACATTTTTTCCCTTTCCTTTGCTAGTAGATGGCTCATCGACTTTCTCAGCTTTAGCTGCAGTGTTAAATGCAAGAGTGAGCAAACAATTGCTCACTAATATAGGAAGTAATAATGATAACAACATGAGAATGAACAACAAATGTTGAACAATAATGAACTTGTTCTACGAATCAAAATAGAAAACAAGTTCGAATTTAATATATTTGAGGGTCTTAAGAACACGATTATGACTACGGTATTTAGGTATTATTACCTCAACCTTAAAAGTTATTTAGACTATACAGACTCTTCTTAACGTACTTAGGGGGATCAGCCCTTTGTACTATGTATTGTGTATAAACATCTAAACGTTACACGTACAAAATCCCCTGTGTTAGGGTTGTTCATCTCAGCTTGAATTTAGAACTTCCGCTCTAAAGAAAGTTTAGCTCGGAACTAACTTATTAGTATTTCTAGAATTTTAGAACACTATCCAATTATAGATTACTTCAATCAATAAAGGTTTGCTTACTACTCGTAGGTTTAATACCACAATAAAGGTTTGAACAAGGTTATCAAAGTCAAGGACCGAATAACAATAATGTATAATTGAATAACCATGATATACATGCAAAGTGCTATTTCCAAAAGAGTTAGAACAATCTCATTTGAAACAATGAATTAAAGCAATATACATTTTGAATAATAATAACAAGAAATGAGAATGTAAAACTCATTCGATGTAATGAATTAGGTTACAAGAGCTTGTTCAATTGTTCATGAGGATAGAATTAATAGTCTTGCTCAATAAAAGTTTAGGAACTTTCAATCATTAATAAAAGAATGAAGTTAGAAAGTTTGTTCAATAAAAGTTTAGGATAAGAAACTTGCTCAATTGTAAAGAGGTAAGGTGTAGAAACTTGTCTTGTATGTGAGCTACACAAGTATAATATTCGCCAATTACCCTACATATATCATTAAAATTGCAACAACAATTAGTTTTATGAATATTAGCTTTATGGGTTTAACCCATCATTTAGACCATAACCTTAACTTAACACCCAACCATGTTGGTTAACATCCTTAACGAATCTGAAATCTCATTACGATCCAACATAACTTAATCATTCATTTCTAACTTTTGAAAATATTACATTTGGTTTCATTTCCTAACTTATTTAAATAATTACTTAAAAATTTTACACTTTGTATTACATCACATTCAAATATGTTATTATAGTCCACATTATGTTTTAAACATCATTAACATGCTTGCTTATCTAAATAAGTCCACTAATCATGACCTATAAATAAGCAGACTTCACTGCCTAGGCTCGAGAACGCACGCAGCAAGTGCTTGTTGCCCCAAGCCTTTCTTAACACCGACGCAGTGTCTTAGTGTGCTCGCTCTACTGAAACCTAGTGGCGCAATTTACCGCTTTACTGCAGATAGACAACCTGTTGCATCGTTTATAGACAAAAACTGCAGTAGCAGCTCTGCTACATAGAAGTCGCCCAATCATTCCAATTTTCTACAGAAATCATGAAACCTAGCAACTAAAACTTTGTAATATAATCAATAATCATGCTATTCACTATTTTCACCACACAAACATCATATATATTCAATTTTAAGGGATCAAAACCCCAATTTTTCCAATTTCATCATTTTTTTAAACATTTAGCGAATTCGATCGCCACGACTTCGTTACTTAACCGATTAACACGATTTAAACTACGTCGCTTTCGTTTCTAAACGTATTAACACAATCAAATATCTAATAGCAGATTATAAGACATATTGAGCATCAACTTTTGTACTTTCTAAAGCCCTTTTACATACATAAACAATGTTATCTATTTTTTTTCTTCCAACACACCAATTTCTCACAAATTTGACAAACGAGTATCAAGTATACATGATGATTAACAGATTTTGCAAAACTATATGCACATATATCTACCACAATTCACTTGATTTCCAAATCATATCAAATATATATATATATATATATATATATACCACCAAACTAAAAGTAAAAATAGGAATAGTTTATACCTTGAATCTTTGATTGTATGATAGCAAAATTGAGAGCAATCCTTTCCCAAAACCATTCTTCTCCAACCCCCCAATATCACTATGTTTTCTCTCATTTTTGAAGCTCTTTCTCAAAACTCTGTCACTAATATCTAGCCTTAGGGAAAGAAATAACATGCGTAGAAATAAAATGACTCCCTCACCCCCACGTACGTCAGGTCACAATCCAAAGGTTTGCGTCAGTTAAATTAGACCAAAGGCCACAAGGCCTTATTTGGCCACACACCAAATCCCCCATAATAGATTATTTTTATAATACTTTTATTATACAGTTTCACTTGTCACACATGTAACCCCTTTAAATAGCTTACAATTTATAATTATAATAATTATAATCTTATTATAATTATACTTATAATAAATAAATAATTATATATCTAATTTAATTAATAAATTAGAAACATCACTTTATTTAATTTATTCATTTTCTTTAATATTAAACAATTCATTTAATTTAATTATTTTCTTAAATATTAAGCAATTTATTTAATTTAATTATTTCCTTAAATTAAATCCTTCAGATATAAAATTATCATTACTCAATTTAATTAACATTAATCAATTTAGTTACTAAATTAATTCACCACAATTCATCAATTATTTATTTTCCTCAATAAATAAATTATTTAAAATATTTATTTAATTCAATAAATATTTAAATTAATTAAAAAAATTTCTCGATCGTTACACCAACTCACTGGAATTGTGCTCAACTCGAGTATTTTTAGTATGTTTTATTTGCTTTTTGTGTCTATTTTGTAGTGTGCATAATTGGAACTCCTATAACAACTTAAGGTGTGGAATGACATGGAATGGCATAAGCTAGCAAGAGCATGGCAAGACTTGAGCAAGAGTGAAGATGGCATAGCTGGACCTGAGCAAGAGAGGAGGATCAATGAAATGGGGAAGTGAAGAAATGAAGCAGCAGAGAAGTAGCAAGCAAATAGCAGACAAGAAGCAGCAGCAGCGCGACCGTGCTGCAATACATCCTTATTAGGGCGTGCTCGCGCTAAAAGAATTCAGAGGCAGATTTAAGCAGTCATACGGTCGCGCTCCAATATCAAAGAGCCATGGCGCACCCGCGCCATGTACTCGATAGACAACTTCACAGCGCTCCCGTACCTGAATTGCACTATTATGCCGCGTGGCCGCGCGAGTCTTACTTAGTTTAAAAATGCTGACTTTTTGTAATTTGAATTTGAGCGTATTTTGCTCATCTGAGACGATATGGTTGGTACTAGTACATGTTTTTAGAGTTTTTATTATTGTTCTTAGGTTGAGACCTTTCTAAGAGGGTTAGAAGCATTTCCATATACTTCAAGCTTCTCTCTTTAATTAGATAGCTCAATAAATATAGTTTTCATATCTAGAGATTTTTGGGTGAATTAGACAAGCCTGAAAACAGACTTCGCAATAAAGATTATCATATTTCCTTTATCAATCCTCTTATATCTATTGATTGCATTTCTTAATTCCATGTTTTGTTTCAATCCCATAATGGCTTTTGGTTCAGAAATAAACTAAATTCCATTATAGGATTCTAATGGATTCTAATGCGTAGTTTATATATGTATGTCTGATTATAATGTTGATTATTTAATATTGGATTGCCCATTATGGTTGTGCTTAATGTGTGAATGCTTGATCACCATTCACAATAATTGCTTGTATGGATTTAGAAAATGAAATATAAGTATATATTAGATCATAATGGCATATGTTTATAAAGCTTATGTGTGTTAGGCTTTGTGATTCGTGAACCAGATAGGCATATACCGTTTCACCATTTGTAGACATTAAGAGAGTTTGAATTTAAATCATATTTGCTATAAATTCACATAGACATATAGTGAGTTTAGTATTTATGATGAATGCATGAATTCCAAAAATTGTGGATTTTGTGTAAATTGGGCATAGTTCATTGAAAAATGATTGTGTTTCACTTATGTGCTCTCGACGAGCTTTCCATATTTAATAAGTAAACATAACATGAAGCATACATTTTAGATGAAGCATGAAATGATATTAGAATCCCATATCTTTCCAAATTGTATTACCGCCTCTTAATAATATTTATTTATTGTGTTGATAATTAATTTAATTATAAATTCATTTATTGATTGATAGTTTGTGTAAGACCCCAAAATATTAATAAATGAAATTTATTTTTCTCTATTTATTATTTTGAAATAGTAAGGGTTGATTTGATTAATGTGGATAGTTATGGGTAAAATACGCAAATATTTCAAATAAGCAAGTGGTTATAAACTACTCATTGTTGTTCGGAGAATATTCGTTTAGTCGTGGAATATTCTTCTTTGTCGGAATATTAAATGCGACGACGCAGCGAGTCTTTTGTGGGCCCCATAACGGAAAGCGATTGGATGAAGAAAACGACAAATATAAGTTGTTTTTAAATAACGGCGTAGTTGTTATCGTTAATACTGTTGGAATACCCGGTGGTTAAAACACACTAATACGCGTTGTTGAACAATAGCACACGGTATTGCACCAATTATTGATTCTTACGTAAAGAAGGCACTACTCAATAATTGTTATAGTAATTACTTATTCGATTTTTATTTTATTAATTCAATAATTGTTGTATTGATATTTTATATTCTTGTTGTTTCAATAAATTGTCATTACAGGTGTTTTCCATTATCGAAGCAATAATTCATATTATCTGAATAATATTATTAGATAACATTATTGGCAATGTCTAGAAAGTTTTGTCTAAGGAGAGGTTTGGTCACCTAATTGCGGCGCCAAGATGAGGAGAAATTCTTATTGAAAGCCCCTCTTTCACAGGAACCGTATGCGGTTGTCAATAATGTGATTCTCAGTAATATTATTTGTGAATAATTAATTATTGATTTATATGATGAGGAAAATATTGATTTTATGTGGATATAGATGGAGAAAATTTTAAAATGACAATTGTTGAAAATTAATATTTTATCTTTTTCGATAACATAATTCATTTAAATATATTATTTTAATAATATATTAACGGTGATATTTTTACAACGAATGTGGGATATATGAGTATACGAGGAGGAAGAGTATTTTTGTTGCAATAAATGTTTAAAACATGTTAAACATGTCGGTGGACCCCATTTCTTGACTGAAATTTGATTATAGCCTGTAAAATTGTCCGTATGTGGATTTCGGTCAATTTTTGTTTGGAATTTGGAAAAACTTTCTTCTGCAAAGTTGTAGAGAATTGAATTTCCTATAAAAAGTCGCGAGATTCGAATTTTCTGATAAAATGGCTATTTATTATGAATTATTGAAGTTCTGAAGTTCCGAAATAATTGATTTTTGGAAGTTTTATTTATTTTTATTAATAAAAACATTTTTTATATGTTGTGGGCATATTTAACATGTGCATGGTGGCTGAATTCAGATTCAAGATGTGGGCGTATGAATTTTGTTTATATATAATATTATTATATTCAATTTTCTGCTTTGGTGTTCTAAGCAATTTCCTATAAATAGGGTGCTTAGGTTAGAATTGAAAATCACACCAGAAACTGAAGTTTTCTCTCTCTATATTATCGAGCGTATTCTTGTGAGTATTTTGAGTATTTTTTGAGTATTGCAATACGGTGCAAGTTCAAGTCATAGCATATATCCGGTGTTTCAACTAGAAGTACTGTCTTTCGAGGTAAGGGATGTTATTTTCTTCTCAAATGATATTATTTCTTCAATATCATTATGCTGAAATATTGGTTGGAACTTTTTATAAAATTTGGAACTTTTTCATGTCGGGGTTACTATTCATGAGTTACTATTCACGAGTTACTATTCATGAGTTACTATTCACGAGTTACTATTCACGAGTACTATTCATGAAGCGTGAAGATGTTTTTTGTGAAATTTCTATCTTTTGGTGTCGGAGTTACTATTCACGTATATGGCACTATTCACGTATACGGCAATATTCACGAATACGGCACTATTCATCGAAAAATGAAAAATTTTCTTTTCGTCCAAAATATCTATTCTGGAGACTAGCTTTGATTGTATCCATGTTTTGATCATTCTTGAATTTTACTCCACTCTGATTACTTATGAAGTATTTTTGAACTTGGATTGTTTAAAATACGAATCCTTAATAATTGTTCTTTTGTTTCACTTTGGATTCGCTTTCCTTTAAAATATTTTTCATCATCCTCGATCTGAATGATGATATTCTTGAATATCTTTGGCTTGTAGTGCAAAGATGAATGATTTCTTGATGAATATCTTTGGCCCATAGTGCAAAGATGAACAGGTGTTGAGATGAATATGACCGACTGATGAATATCTTTGGCCCGTAGTGCAAAGATGAACAGGTGTTTAGATGAACATGACCAACTGATGAATATCTTTGGCTCAGAGTGCAAAGATGAATATTTGATTCCGGATGTATGTTGATTGATGTTACAGGATATAAAGATGACGACGAACTTTTAAATTCATACATAGAAGATAGTAGTTGCATTCTCTACTTAACTCTTCTAATGAATTATTATTTCATTGCGAATATTGGTTTAAAAACTTGTTGTCTATTGTATTCTATTAGTTTTTTTCTGTTGAAGACTAATGATAATTTGTTGTATATTATCTTAGTCATAATATTCTTCTTGGGCTAGTTGAGCTCACCCTTTTCCTTGTTGTTCCATTTTTCTTCTCGGGGAGGCGAGAATGTAGCGAGTACGAAGTCGGGGTATGGAATGAAGGTTCTAGAGAGAGTTGTTTAGTAGTCCTCACCATTTTGTAAAATAATGTATCAATAAATGTGATGATTTATTTGAGTATAGATATTGTCTAGAAGATAATATTTGTATTCAAACTCACAGTTTTACTGTTGTAATAATAAAGTTGTAGTTGTTTCTGTACCATGTATTTGGCGACTCAGAATGGGTTGGATGGAATGGACCTATTTTGGGGGCGTCACAGTTTGAGCATATAAAAATAGTGATTAAGTTGTTGCATGATAATTTAGATTTATCACCTTTCTCCGTGGATCGATACTTTTCTTACTCTTTACTACTTGTTGACCCATGTATACTTGCATGAGTTAGAGTCCATTTTTGTAAACAAAAGGAGGTAACAAGTTTTTAGCGCCGTTGTCGGGGAAAGGCGTTTATTTTTAATATTGTCGTCATCAACTAAAGCTAAATTTGTGTGACTTAAAAAAATCTATTCTTATCTTATTTCTATTTTTGTTTTTGTTTGTATTTCAGGTACTTGTATACATTTTATGCACACACGATCGACAAACTCTGAATTGGTGCCTGTACATGATAACATCAACGGCAAAGGTTGGAAATTGAGAGTACGCAGGAATATACAAGTAGATTTTGAGACTTCATCATCCAATATGGCACCAGAAGAGCAAAGCGAGGAACATCGGGCCTTAAGAGATTACTTAATGCCGAATATAAATGGGTTACAGTCAAACATCGTGAGGCTAACTATAGCAACCAACACTTTTGAGATAAAGTCGGGCACTATACAAATGGTGCAGAATTCGGTACAATTCGGGGGTGCTGCTATAGATGACCCGAATGAGCACTTATGGAGCTTCATAGAGATATGTGACACTTTCAAGTACAATGGAGTGTCAGAAGATGCAATCAGGCTCAGACTGCTTCCATTCTCTTTACGGGACAAGGATAGAAGTTGGCTCCACTCTTTACCATCAGGATCTATTACCACGTGGGAGGACTTAGCACAAAAGTTCTTAGCCAAAATTTTCCCAATGGCTAAAACAGTAAAAATGGGGACATCAATATCCCAGTTTGAACAACAACAAGGTGAATCACTGTATGAATCTTGGGAATGGTATAAAGAGATGCTAAGGAAATGTCCACATCATGGAATGCTAGATTGGATAGTGATTAATACTTTTTATAATGGATTGGGATGGCAATCAAGGCCAATTATAGATGTAGCTGTAGGAGGAGCCTTATGGGCTAAAAATTATGAAGAGGCTTATAATCTTATAGAGACTAAGAAAACAAATGATTTTCAGAATCCTACGACCAGAATGCCACAACCAAAAGTTGTGGGATTGTTATAGGTGGATGCTATCACACAGTTGTCAGCTCAGATGACATCTATGGCAAAGAAGATTGATTCGTTAGCAGAAAGTAAAGTCAAGATAGTTGCTTTTGTATGTGAGATATGTGTGGGTTCACATTCAACCGATCAGTGTGTTAATAGTTCAGAATTTGTACAGTATGTGAGCAACTATCAGAAAAGTCAGAATCAATTCCAGAATACCTACAACCCCAACGACCGAAACCATCAAAATTTTAGCTGGACAAATAATCAAAATCAATAAAATCAACAGTTTCAACCACAACATCAATTTCAGTCACAATCATTTCATCAACAGTTTGCACCAAAACCACCCTACCCTCCTGGATTTCAACAGCAACCTCAAAATCATCCGCCACCTGCACCTCAGCAAGAGAAGAAGTCAAAAATGGAGGAGATGATGATGAAGTACATGGCAAATACCGAGGTAATGATCAAGAGCTAAGCAGTGGCTATCAAAAATTTAGAGACACAGATGGGTCAGATGGCTAGTATGCTCAACAACAGACCACAAGGTACATTGCCAACTACAATAGAAGCAATCCAAGAAGAGAGGGTAAAGAACAATGTCAGACCATTACTTTAAGATAAGGGAAATAGATTGCAGATTCACGGATGGCGTGCCGCGCCACTTTTAAAGAAGAGGGAAACATACGTACAAAGCGATGAAGAAAAAAGTTTTACGATAATAGTTTGGTTCAAGAAGGTTCTGAGCAGAGGGAAATGGAGAAAAATAGTAAAGAGTCAACTGAGAAACCAGTGACCAAGCCACCTGTTGTTCATCCCCCTGTTTAATATCAACAGAGATTACAGAAGCAAAGGGAAGATAAGCAATTCAACAAGTTTTTGGAGGTGTTCAAAAAGCTATAGATTAATATACCTTTCGATGAGGCATTATAATAGATGCTAAGTTATGCAAAGTTTATGAAGGGTATCTTGTCAAGGAAGAAAAGGCTAGAAGACTTTGAGACAGTAACCTTGACCAAAGAATGTAGTGCAGTGCTTCAACGCAAGTTACCTCCGAAACTAAAAGACCCAGGAAGCTTCACAATACCTTGTTCAATCGAAAAGATGTTTTTTGATAAATGCTTGTGTGATTTAGGGGCGAGCATCAACTTGATGCCACTGTCAGTATTCAATTAGTTGGGACTGCCGGCTCCAAGGCCGACTAACATTTCATTACAACTTGCTGAAAGGTCCATTACTTATCCACGGGTTATTGTGGAAGATGTGTTGGTAAAGGTGGATAAATTCATCTTCCCAGATGATTTCATCATCTTGGATTATGAAGAAGATAAAAGTATACGTATCATCCTTGGGAGACCATTCTTAGACTCGGGAAAGACCTTGATAGATGTTCAAAAAGGTAAATTAACAATGAGGTTAATGATCAAGAAGTCACCTTTAACGTGTTCAAGGATATGAAGTTTCCTTCATACGAAGAGGAATGTTTTAGGATTGATATGGTGGACAAGATGTTGAATGATGAAGTAGAGAATTTGGTGGAAAATGAACCTTTGAAGAGTGTTATTTTGGGAAATTCTGAGATAGAAGATGATGATATTACTGAGTTTGTTCAAACACTTGACACAACACAACAATTTAGAAAATTCAAGACTCTTGTTGAGCCATTAAAGATTGCTGGGGAGACATCAGTGAAACTTAAGCCATCATTGAAGATGCCTCCAGAATATGAATTGAAACCTCTTCCAGACCACTTGAGGTATGTATTTTTAAATAATAATTCCAAATTACCTGTTATTATTTCTTCTGCACTAACATCTTGCTAGGAAGAAAAGCTACTAAGAGTTCTAAGAGAGTTCAAATCAGCCATTAGATGGACCATAGCAGATATTAAAGGGATCAGCCCATCATTCTGTATGCACAAGATCCTATTAGAAGATGATAGTAAACCTTTAGTGGAGCAACAGTGGAGATTAAATCCAATTATGAAGGAAGTGGTCAAGAAGGAAGTTCTGAAATGGCTAGACGCATGAATTATATATCTGATCTCCGACAGCTCATGGGTGAGCCTGGTACAGTGTGTGTCAAAGAAAGGGGGAATGATTGTAGTCTCCAATGAGAATAATGAATTGATGACGAGGAGGACAGTAACGGGTTGGAGAGTCTGCATGGACTATCGCAGACTTAATAAAGCTACAAGGAAAGACCATTTCATGTTATCGTTCATTGATCAGATGTTGGACAGACTAGCAGGTCATGAGTATTATTGCCTTCTGGATGGGTACTCAGGCTATAATTAGATTATGATATCCCTAGAAGACCAGGAAAAGACAACTTTCACATGTCCATATGGAACATTTGCTTTTAGAAGGATGTCTTTTGGGTTGTGCAATGCCCCAACTACATTTCAGAGGTCTATGATAGCAATCTTTTCGGATATGGTGGAGCACAATGTGGAAGTGTTTATGGATGATTTTTTAGTATTTGGTGATTCATTTGATTTGTGTTTAGAGAATTTAGTGATGGTATTGAAAAGATGTATTGAAATGAATTTTGTGTTGAATTGGGAAAAGTGCCATTTTATGGTACAAGAGGGTATCATTTTGGGCCACAAAGTTTCAAAGAAAGGATTAGAGGTGGACAGGCCGAAGCTAGAGACCATTGAGAATTTGCCTCCACCTACTTTAGTAAAAGGTGTTCAAAGTTTTTTAGGGCATGCAGGCTTCTACATGAGGTTTATTAAAGACTTATCCAAGATCACAAAGCCGCTTTGCATTTAATGGAGAAGGATGCATAGTTCAAGTTCGATAAAGAATGCATGTCTGTATTTGAGCAATTGAAGAGAAAGTTAACTTCTGCACCAGTGATTACAGCACCAGATTGGGACCTACCATTTGAATTGACGTGTGACTCCGGTGACTATGTTGTGGGAGTAGTGTTGGGCTAGCAAAGGGAAAAGGTCTTTATGTGATTTACTATGCGAGCAAGACCCTAACTGATGCTCAGTTAAACTACACCACCACAGAGAAGGAACTTTTTGTAGTTGTGTATGCGTTTGACAAGTTTTGAGCCTATTTTATTTGGACTAGGGTGCTAGTGTACACAAATCATGCATCAATTTGGTACTTAGTGGCAAAAAAAATGCAAAGCCTCGATTAATCATGTGGATACTTCTGTTGCAAGAATTTGATTTGGAAATCA
Source organism: Panax quinquefolius (assembly GCA_020205615.1). Classification (NCBI taxonomy): domain Eukaryota; kingdom Viridiplantae; phylum Streptophyta; class Magnoliopsida; order Apiales; family Araliaceae; genus Panax; species Panax quinquefolius. The sequence continues at coordinate 62,924 of JAINUW010000656.1, read as the reverse complement.
AGGTCAGGAAATTGAACTGAGAATCAAGTAGCGGACCACTTATCTAGACTGGAAAATCCAGGAAGGGATGCAAATGACAAAGTTGTGATTAATGAGTCCTTCCCAGATGAACAGTTATTTGTAGTGAAAGGTGAAGTGCCCTGGTTCGCAGACTATGCTAACTATTTAGTGATCAAGATCATTCTTGCAGACTTGACTGGTTATCAAAAGAAGTTTTTGCAAGATGTGAAGTGGTTTATATGGGATGAACTGTACTTGTTTAAAAAATGTGCTGATCAGATGATAAGGAGATGTATCCCATATAACGAGATAAAGGGTATTTTGTAGGATTGCCATGCGTCATTATATGGAGGTCACTACGGTGGTGAGAGGACAACAACTAAAATTTTGCAAGCAGGATTCTACTGGCCGGCAATTTTTAAAGATGCCTGCAGTTTTGTTCAGAAATGTGATAGATATTAGCGAGTTAAGAACATATCGAAGAGAAACGAAATGCCCTCGAACACAATCCTCGAGGTTAAAATTTTCGATGTTTGGGGGATAGATTTCATGGGACCTTTCATTTCATCATGTGGGAATCTATATATCTTGTTAGCAGTCGACTATGTTTCTAAGTGGGTGAAAGTGGCAACTCTTCCAACTAATGATGCTAAAGTGGTCCTCAAATTTTTACAAAGAAGCATTTTCACAAGGTTTGGGACTCTAAGGGCCATTATTAGTGATGAGGGAAGTCATTTATGTAATTGTCAGTTCACAAATCTGTTAGCTAAGTATGGGGTAAATCATCACATTGCTACATCTTACCATCCTCAGACCAATGGCCAAGTAGAGGTGTCAAATCGTGAATTGAAAAAAATTCTTGAAAAGATAGTGAATCCCACAAGGAAGGACTGGTCATTGAAGCTAGACGACGCAATATGGGCTTACAGGACCACATACAAGACACCATTGGGAATGTCACCATTTTAACTTGTATATGGAAAGGCTTGTCACCTTCCCATGGAGCTCGAGCATAAGGCGTATTGGGCTATAAGGAAGCTGAACTTTGACTTGAAGGCTGCAGGAGAAAAATGCCTACTCCAACTCAATGAGTTGGAAGAATTCAGATTGCAAGCCTACGAGAACTCCAAAATGTACAAGGAAAAGGTGAAGAGATAACATGATCGTAAGATTATGGAAAGAGTATTTGAGTCGGGGAAAAAATTTCTATTGTTTAATTCCAGACTTAAACTATTTCTCGGGAAGCTCAAGTCACGGTGGTTAGGGCCATTTACTATAAAGACGATTTTTCCACATGGTGCGATCGAGATATTCGATAAGTTCCCAGACAAGCCTTTCAAAGTTAATGGACAGCGTCTTAAGCACTATTATGGTTGTGAGGTTGACATGCAGAAAGTCACCTCGATTCTTTCTACTACATGATTGAATCAGAGATAGTCAAGCTAACTGACTATAACTTAGCGCTCAATGGGAGGCACCCCATTATTTCTATCCTTATCTCTTGTTTAATTTTATTTATTTCATGTCTATTTTTCTTATTTTCATGCTTAAGTCTTGACAGCACATAGTTTTTGATATAAGTTTTGTTAGAACTGATTGTGCATATCATTTTGATTAGGAGTAGCATTTAGAGATTTCTTTTTGATATATTCATTCTAAAATATTATTAGTACTTATTTGGATTTGCAGAATTGGTATATCTTATAAGTGTAAATGTTTTATGTGCAGGTTAAGTGAAGAATGTAATGAGATACTAATTTCTACTGCACTAATTTCTACTTCAAAATGTAGTGCAGTTTTGTTTAAGGAAACTGCCGCGTGTCTCATCAGGCTTAAATATCGAAATACCAATGGCAGTGTTTCTACGCTAAGATGCGTCAACAATAAGCGTCAGCGGCGCTCGCGCCATTCATAAACTTAAATTTTGCATGGCGCTTTGTGCACGAGAGCGATTCTTGAAAAAAAATTAAACCTTTTAAATATGTGCCCCACTCCATTTGTTATATCAGTTACTTTTTAAATGTGCGCCTCTCCAATTCTCTCCCTAAAATCGATGCATATCTCTTCTCATTTTCCAAGCTATTTCTTTTCAAATTTCTAACCTCTCACCACTATGCATTCTACGCATTCAGTTTCCTTCCCACATTCAAATTCTTATACACATCCATTCAGAGATAATGCTAGGGTTTGTGAGAGATTGTTACAACAACAAGTTTGGGGTGATAGAATACGGAGCACACATTTTCTTAGTAAAATTATTCTCTTTAGATAGTGTTTTCTTCATCAATTGCAATGGGGCAAAAGAGAGCACGTTCTCGCACTCCAGAATCATCTTCATCAAGCAGCCAAGGTGAGGACATTGTTGACCTCACGAAATTTGTCAGCCTTGAGGCCCAAATGGAAAACTACAGAATAGTGGCTAAGATATTTGTGACGGAACATGGGTTCAAGCCTGAAAAATAAGATGGTCTGTTATGGAACATGATACGTGAAAGAGGATGGTTTGGAGTGACTGTTACTCCTATGCCTGCACCCATGAGGATTGTTCGGGAATTTTATGCCAATGCTAAAGAAACCATGAGCGGGCTATCTTTTCTCAGAGGAGTTCAAGTGGACTATCACCCCCAAACAATTAGATAAGTTTTTAGAATACTTGACGTACCACCAACTAGTCGTGCTAACTAGGTCCAGGCTGCACAATTCGAGATAAACCTAGATGTGGTCATAACTGATTTGTGTGTACTAGGTACACAGTGGAGCTACAAGCCTAGTACAAATTTGCCTAGAACTTTTCAAGCTTCAACCCTCAATCATTACGCCAAGGCTTAGAATTTATTCATCCGTGCAAAGCTTATGCCATCATCACATTAGCATGAAATTACAACTGAGCGGGCAATTATTTTGTGGGAATAGTCACAGGGAAATTCATCAATGTGGGCCATCTCATTCATCAGAATATGTTATGTTATATGAGGAGGAGCACCATAGGAAGTGTCCCACACGCGTCTATTGAAGCTAGTCTGTATGCACGAGCAGGGGTCACCTGGGAAAATGATCAACTACAATACCTAAGTAAAGACATCAATTATGCAACAATTGCCAAATTCAAAGATTGGGCAGGAGGTACCGCACATCCAAAGGGAAAGGGCTTCATCCTTCCACCCGCATCATCAAGGCCATCGCGGCAGCCCACGTGCACAACTGACGCAGAAACATCAGCCCATGCAACTGTTAAACAGGATGATCGTTATCTCTGAAGGTTAGAGACAAAAGAAGATGTAATTTATAACAACTTTTCAGCGTTTGTCAATGGTTAGTCGAGGTCCTTAGCCGAGGCCTTTGCATAGTAAGGAACCATGCTTGAGTGGCCACAATTTGGGACAGTCGTACCATTTTCACTGCCAAACTCACCACCCGAGGAGGGTGGTACTGCTGATAATTAGGGGAGTTCCTTATAACCATTTACCTTCATTCCTTGGGGACAATGAATAGTTTAAGTTTGGGGGTATTAGGGTGTTTATTAGCGTAGTGTAGTTCATGTAGTTAATTTCATGTTTAGTATAATTTTGCATGTTTATGTGTTTAGTATGTGTTTATTTAATTATGTGTTTATATAATTTTGCATGTTTATGTGTTTAGTTGAGTATGCAGTAATTTTTTTTACATTTTAGTGATTAATATATGTTTTAGTTGTGTGTTTAATTGCATATCCCAAGTATCTAGTTTTATGGAATTCTAGTTTAGCCAATGGTGAATGTGAAATTTGATTGATTCCTGAATTTAGTGGATAACATGAGCTTAGCTATAATGTATACATGATTTAGTTCATACTTGTTGTTTAAATGCTATAGGTTTGCACATAGGTGCTCATATATGTTTGTTGGTAAAAGAATAATATGTTTTGCTTGCTGAGTAGAAAATGTTGTTTTTAAAGATAGAATTGTGTAGAAAGTAGACATAGCGTATGAAAACATAGATACTCAAACTTTGGGAACAATGGGTATGCTTGCTATAAATAAAAGGGCGAGATGGAGTGTAAAACGCACTCGTTTAAATGGAAATGGAAAGTGAGATGGAGCATAAAACGCACTCGCTATATATTAAAAAAATCAATAAACACCATGGGAATGTGCGAAAATCGCCCTCGTGAGTAAAAATAAAACTGAATAAACCCATTGTTGAACCTTTGTTTGTATTGGTGTGTTGGAATAGTTGATGTCTCGTTAGTATATGTAATTCTTGATTTAAACTGTAATTTTTTGTCAGTCAAGTTTATTTATGAACACATCACACACACACACAACATCTTTATAGTAAGTTTGGATTAGTTGATTGTGTGATATTATGTCTGTAGCTTAGTTTGATACTTTATGCTTGAATCTGGATAATTTTCTGAGGCACACTTGATTGGAATTTTATTATGGCTGTAAATCTTGGGACTCATTTGTAACGTAGTGTAGTTTGCATAGCATGTAGTTGCATTGTTATTTTTTATTTCTGTGTGTATTGTTTAAGGGCAAGCAATAGTTCAAGTTTGTAGGTATTTGATAAGTAGGTTTCATACCTACTTATTGGCTACCAACTCACTGGAATTGTGCTCAACTCGAGTATTTTAAGTATGTTTTATTTGCTTTTTGTGTCTATTTTGTAGTGTGCGTAGTTGGAACTCCTATAGCAACTTAAGGCATGGAATGGCATGGAATAGAGTGAGCTAGCAAGAACATGGCAAGACTTGAGCAAGAGTGAAGATGGCATAGCTGGACCGGAGCAGGTGAGGAGGATCAATGAAATGGGGAAGTGAAGAAATGAAGCAGCAGAGAAGTAGCAAGCAAATAGCAGACAAGAAGCGACACCGACCAGAGAATTGCATGTTGACACATTCTGACTATTATCGGTAGCGCCAAAGCACTAAAAGAATATAGATATAGATTTAGCGATCCACGCGGTCGGCGCTCAATATCAAAAGAGCCATGGCGCTCTCTGCACCATGTACTTTCGTGAACAACTTTACAAATACTTTACTCCCGAATTACACTTTAATGCCAAGTGGCCGCTCGAGTCATACTCAGTTTAAAAATGCTGACTTTTTGTAATTTGAATTTGATCTTATTTTGCTCGTTTGAGATGATATGGTTGGTACCAGTACGTGTTTTTAGAGTTTTTATTATTGTTCTTAGGTTGAGACCTTTCTAAGAAGGTTAGAAGCATTTCCATATACTTCAAGCTTCTCTCTTTAATTAGATAGCTCAATAAATATAGTTTTCATTTTAGGAGATTTTTTGGTGAATTGGACAAGCTTGGAAACAGACTTCGCAACAAAGATTATCATATTTGCTCTATCATTTCTCGATTTCATTTCTTAATTCCATGTTTTGCTTCAATCCCATAATGGCTTTTTGTTCAGAAATGAACTACATTATATTATGGGATTCTAATGTGAAGTTTATATATGTATGTCTGATTGTAATATTGATTATTTAATATTGGATTGCCCATTATGGTTGTGCTTAATGTGTGAATGCTTGATCACCATTCACAATAATTGCTTGTATGGATTTGGAAAATGAAATATAAGTATAGATTAGATCATAATGGCATATTTTTATAAAGCTTATGTGTTAGGCTTTGTGATTCATGAACCGGATAGGCATATACCGTTTCACCATTTATAGTCATTAAGAGAGTTTGAGCTTAAATCATATCTGCTGTAAATTCACATAGACATATAGTGAGTTTAGTATTTATGATGATTGCATGAATTCTAACAATTGTGGATTTTGTATAAATTGGGCATAGTTCATTGAAAAATGGTTGTGTTTCACTTATGTGCTCTCGACTAGCTTTCTATATTTAATAAGTAAACATAACATGAAAGCATACATTTTAAATCAAGCATTAGATGATATTAGAATACCATATCTTTCCAAATTTGATTACCGCCTCTTAATAATATTTATTTACTGTGTTGATAATTAATTTAATTATAAATTTATTTATTGATTGATAGTTTGAGCATATAAAAATAGTGATTAAGTTGTTGCATGACAATTTAGATTTATCACCTTTCTCCGTGGATCGATACTTTTCTTACTCTGTACTTGTTGACCCATGTATACTTGAATGAGTTAGAGTCCATTTTTGTAAACCAAAAAGGAGTTGCACGGCCCGGGGCAACCCGGGAAGCCGCAGGTAGACCCGCGGCGATCCGGTCTATAAATATGAGCACTTGGTTACTTATTTGTAAAAAAAAGGAAAAAGGAGAGAAAACTCTGTCCATTTCAACGTGTAAACACTTCTATAGTGCTCTAAATTGAGTGATTCTTATTTCTAAACACTTGTAAGCTCGTGTTTTACAACATAATTAAATTTAACCGGTGGAAACCGAATTTTCAGGCGTCAAAATCTATCTAAAGTCTCATTGGCAGCCCACTGTAAGATTTTTAAGCTTTTTATCAGTTATATATATATATATATATATATATATATATATATATTTGTATATTTACATTTCAGTCAGGCCTGAAGATCACTTAGGGGCCATTTACCACTTTTATATATATACGTACTGAAATTTAACTACTGGAAAGCTTGTTTTCAGGCGTCAAAAGCTATCTGAAGTCTCCTTGATAGCCCACTATAAGATTTTTCAGATTTTTAAGCTTTTTATCACTTCTGAATATATATATATATATATATATATATATATATATATCTTGTCATCAAACTCTATTTGATTGAGCCTGGATATACATCCCGTGCGTCTACTGCTTTCATAATGTAGATATTTGTTTATTTAGCCTGCTGGTTAGATTTTCCTAAATCTGGCTATTTCTCACTTTGACCGATTCATGGTGACTAAACTAAAACCTTTGAAGCTGGAATAATTTAGATTTACTCAAATCTAATTCATTTTCTAGCTTTTTCTACGGGCTATATTTGTCTAAATCTGGCTATTTCTCACTTTAACTGGTTTATGGTGACTAAACTGGAACCGTTGAAGCTGGAATAGTTTAGAATTATTAAAATCTAGTTCTTTTTTCTAGCTTTTGTACATATTTCTTCTTCATGTGAGCCTTGGAATCATGTGATCACAAATTCAATTTTCGTGATAGACATTTTCAGCTACAGCCAGCTTGTAAATTATTCACGGTGTTTTAATATCCTTAGATGGCTTTCATGCACATAAGGAGTTTGGCACTACTATATATCTTATTTTCTTGAAGATGCTTCACATCTCGAAAATAAAAGCAATCAAGTCGAACACATAATCAAATGGAAGTATCAAAGGCCTCAATTACTATTGAGCACAAGGGTTTAAAAAACCTGTTTTATAAAACATCACTGATATATCTTGTTAAAATTGAACTTTTATACAAAAGTCAAACCCTTTGTATATAGGTGCAAACAAGGTATAACACTATTTCCAAATAACTACACATAGACCTAATTCACACACACACACACACACATACGGAGATAAAAGTTTTAAATGAAAAGTGGCGGTAACTGCGTGATCACGGAAGTTGGGTGGGTGCTTAACACCTTCCCTCCACTTAATCAAGCCCCTGAACCCTAATGAATCTCGGTTTCTCAGACCAGTCAAATAGTGTCACATCACTAGGTCTTTGTGCAAACCTTTTCTCGGTTGAGTTGGTGCAAGCATTTAAAACTAACCAACTGGCAACTCTCAAAATAGTCAAATCGCTAACATAAACATGTCGGACCTTTTCAAACCCGTTTTTTCAAACAAATCTCACCTAAAATGAGAACACCAAAAGACAAGAACAAAAATGGATAAATAAAAATCTCGACGTCGACAGGTGGCGACTCTGCTGGGGACTCTAGTAAGAGGGCTTAAGTCGTTATTCAAGCTTTTCAAAAAAGAAAAACTTTTACCTGCTTACTTGTTAATACTACATTTACATTGAATGAATGTGTACTGATGCTTTATTTACTCCAGTTAGTGCTTCATACCACATCTGCCTGTGATATTAGTTCTTCTCACATGTCATCATTTCCATACGGTGAGACGCAATGTATATGAATGAATGTTGTGTGGTCCCTCCACCAGGAGGCTATCCCGTCAGTGTTTAATTACTGGACTCGTCGGGATACTAATTCCATGAGGCTCAAGAAAGGCACCACCCAGATTCGCTCAAGTTGAAAGATTGGATTAACTTCTCATCAAGTAAATTGCAATGATCTGGGGACCTTCATGCCAAAAAGCCGCGAGAGTAGCCTAAGATAGGTGTTGGCCGATTTAGCTATTGCAAAATTGCACGCAAGCATACGTGGTCCACAAGTAATATATGAAAGTAGAGTGTCGAACCCACGAGGATAAAGTCGTAAGAGAAAACAATTACTAAGGTAAAGTCGTTACTAATCTTATCTAAACAAGTAAAACAAGATTGTTGATTAAGCTTTGTTAATAAGAGTTATAAGAATAAGAGTAGTTGTTGTGTTAGGAAGTCAAGATAGGATTACAACTCCCCTAATGCGTCGCCTAATCTCCTAACTCTCCAAATTACAAACGAATTAAGGAATGGTCAACCGAGAACAGTAAATATGCATAAGCTTCTGTCGAAGGTCAAATGCACATCCCTAACCAGATAAATCACAATATGTCTAATGGTGAAAATAACTAGGTCATGGTCATTAAGCTATGTCTCAAGGCCACACAAGGCAAATAGGGATATATCTATCCTATTAGTATTTTATGCACACATTCCTTTGGCATGGTCATAATAGGTGTTGTTGTATTTAAAGATAGATAATAACATCCATTTGTCAATTTCCATTACTATCAATACCAATTTCTTTATCAAGCAATCAACCATTAAATAATAAATACAACAACCCATTCCAAAATGATTCATTATATAAAAGAGGAGTGAAAGTTAATTAAGCTAAACAAAAGGTTACATTGCAATCCTAAAAATGGAGTTAGTTCATAACTATGGTGCTAACACACATTTTCAATACATTCAACATTATCAGTAAAACACAAATAAATGAGAGATTTGGAATAAGAAAACCCCTGATTTGAAGTGTTCTTCTGCGTAGCTACTGAGCTCTGTCGGATGCAATAACTCTATTTCCCTTGAACACAACTTCTTTCTCTTCTAGAAACTAATTACGGTAAAAGAAATCCTAGTCTAAGCTAACTGCAATAATTTCTATCTGATATCCTTCAATATTGAATGTAGGCGGCTCATCTCTACTTATATACTGCTCCCTTCTTTCTTAAGGTCATTAAGGGCTCTTTACTATTTGGGCACCAGAGCACGCGTTGCGGCACGAGCATAAGCTTAGCAAGTGGTGTTCTTGATTGCCTACAGGGCTAAAGAGACCAGAGAGTCATGACTGCAGTGCGACTCGAAGAAAGGTTCTGAGTCATGTAGCGAAGAGGCAAGGCGTTGGGCGCAGACTCCACATTAGGCGCCACTTTCTAGTGGGCTATAGCAACATCCGGGTCTTTGTGCACATTGAATTCGATGATGTACCAAATTACACCTTGTGTGTGGCGGCGTGGTCTTTAAGCTAGACTCTCTGGTGAAATACAGCTGAAGACAAAAAATGGCCATTGAGCCCCTGAAAGCTGGAAAATCATTGTGAAACCCTGCATGATAGAACTAAAACATAATAACAACAAAATATAAATAAAAGCTAACTAAATAATAGAAAATAGGCAACATCTTAAGCCACAAAGGACCTGATTCGTAGGTATAAATCACACTCATCAAATACCCCCAAACTTAAGCTTTTGCTTGTCCTCAAGCAAACTAACAGACATTCATACCCATTATTGCTAGATACAAATGAAGACAAATCTTATAGACTAATACCATGGCCTCTAAGCACAATCATGAACATCTTATGAGAATAGGACAAACATGCATACAAACGAGGGCTTAATGTCTATTAATAAACACAAGACTGTAATCGATCCATTGTGTGTGTGTACAGACCAAACATCTAAACTAGCCATAACCCAAATTAAGATCACACAGTCGACTGTGATAACCAAAAAGCTTACTATCCAACTCACATAAATAACAAACATTAAGATAAGACGCAAAAACATGAAAGGCTTAAAAGTTCTAGTATAACGAAGTAAATTCCGACTCAGACAGTACTTGATTACTATTAGGCTAAACAGAGCACTCATTAGCAAGCTTTCGATCAATGACTCCCAAGCTAGAAGACTTTAGGGCACTAGGTGTAGAACACCCCTAAGAAGACCTACCACAAAATCCATTGTCATATGTTCCCACTTCCATTCCGGTATTTCTAACGGTTGAAGTAATCCGCTTGGTCTTAGATGCTCGGCCTTCACTCTCTGACATGTTAAGCACTTTGCAACGCATTCTACAACGTCTCTTTTCATATTTGGCCACCAAAAATGTCGCCGCAAATCTTGATACATCTTCTTACTTCCCGGATGAATCGAATATATTGAACTATGAGCCTCTGTCAAAATTTCTTCTTTAACATCCTATACTGCTGGAACCCAAATTCGTCCATCGAATCTTAGCATTCCTTCAGTATCAACCTTGTACTTCACTTCTTTACCCTCGACCACACCTTCCTTTATTTTTCTACATTCCTCATCCTGTAGTTGAGCGTTCTTCACTCTTTCCACCAAAGTTGGACTAGCTTCCATCTGGTATAATTTTTCATCGGATTCTGTTGGAAATTTGATTTCTAACTCTAGCCTTGCCATTTCTGAAATGAGCTTCTTCTTATCGGTTAATGACGTCAGCCTTTCTCGGTCTTTCCTACTCAAGGCATCTGCAGCTACGTTTGCTTTGCCTGGATGATAAAAGATCTCAAAATTATAATCCTTTATCAATTCCATTCATCTTTTTTGACGTATGTTCAGGTCCTTCTGTGTGAAAATATACTTCAAACTCTTATGGTCTGTGTAGATCTCACACTTCTCTCCATAGAGATAGTGTCTCCATATTTTCAAAGCAAACACAACCACCGCCAACTCTAAATCATGAGTTGGATACCCTTTCTCGTAATCTTTCAATTGCCTTGATGCATACGCAATGACTTTGCCATTTTGCATAAGGACACAATCCAATCCTTTGTGTGAAGCGTCACTATACACTACAAAATTTCTTGTATTATCTGGTAACGACAACATAGGTGCCACACTAAGCCTCTTCTTTAATTCCTTAAAACTCTCCTCACAATTTTTCGTCCAAACAAATTTGTTGGACGTAGTGAATGGTCAAAGTTGCTCATCTGATCACGATGACACTTTTCCGGAATTTCCAGAAAGTGTATGAACAAGGTTTTCTGACCATGTTTGACCGGACTGAATCTGGTGGTTTTAATGTTGTTAGACTGATATGTTGATATAGTTATGTTCTTTGTCACGTGGACTACAGATGTGAACCTTAATAACATCATTATGATGCCCAAAACATGGAGAGAATCGAGCCATAAAGTTGGCGATCGAAAGTCGTATGCGGGTTTCTAGGTAACCCGAAAAGCCCGTAAGCTTCGGCGCCTACTTTGGGGCTTTAAATCTTGCTAGATTGTTAAGTTATGGCTCTGGTGATGTTTGATAATTGTATTACTACATGTACACTACAAGATCATTGTACAAAGTAGCCCAGAAACACTATGGATTGAAAACTCTGAAGGGTCAAACCTACCACCTTGTCCACTGACATGGGTTTATGGGTTTGGCTAAGAACAACCCAAGAACACCTATAGCGACAGTTTCGTCACTATAGGGCCTTTTAGCGATAAATATTTTTGGAAATTAATTATTTTAATTAAATAAATAGAAAAAAATAATTTTAAAGTCCGAAAATTAGTTTTTAATTATTTTAAGTATATTTCATCAATAATTAATATTTTTGTGATATTAAAGTTATTTAATTTATTTAATTATTATATTAAATAAATTACTTAAAAATGATTTTAATACTAGAAAAATCATTTAAAATTATATCATGGAATAAGAAAATATTTTAAGTTATTTTTAATGACTTTTACTATTTTGGGATAAATTTCATTAATTAATTAATATTAATAATATTTAAGTTATTTAACAAATGTATTAAATAAATTAGTTTAAAAATGATTTTAATATTAGAAAAATCATTTGAAATGAAAATAAAGATTTTAAAAATATTTTAAGTTATAAAATATAACTTTCAATATTTAAAGGTAAATCTCATTAATTATTTACTATTAATGATGTTAAAATTATTTAATAATGATATTAAATAAATTAGTTTAAAAATGATTTTAATATTATAAAATTTATTTTAAATGATAATAAATTGTTTAAAGATATTTTAAGTTATAAAATAAAACTTTTAATATTTAAAGGATAATTTCATTAATAATTTAATATTAATGATATTAATTTAATATTAATGGCATTAAATTTATTTAATAATTATATTAAATAAATAGTTTTAAAATGGTTTTATTAATTTAAAAATCATTTAAAAGGATATAAATGAATTAAAAATATTTTAAGTTATACTTAATGACTTTTAATATTTTGATAAACGATACATTAATATTTAAATATTAATTGTAATTATTTAAAAATGATTTTAATTATTTTAAAAATCATTTAAGGTAATATTAGTACTTTAAAAATATTTTGAGTTATTATAAATAACTTTAATATTTTGGTAATGGTTTCATTAATAATTTAATATTAATTAAATATTAATGATAATAGAATTATTTAAAATTTAAATCATTTAATAATGATTCTGGTGTTTAAAAATTCATGATAAATGTTTAAAAATTATTATAAGTCATTTAAAATAATATGACTGATACTTACAGATATTGAACTATAGTATAGAGTCTTAGACTCAATAATTACCCGATAAAGTCGTCTGAACACCGACATATTTCAGAAATTGATCTGAACTTAGATATTTTGACTGTATTAATGTTTGTTTGTGATTCGATGACTATTGAATATGTGTGATAAGGTGATTAGGTTATGTACTGACTTCAATAAGCAGTGCTATGTGTTATAGTATGTTATTCTAATCGAACGAATGATCTTATTAATGATAGGTCGTGATATAAAAGATAAAACTAAGTTTTGTATTGTAAGCAGCAGACCAGACAAGTATCCTACCTTTGCATTTTCTTTATGCAATAGACATGAGTAAGAAAGGTTCAGAATTATATTATTATTGTACCAGATTATTAACCCTATTATTATATATATATTATATCTGATCATTGATTATCAACATGATACTATATTGTAATTCAGATATATATATATATATATATATATATATTCGCTCGTTAATTTCTACATATGGTTATTCAAGTATCCCCACTTAGATAATCATTGTATTTAATCACATGTTGATATATATATATATATATATATATATATATATTGATCTCCAGTATGTATACAATATGTAGAAGCCGTCTTAAGCTATTTGACCAGCTAGACACATATATAGAAATATCGTTGAATATGATAAAACCTTTTTATATCCAATCAAATTGTTTTGGTTCGAATTCCAGACTAAGTATGAACATCCCGAACATGGGAAAATTTTTTGCGCCCAAGGCGGACAGAGTGAACGATAGTATCGTTCTTGCATGTAGTATTGATCAATACAGGGCCCATGAGATGTACACCCTCGCGCCCGTAAGTTATGACAGTTTGCAGATGAAGTTCTACTAAATCTATTCAAAAATTTAAAATAATGTTCATAGTATGTCAACTAAACCCCATTTATAGTCAATACGTAGTTTCAAAAATTTGAGATAGAATTGTTATGTTGTAATTATCGGTTCAGTTTACTGCAATACTATTGAATTGTAGTAGAAGTGATGTATAAGGAAAACATTTAATTCTTTCAGTTAATTATATTTATAATTGTTATTACTTGTTGGGCACCCAAATGCTCATTCTTGCTTTAAATTTAAATTTTTTTAGCTAGGCATGATCAACCCGAAGGTTCAGACAAGAACAAGTGAAAATGAAAGCAAACAGAATATGTTTATTGGTATCTTTTGTAATAGTCAAACTGTATTAAGATAATGATATGTATTAAGAAAGTAAATGTTGCGTACTTGAGATTAGACTCTGATAAATGTAAATTAAGTTTGAAAATTATATTATTATTAGTATTATTTCTGCTCATAGAAATGGTATCGTAAAGCTTCGAGTTCGGGTTTCAAGTACCTGAATTTTGGGGCATTACATTATGGTATTAGAGCTTTAAGGTTAGAAACCTTAGGTGGGATAGCCCTTAGGCTATAACCTTGGGACAAAGGGAAATGTTGAAAATACAAATAACTCATATAGAGTTTATAAGGAGATGAATTGATTTAATTCATCGTCAAACAAAATAAAAGATAACTTATATATAAAACTATTATTTGATGTGTGTATATATTATGTGTTAATCAGGATAATTTATGTGTGTAGATGTCAGATAGAAAAGAATTAGGATACCCTCAGATCGTAAAGAAAGAGAAGATCTCCATGACCGAGCCAATATCAAGGCCAATAGCTGAAATAGAGGCTCACATTTAAAGCTACCTCAATGAGGTAATTATTTTGGAAAATGTAGTACCGGACCCAGAAACGATAGTATAACTGATAGATAGAGTATAGTTAGAGAGTATATGGTCGAGCTAGAGTTCTTAAACTAATATGTTTATGGTGAGTTCTTAAAGTCATAATGTGTGGTAAGTTTAACGAATTTGGTATAGTTATGTGTGAATGGATTATTGAGGATGATGAGAATATATAGATTACTAAGCAATTGATCCTTAGTGAAGGCATAAGAAATAAGTAGTATTAGTATTACTTGAAAATGTATGATTTTATATGGTGTATATGATACGTATGCCTGTATAAGGTAATATTTTCAACTTTTGTATAAGTTGTGGCATCAATTCTCGACTTTTGAGTCACAAAGGGATAGCGGATATTTAAAGCAGTATGTGCTTTGGTATGTCAAGTGCTATGAATATGAATCTATGAACGATTAAGGAAATAAGTTGGTATAAAGATAGTAATTATTTATCTGAACACTGGTTAATACAGTAAACCAAAATTTCAAAATTTAATATTTTGAATACATGATTATTTGAGTCGAAAATTTCGCGTTATATGTTAAGCGTATACAATAAGGCTTAGAATGTAAGTTAATAAGAATAATTTGTGATAATGCCGCCAAGGAGACGAAAATGAATTCAAAGGGTAGAAGAACCTGTCAACAAAGCTGGAGGACAACCAGACCCGATACAAAGTTTTGCGAATATGGACAATCAAGCTATGCAGAATAGAATACCAGCCGCGGGAAATCAGCCAAATAATCGACCGGCAAACGTTAAAGACTTCAAGGAAATCATACCGCCAGGATTTATAGGATCAACTGACCCGGTAGAAGCATTTGTGATAGCTAGGATAACGGAGGGGCAAAAGATTGTTATTGCCACCTATATGATGAAAGGGGATGCAAGTTTTTGATGGAAGGCAAATTAAGCTAGAATTGGAGAAGGGAGTAGTGGTAATAGGACTGGAAAAAAAAGAAAGGAGATAATTTCGGGAATACCAAAAAATAGGTCAGGAGGTGGAAAGAAACAGGTTGTGCAGTGTAAGAAGTGTGAAAAGAATCACTCAGGAAAATGTTTAAAGGGTAAGTTTGTGTGTTACAAGTGCGGGCAGGAGGGACATATCTCTCCCAACTGCCCCAATCCACGAATGTATATTGGGTGTTTTATTTGTTAATCAATGGAGCATAATGTGAAAGACTGTCCAAGAAGGAGAAGGGAGGCAATGAATGTGAATACGAGGAAAGGCAATGGAACATTGGCGACAACGGGACTAACTTCAACAAACAAACCAACAGAACCAACCGAAGGAGTCTTCAACATGAATGTTCGGGATTCGGTAGCGACCGGGGATGCAACTTCAGGTATTATTCAAACAAATTTTATTTTCTTATATATGATTTTCTTATATATATATATATAATAAATTATTTTTATAAATAAATTTTGAAGAAGGAATTTGAGTTCTCTTAGAAATCAAATTTTCGTGTAAGTAGATAGACGAGCTTTATGCTGAATAATTATAGATTTGTTCGATCAATTATGACCGAGATATACATGCAATGATTGTGTATGCTATGTACCCTGGTATGTATAGGCTTTAAAACGGTGATTCCGGGGACGGAATCTTTATAAGGGAGGGTGAATGTAATAACTCGATATTTTCTATATAATTAAATCAGGAATTTTGCGTATAATTTTTTTATTATTATAAAGGTGGAAATATGTGCCAGGTAATGTGTATGTATTTATGTGATGAATATAAAATATATTTATTACATGAATGATTACAAATAGTTTTATTTTAGAATTATTGATCATTATAACTTATATTCTTATAATAATTAATTTTATAGTAAAATGGTTTTTATTAATTATTTTTAATGAAAATATGATTATTATATTATTTAAATAATATATGAAATGATTATAGAATTATTATAATAATTATTCTATTATATGAATTTATTTTAGAATAATTAATTTAATTATTTAACTTAATTAATAATGGTATGAATATGCAAGATAAATCAGATATGGAATCCAAACCCTAATTTTGGATTTTGATCTAGGAAGGAAAATAATAATATAATATTAATTATATTTTTATTTTATTTTTCAGTGCTATAAATAGGTACTGTATGTACGCATTGTTAATGATTAGTCAATGATGGTGCAGTATTTGAAAACCCTCGTATTATTGATAAAACCCTAGTTTCATTGTCAAATAAGACTTTAACATCTGTTAAGTCACTGTGTTATATGAATAATGACATGTACGATAGAATATAATTTTAATTAGGGAAAACCCTAATTATTTTGAACCCTAGTTAATATTTGTGGACTCTAATTGATTAGAAACCCTAATTTAAAACTCAATTTAGAGTTCGGGGCTTTTATATAACTATGTTATAAGATTTATGTTAAGTATTATAGAATTATATATTGATTAGGTAAACCCTAATTAATACGTAGATATATTAAATTCTAGAAAACCTATTATTTAAATTAATAACCTTAATTGTTAGAATTAGTAACCCTAATTATCCAATTGGAGCTCTAATTGCTAAATTAGCAATCTTAATGATAATTAGTGAAACTTAAATCTAATTTTCAATCCTATTAAATTAGATAATTTATGTTAATTAAAGAAACCCTAATTATAATTTGGAAACTAAAATTTTTATTTTAAAACCTAGTTGGAAATCCTATAATTTTTGTGCTAAACCTAAGGGTTAAACCCTAAGGGTTTGCCAAATGACCAAAGAGCCATTAAAACCACAAGCCTAATGACCAAAATGTGCCTTTTCATTTATTTATTTAGATAACTTGTCAATCTTGCCAAAATGTGGGTTGGTGACCAAATAATTTTGACAAATTGATGTATATCTCAACAAACCAGTCCATTATTGCCAACAATATCAGATCATTAATTGCACCAATTTGTTATATAAGTTATAAGAGAGAGAAAGTAGCTAAACTTGGTCAATTTCTTTCCAAAGCTCTCACCAACTCTCTCTCACACAAAACATCCAAAATTGCTAAGTTTCTCAGACCCTAAAATAGCCCCTAGCAGCCACAAGATCAGATTGGAGAGTTAGATCAAAGATTGAAATCAAGAATATAAAATCCCTAATCTATTTTGATCCTAAGTGCTAGGAAAACTTTTGTGATTACGTGTTTAGAATCTTGCTAATGGATGTTTTATGAAGCTCTATGATGATCTATCATGAATCCATATCATTAAAGTTCTTTAAAATTGAGTTTTTCAAAAACTGTCCAAGAACATTTTTGTGGTCTGACAAGCTAATGTCAGAGCCCATAGATTCTTCCTTGTTTATTATTTTTGTTGTTTTAAGCTTTGTATGTGTAGTCTGACATGAGTACTTTATTCTAGAACTGGAATCATAATCATTTGATGTCTATATTTTGAGTTATAATCGATCAAAGTCGGTTGACCGACCATGATCGAGTAGAATTCTGGGTAACCCATAAAGTTTGAATAGCATCTGACAACATATTTAGGCTCCCTGATCTGTCAGTTGTTTTACTGTTTTGATGAGGTGTTGTATGAAGTTTGTATCCTGTTATATGGGCTCTAGATCCATGCCTTTATATTCCTTAAACAACAAATCTGTTGGACGTAGTGAATAGTCAAAGTTGCTCATCTGATCACGATGACACTTTTCTGGAATTTCCATAAAGTGTATGAACAAGGTTTTCTGGCCATGTTTGACCGAACTAAATCTTGTGGTTTTAATGTTGTTAGACTGATATGTTGTTATAGTTATGTTCCTTGTCATGTCGACTATATATGTGAACCTTAATAACATCAATATGATGGCCAGAACATGGAGAGAATCGAGCCATAAAGTAGGCAGACAGCTACTTTGGGGCTTTAAATCTTGCTAGATTGTTAAGTTATGGCTCTGGTGATGTTTGATAATCGTATTACTACATGTACACTAAAACATCGTTGTACAAAGTAGCCTAGAAACACTATGGATTCAAAACTATGATGTGTCAAACCTACCACCTTGTCCATTAACATGGGTTTCTGGATTTGGCCAAGAATTTCAAGAACACCTATAATGACGCTTTAAATACGCTATAGGCCTTTTACCTATAAATATTTTTGGAAATTAATTATTTTAATTAAATAAATATAAAAATACTATTTTAAATTATTCAAAATACATAATAAATTATTAAAAATTATTTTAAAGTCTGAAAATTAGTTTTTAATTATTTTAAGTATATTTCATCAATAATTAATATTTTGAGATATTAAAGGTATTTAATTTATTTAATTATTATATTAAATAAATTAGTTAAAAATAATTTTAATACTTGAAAAATCATTTAAAATTATATTACGGAATAAAAAATATTTTAAGTTATTTTAATGACTTTTAATATTTTTGATGAATTTTATTAATTAATTAATATTAATGATATTTAAGTTATTTAACAAATGTATTAAATAAATTAGTTTAAAAATGATTTTAATATTAGAAAAATCATTTTAAATGAAAATAAAGATTTTAAAAATATTTTAAGTTATAAAATATAACTTTCAATATTTAAAGGTAAATCTCATTGATTATTTACTATTAATGATGTTAAAGTTATTTAATTAAAAATGATTTTAATATTATAAATTTATTTTAAATGATAATAAATTGTTTAAAGATATTTTAAGTTATAAAATATAACTTTTAATATTTAAAGGATAATTTCATTAAAAATTTAATATTAATGGTATTAAATTTATTTAATAATTATATTAAATAAATAGTTTTAAAATGTTTTATTAATTTAAATATCATTTAAAAAGGATATAAATGAATTAAAAATATTTGAAGTTATACATAATGAATTTTAATATTTTGATAAATGATACATTAATATTTAAATATTAATGGTAATTATTTAAAATGATTTTAATTGTTTTAAAATCATTTTAGGGTAATATTAGTACTTTAAAAATACTTTTAGTTATTATAAATAACTTTAATATTTTGACAATATTTTCATTAATAATTTAATAATAATTTAATATTAATGATATAGAATTATTTAATATTTAAATTATTTAATAATGATTTCAGTGTTTAAAAATTCATGATAAATGTTTAAAAATTATTATAAGTCATTTAAAATAATATGACTGATACTTATAGATATTAAACTACAGTATATAGTCTTAGACTCGATAATTACCCAATAAAGCCGTCGGTACACCGACATATTTCAGAAATTGATCTGGACTTAGATATTTTCACTTTATTAATGTTTGTTTGTGATTCAATGACTGTTGAATATGTGTGATAAGGTGATTAGGTTATGTGTTGACTGCAATAAGTAGTGCTATATGTTATAGCATGTTATTCTAATCGAACGAATGATATTATTAATGATAGGTCGTGATATAAAAGATAAAACTAAGTTGCGTATTGTAAGCAGGAGACCAGGCAAGTATCTTACCTTTGCATTTTCTTTATGCAATGGACATGAGTAAGAAAGGTTCAGAATTATATTATTATTGTAACAGATTATTAACCCTATTGTTATATATATTATATCTGATCATTGATTATCAACTTGATACTATATTGTAATTCATATATATATATATATATATATATATATATATATATATATATTTTGTTCGTTAATTTTTAAATATGGTTATTCAAGTGTCCCCACTTGGATATCATTGTATTTAATCACATGTTGATATATATATATATATATATATATGTATATGTATACACCTATTGATCTCTAGTATGTATACAATAAATAGAAGACGTCTAAGTTATTTGACCAGCTAGACATAGATTTAGAAATATCATTGAATATGATTAAACCTTTTTGTATCCAATCAAATTATTTTGGTTCGATTCCAGACTAAGTATGAACATCCCGAACATTGAAAAAATTTTATGCGCCCAAGGAGGACAGAGTGAACGATAATATCGTTCTTACATGTAGTATTGATCAATACAGGGCCCATGGGATGTACACCCTCGCGCCCGTAAGTTATGACAGTTTACAGATGAAGTTCTGCTAAACCTATTCAAAAATTGAAAACAATGTTCATAGTATGTTAACTAAACCCCATTTATAGTCAATACGTAGTTTTAAAAATTTGAGATAGAATTGTTATGTTATTATTATCGGTTCAGTTTAATTCACAACTATTGAATTGTTGTAGAAGTGATGTACAAAGAAAACATTTAATTCTTTCAGGTAATTATATTTATAATTGTTATTACTTGCTGGGCACCCAAATGCTCATTCTTGCTTTAAATTTAAATGTTTTCAGCTAGGCATAATCAACCCGAAGGTTCAGACAAGAACAAGTGAAAAGGAAAGCAAACAAAATATGTTTATTGGTATCTTTTGTAATAGTCAAACTATATTAAGATAATGATATGTATTATATATCATGTAAAGAATGTAGTAAAGGTTGCGTACTTGGGATTAGACTCTGATAAATGTAAGTTAAGTTTGATATTTATATTATTATTATTAGTATTAGTATTATTTTCGCTCATAGAAATGGTATCGTAAAGCATCGAGTTCGGCTTTCAAGTACCTGAATTTGGGGGCGGTACAATTGGGATAATACCTGACACGACATCTTTTGATTGAACCGCGTCCTGCACCGTCATGTTGAATGTTCTGGTTGTGAGCTTATTTGATCACATTGGTCCAGCAATAGCCAGTGTTCCTCCACTAGCATTTCCCATGCTTCTATTTGTCTCTACGGATTTCTTCCTTGGACACTAGTGAGCAAAATGATCCTTTGACCCGTAGGTGTAGCAAGCATTCTTATTGGGTTGATTGTAGTTTGGGGCAATGTGACCCTCCTGGCCACAGTTAAAGTATACCCGCTTCCCCCTTAAGCACATACCCATGTGAAATTTCCCATATATAGCATATGCGTCAATCTTCTTCTTCTGCTGGTTACCTTGCTGATTTCCAGCTCCCACATTTGTATTCCACTTTTTATTCAAATTGTTGTTGCCACCTCCACTCTCAGCGAGAATTGCCTTCTAAAGCAATGCTACAAACTTCTTTAACTGGAACAGGGAAACCCTGTTGTACAACCAGGGCCTCAGTCCCTACTCGAATCTTCTTGCCTTGCGCTCATCAGTATTCACTTGATATAGCGCAAACCTTGCTAACTCGTTTAATTTCGCTGAATACTCTAACACTGTCATTGTGCCCTGATTCAGTTCTAAAAACTGCACTTCCATCTGATTCTTTGAGCTTTCTGGAAAATAGGTCTCAAAGAATATTTCCTTGAACCTTTCTCAAGACATTACCCCTTGACCTCCTCGAGTTTTATTGGCTTGCAACCAATAACTCGCCTCTGCTTTCAACATGAATGTTGCAAAAGCAGTCTTCTAGTTATCCCCTACCCTAGCAACATCATAAACTTTCTCTATTTCCATGATCCAGGTCTGTGCCTCAATTGGATTCATGGACCCATTGAATTATGGTGGCCCAACCGTCTTGAAATCCTAAAAAGTCGCAGTTTGATTCTGTGGCTGATTCTATAATGATCCCGTCAGTAGCGTTACAAAATGCTGAACTGGATTATCCTTAGCAATATTGTTATTCTCAAGGTTCCTTTGTCGTGGTTGACATTTTGGAGGCATTTTCTGTTAAAATACACCTATTAGATTCTATTCAACCTTTTAAGTATTATATATTCAACTTGCACGTCGCAAAAATAACCACATAACAAACAATATCTTGAATAAATAGTAACTTTTATTTATTCATAATGTTTTAAAACATAATAATGATAGCATTCATACTATCTACATCACTTTCCTGAACTACAAAAGTTGCAGGATTACTTCATCATCATCACATCTCATTGGTTATATCATACCCAAGATTTACATCTTATTTACTCACTAATCACATAATAATTACATTTATAACGTTCTATTAAAATGTTGCATAGCCTTACGACGCTCCTCTTCCATAATTTGGAACATTGTTCGGCGATCTAATATGTATGATGGCAGCATCTCGAACTGAATAGGATAACACATGACCCGATCTTGAGTTCGATTAATCACGGTGTTGATAACACTATTCATCTCTTCCATCTTGATCCTATTTACTTGTACCTCTCTCTCTGCTACCCTGGCTCGTTGAAAAGTTTCGTCATATGCGTCCTCATCTCTTGCTCTCTTCGTAGCTTCTTCTTTCAACTTGTTCTTCAACTCTGCATTCTTTGCTATCATTTGCTCGTTCTCTCCTTCAGTGTGGACCAACTTCTCTTCAACATTATTCAGACGTTCCTCTTGATCCTGGATCTCGTCGTCCTTCTGTGCCATCCACTACAAGAAAAAGGGCCATCTGCGACCAATTATATCAGTGACCGCACTATCCGGTCAGTGATAATAGTAATAGCGACCGCTATCTGTGACCGCTAAGGATTCTTATCGCTAGTATATATCAGCGACCGCCTGCGGTCGCTGATCGGTCGCTAAGAACAATTTCGCTCCTAAAATTTGGTGGGAGCATTTGGTAGCGACGACTATCTCAGACGATCGACCGTGTGCGTCACCGATATGTCCACATCATTAAAATTAGCGATCATCATGGGTCCTCGATATGATCATTGATTATCATAAACTTAATCAGGTTCAGTAGTTCGCTCGATATCTGCAGAAGGAAAAAAAGTGGGAGAACAGACGAGAGGAAGAAGAGGGAGTAGGGGGAGAAGAGAAGAGGGGGTGCCGCCTTCACCACAAGCTATTGCGCCATTTTTTTCTACTTCATTTCAAGTCCGAGTTGCACCATTACAACCTCAAACGAAAGCTAAAAAAGCTCCAAATCTTAAGTTTTGTAATGTCCCCTCTATATATATCTTGTTCAATTTAGGGTTTCTCCTTTAGGGTTTGGTTCAACTATTGATGTTGTAATTGTTTATTGATTCTGATTTGGTTTTGTGAATGGAGATTTAGGTTTTTGTTAATTTATTGATTAATATGGAATTAATAAATCAGTGAATACTGTATTTGTGAATGTTTGATGTTTTAATAGTTAAGTTATCTACAAATTGTCCTAAAGTAGAAAGCACACTATTTAATATGTTGCTACAATAGCTGATTCTGTGTATGGTGTTTGGGCTAAACAAGCAATTTGCTAAAATAACACTGATTAGTGCTTAATGGTATACTAGTATAAGTGTTTTGGTAACTGAAATTTTCAATAGCAGCATTCTTCTTTTTGAGCCTTTCTTTAAATTCATATTTTAAAACTTTATTTGTTGTCTTTCCTTGTTTGTCATAAAAAAAGTAGCCACATTGATTTTTGCATATACTCTTATTGGATTTCTCATTCCATTTTCTTACTTATCTAATATTTGGAACATATTAGTACAACTATAATGTTCACTTAAGGCTGTTTTGGGTATGGAAAGATTGAACTGAGTTTTCAAACATGCTAGAGTATGTGCTTATATATGAGTTTTCATGGTGATTTAAGGTTTATAGGAATGCTTAAAGACCATATGTGTTCTATTGTAGATTGTTGGGGATTTGGTAGCCAAAATTGTGCCTATAAGGGACTGTTATGGCCAACTTGTGTGACTGGTGTTGTTAGACAGTGAGGAGTACATACATTGCCTATAGATAACATGTAAAAATGGTTCCCTAAGTTAGTTAAGGTCTACATGGTGTGTTGTGCAAATTCTTGCTTAAAAATCAATGAAAATAAGCTTTATAGAACAATGAACACTAAAATAGTGAACCACCTTACCTAGACCCCATACACAAGTTTCAATAGTCATAATAGGACATAAGAAAGCTACACAAACTAAAGGAACCAAGCCTAAGCCATTGTGAGCATGAGACTTGTTAAAAATCACATTTTCAAGTTAAAAATCACATTTTCAAGCCAAAAATGGACTGTTTTGGAAAATTCATAGTACCTAACCTTAAAGGACTATTATGAGCAGATACAAAGTTGCTCATACATGGTAGTAATTGTGACGCCCCCAAAATAGGTATACATCACCCATCTTTGGTCGCCAGATACATGGTACAAAATCCAAATACAATCTTAAATATACAACAAAAGATGTGAGTTTTAATACAAATATTGTCTTCTAGACAATATTCACTCTCAGAATAAGTCCTCATTACAATTATTATCACACTATTCATAGAATAGTGAGGACTACTAATGCTATCATCTGGACCATCACTCCATCCCCAGACTAGTCCCTGCTACGTTCTCATTTCCTGAAGAGAACAGTGAAAGAAAGGGTGAGCTCAACTAGCCCATTAAGAAATATTATGACTAAGATAATGCGTAATAAATTATCATTAGCCTTCAACAATGTTAAACCGATAAAATACAATGAGACAACAAGTTTAATCAAGAATTGGAATAAGAAATCCATTAAAAGAGTCAAGTAGAGAATAAAATCTACTATCTTTTATGATTTAAAAGGTTTTTCATCACTTTTATTGTTTGAGACTCGACTTAATAAATAATCCACATCATCGAATCACCCCCGCAATGATGACCCAAGGATATTCTTTAGTATCACGACCACAATTATCCATGCACTACGGGCCGTGAATATTTGTGGTATTCATCAATGGTCATGATCATGCCAACAAGCGTCCATCAATGCACTACAGCCAATGAGGACTTTTATCACATCATTTGTAACATTACTACCATGATTATAATTGAATAATCCTCGGTCATAATCATACCAAGTCCATCTATACACTACAGCCACATATGACTTTCAAAAATATAAACATGAGGATGATGATAATGATATAAGAATTCAATAAAACAAGTTCATGAATTAATTAATCCAGGAACAAATAACGTCCAAATTGTCAACATGATACTTCTGTGTAGAGTAAAATTCAAGAATGCTCAGAAGAATATTTCCATGAAAAGATACTGGATGAAGCGCAAATATCAAGGACATTCCACTAATTTCATGGAGTATAGAAGTCAAAACTTTAACCAACTGAGTATAATAAAGAATGGAATAACAAAAGAAATCACCAGGCATATGATAGATAGCACAAGCAGGTTATTCCAATAGAATAATAAATACTGAACCGTGTCCAACAGAAATGCATGTACGGGATATTCATTCCAATGTATAATAAAAAGATGTAATCTAGGTCCCCAAAACTCATGTAGATATGATATTCCATAGAAATAATATTTACGGAACCCAGTCCCACGTAAACGCATGCATGTGATATTCCAAATGTAATAATAAAGATTTAACCAGTCCCACGTAAAACACGTACGGGATATTCCAATGTAATAATAAAGAATGGAATAACAGAAGGATTTCACCAAGTATAGGGGAGTCCGCGTATACAGGTTATTCCAACAGAATAATAAAGGATGGAATGACAGAAGTTCTCTTCATGAATACAAAAGAATAACACCCCTTACCTTTAGAAAATCTAGATATTGGAAAAGTGAAGTAGCAGGATACTTTTCTTCTTTCTCTCTACAGTTTCTCTCTCAATAGTTTCAGTGAATTCGTAAGAAATAATGAAGGAATGAGCTTCTATTTATAGAAAAACTGAGAGTGGCTCTTGGTCTTAACGAAGGGTCGAAATGACTCTTGGTAATATTGAAGAGACAACTACTATTTGCGAAGGGGCAATTAACCCTTGGAACACCGAAGAGGCAAATAAGTCTTGGTAATATTGAAGAGACAACTACTATTTGCGAAGGGGCAATTAACCCTTGGAACACTGAAGAGACACGTAACTCTTGGAAAACTGAAAGGGCAAGATACTATTAAAACATTAAATCAACGATCCATATTGATTTACTATTATAATTTCAACCAACGGTCTGAAAAATTAGCACATCTCCTCAAGGAATAATATTGTACCCAAAAATGATTTGGACCGAAAATAAATTTATTGTTCGGGTGAATAGTACCCCATGAATAGTACTCGTGAATAGTAACTCATGAATAGTAACTTAGAAATAGTAACTCATGAATAGTACTCCGACACGAAAAGTGCCCTGAATACCCGATTGAACAATATAACCTTCAGACATCAATTCTTATCGAAATAAATGTCAATTTTCACTAACACAAATAATTCCAACACAATGAAACTATTTTTATCAAAAATATAAATTTTGAAATTTCGAAGTTTGACTTTTCCCAAAAAAAGTCAACTGTTGACTTTTTTACCAAATAGTAAAAATCGAAAAATTTTATGTTTATAGTCTATTTTTATTAATTTCATCGCTCCGAACTCAAATATCACGTCCGCGTCTCCAAATTCAACTCCGAGCACAACTTCAATTTTAATAACATTCATCATTAATATTATAACTCGCAATATTTATCAACCAGGTCATTCCCGTGAAAGAGGGGCTTTCAATAAGGATTTCTCCCTATTGGCGCGCAATTAGGTGACCAAACCTCTCCTTGACAGAACTTGTAGACATTGTAAATATTGTAATTTAATAATATGAATAACTTTATCATCTCAATTATTGATTTAATAATATAACATCTTATGCAGATGATACTGTGACAATAATTGAATCAATAATATGAGAGATATGATGCAAAGAATTATCGTAGCAATAATTGAGTATAACCGAGTGACTTCTTACGTAAGCATCAATAATTAATACCGTGCTACTATGCAACCACGCCAGACATCTTTATTTCTTTTAGTACCGGGTAGTTCAATAGTTTTAATAATAACACCTCCGCCGTTATTTATAAAATATTTTTGTCGTTTTCTCAATCCGACAATAATTCTATTGTGGGGTCCACCAATGATTGTGCCATTTTACGAATATTCTCCGACATAAAGAATATTCCCCGACCAATCGAATATAATATAACAACTTGCATACTTTGCAAAATTTATAGATACTACCCACAACTATAACTTTATCTCAAATTCACACCATAATATTCAAAAAAATATTTTGCGAAAATTAAATCTTTATTCGTAAAATTTGGGGTCTCACAGTAATGATTCCCAAACATGGTCATTACTAAAGCTAACAAGAAAATCAATTTAAACTCTTTTTTTAAGCCTAAAGTGAGCTTTGATAAGTCAAAATGAGTTAGTTGATTACATAAATTGTGGTGATGCTAAAAGTAACCTTAAGTAACTTAAATATACATACCTAGACAATCCTAGTGGCCAGAACTGGAAAAATTTGAAAAAAGTACAAAATCAGTTTTGTAAAAAAAGAGTAAGAAAATGGATAAGTTTGAGATCTATTTTGGGGAGCTTAATGGCATAAACAAGAAACCTAAACCTTGAATAAAATACCTTGTATTATGGTCCAGAAGTAGGGACAAGTGGTTAAGCCCTTGGCTTAACCAAGGAGTTTAAACAAATCACCAAACTAGCATGGAAAATCACTAAAACTGCAGTTTTGTAAATTTGTCTAAGTACGAAAATTTGAGATTTTTCTATTCTAGTTAGAACTCAATTTGGACACCTTAGACAAGTGAGTTAGGGTTATGCTAGGCTATTCCAAGTGTTGGAATGCTAACATATACAAGAACTTGAGAAGTTAGTGTGTAAAAGCTTGAAAAAGCTTGGTTTAGAGGGTCAAAACTCAATTTATGCTTAGCAAACCTAAAAGAATGCTAAAACTAGTTCTAAATAGATATAATTCAAGTGTTGGAATGAACCAAAGTTGATAGAAGTGAAATTGGCAAGAAGTTACCAAAATTAGTAAACTCAAAACTCAATCTACGATTTTCACGTACCTTTCATTATAGTACCTTTCATTTCTCTATAGTACCTTTCTCTATACGATTTTCATGTACTTTTCATTTATAGTTGTCGTAGTTAATTAATTTCCATTCATGTTCATGTACATTTCATTAATTGTCATTATTGTCCTTTTCTATAAAATGTATGTTTACTTTTAATTGTATTACATACAATTACATATCCTAATGTTCTCTATATCCTTGACATGTTTATGTACCTTTCATTTATAACTCATACTAACATCCCAAATTTTTTATTTATAGATGTCTTCTGAACCTGTAGCACGAAAGCGCGGGTTGGGTCGGAGCCCTAATCATGTGCCGAAGGCCCCGACTAATCCGGATGATCGCATTCTCATACAAATCCGTCCTCCTCCAGAAAGCACGTAAGTTAAACATCGTGTATATATAATGGTTTAATATTTCCATTGTTATAAATATAGTAGTGATTTAAATGTAATGGTTTTAATGTAAATTATTGTATATTGTAGTGATTTTCAAGATAGTAAAATTGTGAAGTGCATTTCACAATTATAAGCTTACTAATCGCCTTCACGCCATTATTATACGTAAATGAGCAAACCTCTACTTTATAAGGATGCGATTTGAATTTGAATTTCGGTATATTTTTTATCACTCTGATAGATAATACATAGTTAATCAAATAACATTGTTTAGTAATATAACAGTTTTAATATTATTATTGTTGTTTTATTTGCAGAAGCGGTATAGATGGGAGGATGCATATGCATCAGTTATTCAGACACTATTCTGGCAGAAGTGCGACATCTGAACTAAAGATAATCTGAACAAGGAATGACAAAAAGCCCTGCACAATGCTGAGATTGACCATCCAGGACAGGGTGAGCAGTATATGCATGAGCATAGCCCCTGGTGGTGCGCATAACCCATATGGGTGTAGATGTGTGACCAAAGTGGAGAGTTTGGAGCCGGGTCAAGAGCTTGAAGATCGCCGCCTCGAATGATCCTCAAGTGTCGTCGACGCGGCGAGAAGGCAAAAGGTACGTATCGGGGCGACAATATATCACAGCCGCAACACATTATTGCTAAGGTACGTATGTTATGTTTACAGTCATCTTTTGTAGCTAAAATATCATATGTTTACATAATAATATGAGAAAATGAACTGTAGTAGTTTCAGTCTTAAGGTCAACCTATTAATTGGTTGGATGTGTATGTAGCCACCCGATGATGTCCGCTTTGAGGTCGTTAGGATAAGCGGTAATAAGTTCACTTTATCCTAATATGTTTTTTATAAATTGTGACTACCTTTATTAGTATATTTTTTATTTATTTTTAACTATTTAATTGTTCATCTTCTGACAGGACACTTATAAGGGCTTAATGAATGAACGTTATCCTGAAGGCACCTCGCATCCGTCGATTGATCAAGAATTATGGGAGAGGGCGTCCATCGTGAAGAAAAATTATGTCAAAGGCTAAGGACAAAAATGGCCCGACCATTAGTGGCACAGGCAGCTCTGCCACCCAGTCTACACAGTCATCAGGTTATCCAGCCTATCATACTCCTACTGACTGTGTGAGAGAGATCTATCAGGATCGTGATCTTCTTCAGATATCTTTGGGCGAGCATCTGCGCAGTCTCGAGTCTGATGAGTTGGCGGAGGCGATGGCGGCGATGGTAGCAATAAAAGAAGAAAGCCTACAACAAGATGAATGACGAGCATGGTTATATATATATATATCGTTTATTTTTTAGCTACATTGTTGTATATGTTTATAGTCTCTGAGTCACTGTCTTACTTATATGTTTCACTACATTGTCTATTGTTTAACTTCCCTAAGTCATAGCATTATCAACACATGTAACATATATATTTTATTACTTTGTTAATTACATGAACCTAATTTGGATGATCCATGAAGAGTTGCCTAGATTTGTTTTCTTAGATTTTTAAAGCCTTGAACTCTTTTAGATTCATTCTTTGGACAATTGTATTAGTTTATATGGATGTTTACGATATCGATTGTATTATGTTGGATGAATGTTTACAATTGTATTGTGTTGGATGAATGTTTATTCATGGATGATCAATGTTTATTATATAGTTGTTATATCATGGATGGATGTTAATATGGATGCTTGTATATACTACTCTGTTGGGATTGAAAGCAGGTACAAAGTAGGTTATTTTTGAGAAATCAATAAAACAGGCAAAATTTTTTTTTAAAATAAACCATCAGTGACCGCATGCGATCGCTAAAACTGTATCAGCGACTGCGTCACCTTCTTGGAATCTAACGACCACTGCGGTCGCTATTACCGGTCGCTGCCACGTGTGCCATGTCACACCTGACAAATGACTCAACATAAGTCAGAATAGCGATGGGAACGGTCGATGATTGCGGTCGCTAATAATTCGGTCACTATTGTTGGTCGTTGATGACCATCCAACGACCAGATTAGCTGCGACTAATATCAGCGATTGCATGCGGTCGCTGATAACCATCTGCGACAGTATGTGGTCGCTGATAGGCCGTCGCTGATAAGCCTTTTTGTTGTAGTGATCGAGGTCTGTTGTTCAACAACTATCTCTTGTAACTCCTCGATGGTATCTTAAAGTTCTACATTGCGGTCGTACACTTCGTCGTACATACGGGAGGCAATCGAGTTAAGTGGAAGCTCTTCCTCCTCGTCCTCCTAATCCGACTGTGGCAGCTCAATAGGGTCCTCCTCGTCCGTCTCTATCTCATCATCCTCATTAGGCAATCCTTCCTGCTCAACCACTGTGACCAACTGAATTGTTTCCCGTGGCAATAGTTGTTCCCAAATCACTTGAATATCTCGAGGCTCTTCCTCTCTAGGCATTTGGGATTCTTCCTCCCTAGCATGACTGGATTCTTCTACATTAGCCATCCAGTCAAACAAATTTTAAGTTTTTAATTACTAATCATTACTACTCGAAACTCACGAGCACATAAGTTATAATCACATAATCACATAAGTGTTTTATTACTTCTTCCTTAAAACTCGATAAGAGTTAATCACCACTATCTTTTCAAAGGTTACTTCCTAAGGATTTTCCCCACCTAAGGTTCATAACCTAAAGCTCTGATACCAACCTGTGACCCCCAAATCTAGGTACTTCATTCCCACAAGATTTGGTGTTCACTATCAAATCATTCATATCTATCTACCCAAGTATAATAAAATTAAATCATAAATCCTCCCATAAAATAGGGTTACATCATTAAATAAAAATCTTCCCAGGTTGTCTAACCTTAATCATCATGCAAGTGCAGAAATAAAATTATTACATCACCTCATTAATTAATAGTCTATCTTCATACAATAAATGAAATTACAAGTCTTCATCACTTGTACATTTTTCCCTTTCCTTTGCTAGTCGTAGGTTCGTTGACCTTCTCAACTTTAGCTGCAATGATTATATTTATGCAAGAGTGAGCAAAACAATTGCTCACGAGATATAGCGATAATACAACAAGATAATAATAACTGCTATTGAATAGGCTCATCAAAACTGAATAGTACTCTATCAATAATAACCAAAAACTGGAATCAAAATATGAAATATATCTGAGGGTCATAAGACTACGAACTATGTCCATAGTAGTAAGTAATCTTTCAACTTCAACTTTAACAGTCATAAGACTATAAGGACTCCTCGGACTTAGGGGGATCAGCCCTACGTATAATGTATTGTGCACAAACATCCAAACGCATTGTGTATCCCCTATAATATAGTTGTTCTTCTAAGTTGTAGAGTACAAGTCCGTACCAAAGAAAGTTTGGTTTAGATAAGCTTTCAAGGGTAATTTAATGTTTAACGATCATCAACTAGGGGACTAGTTGAATCAATAATGCTTAACAACACAACAGTTGTTTAATAACAACATAACATAGAACAATTGAGAATCATAGGTGAACTGACTATATATTAAACTCATGCTTGAACATAACTAGAGAGCATAAGTATTGAAAAAAATGAATAAAATGATAAACCTTTGCTTGAACAATAATAAGCTAGGTATATAATCTTGTCAAATTAGAAATTTGATTACTGAACATACACTAATTGATAGCAAGCTGGAAACAAAGCTTGCTCCACATGATAATCACTTGTATAAAGTAATTAAAATACAACAGTTCAATGCTAGGAATTAAAGTTCAAGAAGCATTCACTATAAAAGAATGAAGTAGGAAACTTGTTGAATTATAAACAAGTTATAATAACTAAACAATGAATAGAATTCAACTTGCTTGGGTAATGTTAGAATTATAGCTTGTTCGAATACAGATTAAGAATAAAAGAGATCACATAATCAAAGTTTAGATTAAGAAACTTGCTCATCATAAACAACTAGATACAAGAACTTGCTCAACATAAATGTAGAGTTAGAAAACTTGCTCAACTGTAAAAGTAGAATTAGAGAACTTGATCAATGCAAAAAGATAAGTTTAGAAACTTGCCTTGAGCGTAAGCTATAATATTAAACTCACGTTCACCTACACATAGGTTTAGAACCACAATCTATTAGATATACTAACATTCACGTATCAAAGTAACACTCTCTTCTAGTTAGACTTGTTATGTTAGCACAAGTCTTATGCTACTATACAAATATCAGAAATTCATAAGTGTTAACTTTGCAACACCTATAAACCATTCATTGTGTACACTATGTCATAACATAACGCGTTCGTAACTTAATAATCACTTTTACAAAGTTGAAATTATCAATGACATGACACGGTACTGAATTAACCTCCTTGTTACATGTTTGACACCTTAACACAACCTTAGACCAAGCTATAGTTGTATTTCAAGGTCTGCAGTAGTAGTAGAACTAACTATCTCAAGAGAGGTGAATGGTGCAATTGCACACCCCATACACAAAGTTTAGGACCGTGGCAATTGCTTACCGAATGCACAAACAAAAAACCATAGACGGCATGAACGATGGCAGAGCTTTTTAGCCCAACTAACACGAATTTCACCCACCAAATAGTGAATTTAACACAAACAATTGATATAAAACTATTACCAACATGTTTCCTCATATATTCATCAATATAGAACAATTTAACAACCATTTTAACTAATTTAATTTCTTAAATTTCATGTTTTCATATCAAACTCAATATTTTGACATCCTTCCCAAAAATAAACATTGTGATTTCAATTCTACACTGAATCACTTCGTAAAAACTACGTTTTCTTCGTTTCTTAATGAACTAGCATAAACAAGACCCAATTTATAGTTTAGCATACAAACTAGTCACTAAATTCAGTACTTTCATAAACCATATAAGAAAATATTCATACAAACTTACACTGTTAATTCTTCTCTTCCTTTTTACTCTTAAACATAAACACACACACACACACACACACATATATATATATATATATATATATATATATATATATATATAAAGGTTATGGACAATACCTTCAAATTGCTAAGACAATCCTTTCTAATTGCAGACAAATCTCTCTCAAATTCTCTCAAGCTCTATCAAGTTCTCTTTGAACTCTCAGTATAACCAATATAGACTAACTAATGCGTAAAAGAAAACTGATATAACCTTAATACGCATACTAATTATAATATTAGTTACAAACTAACATTTAGATTATAATTATATTTTATTTATTTATTAATTTATTTTATTTATATTATTTAAAATTCAAAATTAAAAATCCAAAAGCCATAAGGCTTTGTTTGGCAAAATCCTTTAAAATTTAAAGAATTAATATATTTAAGCCTTGTTTTGTCAAAACTAAATTAAACCACTCTAATTTTATTTTAATAAACTATTTAGTTTATAATTTATAAATACATCTTATTTATTTGGATTTCCATATCCAACATTAACCAAATAAATTAATTATACACACTATATATTAAATAAATATTCCACTTAAACAAATCTCACAAAATTATAATTTCATTATGATTTTATTTAATAATTTAATATACCACTTTAAATTATTAAATTAAAACAACAATATAACATCTCATGTTATATTACAACTCTCAAAATTATAAATTCAATTAATTTAGAATAAACACATCAAATAAATATTTATATTTTAATAAATATTTAAAATTACAATTTAAAATTCTGGATTGTTAGAACTTTCCCTCTTTACAAGGATTCTGTATCCAGAATCACAACTCAAACAATCAAATCGTCACATTCTTCCCTACTTATAAAGATTCTGTCCCCAAAATCGAAGACCCAGAGTAAACAAATAACGCCGGGTAATTCTTCAGCATTTTCGCTTCGAGTTCCCACGTAGCCTCTTCGACATTGTGGTTCCTCTATATCACCTTCACAGAATGTATCACTTTATTCACGAGCACTTGTTTTTTCCTGTTGTCTATCTGGATAGGAATCTCTTCATAAGTCAAATCTTTACTAAATTGCAACGGTTCATACTCGATCACATGCTTTTAATCGGGTTTATATGGTCGCAACACCGACACATGAAAAATGTTGTGCACATGTTCTAATTCTGGAGTTAAAGCTACTTCGTAAGCCACCTCTCCCACTCTTCGTAGTATCTCGAAAGGTCCAATAAACCTTGGGCTTAGCTTTCCCTTCTTGCCAAAATGAATTTTCCCCTTCCAAGGAGAAACTTTGAGGAAAATAAAATTTCATGCTTCAAATTCATGATTCTACTTGTGTTGATCAGTATACTTCTTCTGTCGATCTTGAGCAGCTACCAATCTTGTTCTGATAAGTTTTATGACTTTAGCTATCTGTTGTACCAGTTCTGGTCCTAACAGTTGACGTTCACCAACTTCATCCCAGCATAGTGGTGTTTTGCATTTTCTGCCGTATAATGCCTCGTATGGTGGCATACCAATGCTTGCATGGTAACTGTTGTTGTATACAAATTCCACCAACGGTAGATGATCATCCCAGTTTCCTTTAAAATCCATTATGCACGCTCTAAGCATATCTTCTAGCATCTGGATTGTTCGTTCGCATTGACCATCGGTTTGCGGATGATATGCCGTACTCATCTTCAGTTATGTTCCCATGCATTCTTGTAATCTCTTCCAGAAATTTGATGTGAACCTTGGATCTCTGTCTGATACAATTGACACTGGAACTCCATGCCACGACACGATCTCGTTGACATATAGTTTCGCCAGCTGATCAAGATTAAATTTAATCTTGATTGGCAAAAAGTGGGCTGATTTCGTTAATCTATCCACTACCACCCAAATCGCATAATATCCTTTCTGAGTCGTTGAAAGACCAACCACAAAATCCATTGTGATATGCTCCCACTTCCATTCTGGTATTTCCAATGGTTGAAGTAATCTGCTTGGTCTTTGATGCTCGGCCTTCACTCTCTGACATGTCAAGCACTTTGTAATGCATTCTGCAACGTCTCTTTTCATATTTGGACACCACAAATGTCACCACAAATGTTACGACAAATCTTGATACATATTCGTACTTCCCAGATGAATTGAATATCTTGAACTATGAGCCTCTGTTAAGATTTCTTCTTTAACATCCTGTACTGCAGGAACCCAAATTCGTCCCTCGAATCTTAGCATTCCTTCAGTATCAACCTTGTACTTCACTTCTTTACCCTCGACCACACCTTCCTTTATTTTTCTGAATTCCTCATCCTGTAGTTGAGCACTCTTCACCTTATTCACCAAAGTTGGACTAGCTTCCATCTAGTATAATTTTTCATCGGATTCTTTTGGAAATTTGATTTCCAACTCTAGCCTTGCCATTGCTGAAATGAGCTCCTGTTTATCGATTAACGGCATCAACTTTTCTCGGCCTTTCCTACTCAAGGCATCTGCAACCACGTGTTTTTTGTCTGGATGATAAAAGATCTCACAATCATAATCCTTTATCAATTCCATCCATCTCCTTTGACGCATGTTCAGGTCCTTCTGTGTGAAAATATACTTTAGACTCTTATAGTGCATGTAGATCTCACTTCTTCTCTCATAGAGATAGTGTCTCCATATTTTCAAAGCAAACACAACCGCCGCCAACTCTAAATCATGAGTCGGATACCCTTTCTCGTAATCTTTCAATTGCCTTGATGCATATGCAATGACTTTGCCATTTTGCACAAGGACACAACCCAATCCTTTGTGTGAAGCGTCACTATACACCACAAAATTTCCTGTATTATCTGGTAACGATAACACAGGTGCCACACAAAGCCTCTTCTTCAATTCCTTAAAACTCTCCTCACACTTTTCCATCCAAACAAATTTTACAGATTTTCTCGTCAAATTTGTCAACGGAGTGGCAATCTTGGAAAAATCTTGAATAAACCGTTTGTAATAACCTGCCAATCGGAAGAAACTTCTCACTTCTGATGGAGTTCTTTGTTGTTCCCAATTTATCACATCTTCGACTTTTAATGGATCCACTGAAATTCCATCCCTATCAATTACATGCCCAAGAAATTGTACACGTTCCAGCTAAATTTCACATTTAGAGAATTTCGTGTACAACTTTTCTTTTCTTAGCGTTTCCAGCATCAGATGTAAGTGTTCCACGTGTTCTTCTTGAGATTTAGATTACACCATAATATCATCGATAAATACCACCACAAACTTGTCTAAAAATGCTTTAAACACCTTGTTCATCAAATCCATGAACGCTGCAGGGGCGTTTGTCAAACCAAAAGACATAACCAAAAATTTGTAATGTCAATACCGAGTTCAGAATGCCGTCTTTGGTACATCCTCCTTTCTCACTTTCAGTTGGTGATACCCGCTTCTCAAATCTATTTTTGAGAAATATCTAACACCCTTCAATTGATCAAACAAGTCATCTATTCTTGGCAATGGATATTTGTTCTTAATAGTGACTTTTTTTAATTCCCTATAATCAATGCAAAGACGCATTGACCCATCCTTCTTTTTCACGAATAACACCGGCGCTCCCCATGGTGATACACTAACTTGAATATACTTCTTATATAACAGTTCTTGCAGTTGTACCATCAATTCCTTCATCTCTACCTGAGCCATTCTGTACGGGGCCTTTGATATCGGAGCGGTTCCTGGCGCTAAGTTGATCACGAATTCGATCTCTCGGTCAGGCGGAAGTCCTGACAATTCTTCCGGAAACACATCCACGAATTCCCTAACCACTGGTATTTCCTCCACTTTTACACCCTCCTTCCTTTGAGTATCGACTATGTAAGCTAAGTACCTACACGTACGACTCAACAACTTCTTAGCTGCAACCGCTGACCCTTATTTGTCTAGGCAATTTGCTACTATGAAAAACTACATTTAACGGAGTCATAAGGTTTACACACTTCTTTTGATAATCAATTATCGCTCCATAATTGAATAACTAATCCATTCCCAATATAACGTCAAACTCTCCAAGTTTTATCGGGATTAAATCTACTTTCATTACATTCCCCTTAATGTTCACCCTACAATTCTTGTATACAAATCTAACAGGAATTACCTCCTTATTCGCAATTTCTATGTTTAAAGGGAAATTCAACTTTTCACTAGGTATTTCTAACCTCTTAGCAAATTCATCAGATATAAATGAGCAAGTAGCATCCGAATCAAATAATACATATGCATTTATATCATTGATTGGGATAATACTTGACACGACATCTTTTGATTACACTACGTCTTGCACCGTCATGTTGAAGGTTCTGGCTGTGGGCTTATTTGACAATGTTGGTCCAACAATAGCTAGTGTACCACCACTATCATTTCCCTTGCTTCCATTAGTCTCACTGAATTTCTTCCTTGGACACTCGCGAGCAAAATTATCCTTCGACCCGCAGGTGTAGCAAGCATTCTTCTTGGGTTGATTGCAATTTGGGGCAATGTGACCCTCCTGGCCATAGTTAAAGCATACCTGCTTCCCCCTTAAGCACATACCCATGTAAAATTTCCCACATGTAGCACATGCGTCAATCTTCTTCTTCTGCTGGTTACCTTGCTGATTTCCAGCTCCCATATTTGCATTCCATTTTCTCTTCAAATTGTTGTTGCCATTTCCACCATTACCACCAGCATTCTTAACTTCACCTTCACTCTTCTTCTTCCTCTGCTCTTGGTTGTGCTTTATTACAGCCTCACCTCCACTCTCAGTGACAATTTCCTTCTCAAGCACTGCTGCAAACGTCTTTAATTGGAATAGGGAAACCCTGCTGTACAACTAAGGCTTAAGTCCCTGCTCGAATCTTCTTGCCTTGCGCTCATCAGTATTCACTTGTTATGGCGCAAACCTTGCTAACTCGTTGAATTTCGCTGCATACTCCGACACTGTCATTATGCCCTGCTTCAGTTCTAAAAAATGTACTTCCATCTGATTCTTTGAGCTTTCTGGAAAATAAGTCTCAAAGAATATTTCCTTGAACCTTTCCCAAGACATTACCCCTTGACCTCCTCGGGTTTTATTGGCTTGCCCCCAATAACTCGCCTCTACTTTCAACATGAATGTTGCAAAAGCAGTCTTCTGGTTATCCCCTACCCTAGCAACATCAAAAACTTTCTCTATTTCCATGATCCAGGTCGGAGCCTCAACTGGATTCATGGACCCATGGAATTCCGGTGGCCCAATCGCCTTAAAATCCTTAAAAATCGCAGCTTGATTCTGTGGCTGATTCTGTAATGCTCCCGTCAGTAGCGTTATGAATTGCTGAACTGGATTATCCTCATCATTGTTTTTATTCTCAGGGTTCCTTTGTCGTGGTTGATGTCTTGGAGACATTTTATGTTAAAATACACCCATTAGATTCTATTCAACCTTTTAAGTATTATATATTCAACTTGCACATCACAAAAATTACCACATAACACACAATATCTTGAATAAATAGTAACTTTTATTTATTCATAATGTTTTAAAACATAATAATGATAGCATTCATACTATTTACATCACTTTCTTGAACCACAAAAGTTGCAGGATTACTTCATCATCATCACATCCCATTGGTTATATCATACCCGGGATTTACATCTTATTTACTCACTAATCACATAATAATTACATTTATAACGTTCTATTAAAATGTTGCATAGCCTTACGACGCTCCTCTTCCATAATTCAGAACATTATTCGGGGATCTAATATGTACGATGGTAGTGTCTCGAACTGAATAGGATAACACATGACCCGATCTTGATCTCAATTAATCACGGTTTTGAAAACACTATTCACCTCTTCCATTTTGATCCTCTTTACTTGTACCTCTCTCTCTACTACCCTGGCTCGTTGAAAAGTTTCCTCATATGCATCCTCAGCTCTTGCCCTCTTCGTAGCTTCTTCTTTCAACTTGTTCTTCAACTCTGCAATCTATGCTATCATTCACTCGTTCTCTCCTTCAGTGTGGACCAGCTTCTCTTCAACATTATTCAGAAGTTCATCTCGATCCTGCATCTCGTTGTCCTTCTGTGCTATTGAGGTCTGTTGTTCAGCTACTATCTCTTGCAACTCCTCGACGGTATCTTGAAGTTCTACATTGCGGTCGTACACTTCGTCGTACATACGGGCGATAATTGAGTTAAGTGGAAGCTCTTCCTCCTCGTCCTCCTCATCCGACTGTGGTAGCTCAACAGGGTCCTCCTCGTCCGTCTCTATCTCATCATCCTCATTAGGCAATCCTTCCTGCTCAACCACTGTGACCAACAAAATTGTTTCCCATTGCAGTAGTTGTTCCCAAATCACTTGAATATCTTAAGGCTCCTCCTCCCTAGCCTGATTGGATTCTCCTACATTTGCCATCCTGTCAACCAAATTTTAAGTTTTTAATTACTAATCATTATTACTCGAAACTCACAAACACATAAGTTATAATTAGACAAGCACATAAGTGTTTTATTACTTCTTCCTTCAAACTCGATAAGAGTTTATCACCACTATCTTTTCAAAGGTTACTTCCTAAAGCTTTTCCCCACCTAAGGTTCATAATCTAAAGCTCTGATACCAACCTGTGACACCCCCAAATCTAGGTACTTCATTCCCACAAGATTTGGTGTTCACTATCCAATCATTTATATCTATCTACCCAAGTATAATAAAATTAAATCATAAATCCTCCTATAAAATAGGGTTACATCATTAAATAAAAATCTTCCCAGGTTGTCTAACCTTAATCATCATGCAAGTGCAGAAATAAAATTATTACATCACCTCATTAATTAATAGTCTATCTTCATACAATAAATGAAATTACAAGTCTTCATCACTTGTACATTTTTCACTTTCCTTTGCTAGTCGTAGGTTCGTTGACCTTCTCAACTTTAGCTGCAATGATTATATTTATGCAAGAGTGAGCAAAACAATTGCTCACTAGATATAGCGATAATGCAATAAGATAATAATAATTGCCAATGAATAGGCTCATCAAAACTGAATAGTACTCTATCAATAATAACCAAAAACTGGAATCGAAACATGAAATATATCTGAGGGTCATAAGACTACGAACTATGTCCATAGTTGTAAGTAATCTTTCAACTTCAACTTTAACAGTCATAAAACTATAAGGACTCCTCGAACTTAGGGGGATCAGCCCTACGTACAATGTATTGTGCACAAACATCTAAACACATTGTGTATCCCCTATAATACAGTTGTTTTTCTCAGTTGTAGAGTACAAGTCCGCACCAAAGAAATTTTGGTTTAGATAAGCTTTCAAGGGTAATTTAATGTTTAACGATCATCAACTAGGGGAATAGTTGAATCAATAATGCTTAACAACACAACAGTTGTTTAATAACAACATAACATATAACAATTGAGAATCATAGGTGAACTGACTATATATTAAACTCATGCTTGAACATAACTAGAGAGCATAAGTATTGAACAAAATGAATAAAATGATAAACCTTTGCTTGAACAATAATAAGCTAGGTATATAATCTTGTCTAATTAGAAATTTGATTACTGAACATACAATAATTGATAGCAAGCTGGAAACAAAGCTTGCTCCACATGATAATCACTTGTATAAAGTAATTGAAATACAACAGTTCAATGCTAGGAATTAAAGTTCAAGAAGAATTCGCTATAAGAGAATGAAGTAGGAAACTTGTTGAATTATAAACAAGTTATAATAACTAAACAATGAATATAATTCAACTTGCTTGGGTAACGTTAGAATTATAGCTTGTTCGAATACAGATTAAGAATAAAAGAGATCGCTTAATCAAAGTTTAGAGTAAGAAACTTTCTCATCATAAACAACTAGATACAAGAATTTGCTCAACGTAAATGTAGAGTTAGAAAACTTGCTCAACTGTAAAAGTAGAATTAGAGAACTTTCTCAATGTAAAAAGATAAGTTTAGAACCTTGCCTCGAGCGTAAGCTATAATATTAAACTCACGTTCACCTACACATAGGTTTAGAACCACAATCTATTAGATATACTAACATTCACGTATCAAAGTAACACTCTCTTCTAGTTAGACTTGTTATGTTAGCATAAGTCTTATGTTACTATACAAATATCAGAAATTCATAAGTGTTAATTTCGCAACACCTATCTACCATTCATTGTATACACTATGTCATAACATAACGCGTTCGTAACTTAATAATCACTTTTACAAAGTTGAAATTATCAATGACATGACACGGTACTGAATTAACCTCCTTACTACATGTTTGACACCTTAAGACAACCTTAGACCAAGCTATAGTGGTATTTCAAGGTCTGCAGTAGAAGAAGAACTAACTATCTCAAGATTGTATGACAAACTGCGGTTGCGTGCGATTACCTGCATGAACCAGAGAGAGAGCATGAGCATGAGCGATGGCAAACTTTAGCCCAACTAACACGAATTTCACCCACCAAACAGTGAATTTAACACAAACAATTGATATAAAACTATTACCAACATGTTTCCTCACATATTCATCAATATAGAACAATTTATCAACCATTTTAACTAATTTAATTTCTTAAATTTCATGTTTTCATATCAAACTCAATTTTTTGACATCCTTCCCAAAAATCAACACTGCGATTTCAATTCTACACCGAATGACTTCGTTCAAACTACGTTTTCTTCGTTTCTTAATTAACTAGCATAAACAAGACCCAATTTACAGTTTAGCATACAAACTAGTAAATAAATTCAGTACTTTCATAAGCCATATGAGAAAATATTCATACGAACATATACTGTTAATTCTTCTCTTCCTTTTTACCCATAAACAGAAACATATATATATATATATATATATATATATATATATAGATTATGGAAAATACTTTAAATTTGCTAAGACAATCCTTGCTAATTGCAAACAAATCTCTTTCAAATTCTCTCAAGCTCTATCAAGTTCTCTTTGAACCCTCAGTATAACCAATATAGACTAACTAATGCGTAAAAGAAAACCGATATAACCTTAATACACATACTAATTATAATATCAGTTACAAACTAACATTTAGATTATAATTATGTTTTATTTATTAATTAATTTATTTTATTTATATGATTTAAAATTCAAAAATTAAAAATCCAAAAGCCATAAGGCTTTGTTTGGCAAAACCCTTTAAAATTTAAAGACTTTATATATTTAAGTCTTGTTTGTCAAAACTAAATTAAACCACTCTAATTTTATTTTAATAAACCATTTAGTTTATAATTTATAAATACATCTTATTTATTTGGATTTTCATATCCAACATTAACCAAATAAATTAATTATACACACTATATTTTTAAATAAATAGTCCACTTAAACAAATCTCACAAAATTATAATTTTATTATGATTTTATTTAATAATTTAATATACCACTTTAAATTATTAAATTAAAACAATAACATAACATCTCATGTTATATTACAACTCTCAAAATTATAAATTCAATTAATATAGAATGTTATCTAATAAATTTTGATTCATAAATATTTACTAACAACCATCACATCAATAAAATATTTATTTCATCAATTTCAATAATAAACACATCAAATAAATATTTATATATCAATAAATATTTAAAATTACAATTTAAAATTCCGGATTGTTACAGCATGTACAAGAAACAGTTCATCAATGATATAAGTTTGACCTTGTATACAAGTAGTGGTGCTTTTTAACAAACTAGAAGAATCCTTAGAGAATTCCATGTGAGTATAAAACTCATATATGAGACCAGGATAGATAGACTTATCATAAAAAGTTACTAAACAATTCCACCCAACATTTTTGATTTTTTCAAATAGGTCTGGAAAACTGTTAAGGTAATGAAATTCCCTGGACACAGATTATGTCTCATAATTCTGTATTTAGTCTGTGCAAATGCATGAGTGAAATGAGGAACACCATGAGAAAATGCAATTCACAATGCAATAGAAGTTTCTCTTGTTTAGATGAGAAAATATTAGTCATGACAAGCAGAGAAGCAGGTAAGAGTGGTGAAATGAGGAAGCTAAGTAAGAACTTAACATGGGAATGCACCATACTGAGAATGAAATTATATATAGAGATATATAGAAAATAATGTAAGGATATGTTACAGGTAAGATAGTTCTTATATTAAATATAGGCAGTCAAGATATAGCAGTAAATATGTGTATGAAATTACAAGTAATATTACTATACTTTGAACTGTAGGGAATAGAATAGAAAATATTTAAGTTAAAAAATGAAGTCGATAGTTCTTAAGTCTCTTATTTAAGACAATAACAAAGAATTAAGCCATATGTCATATATCTAACACAGAAAATAATTATGTTCAGTCAATTTTAAAAAATAATTATAGAAGAATGAAGCAGTATGTAGCATTTAAAACATTCTTTAGTAAAACACGGAAAAAAACTATTTCACTGAGAAAGATAGAGTCGAGTTATATCAGCAGATTACACAATAAATTCTAGAGAGGAAAGTATTATGTAAGATCTAGCATTTATCACAAAGCTCAGTAGGATTGAGCAAGCATCAGTAGTTCAATAAATAAACCCAGTGGACATCAGTATCCACATAATATATATACCAAACAAAATAAAGCTAGTGGACATCAGTATCCACACAATGTATATTATGAGAGAGACATATAAAAATATGAAAGGGTTTACCTAAGAGAGCAACATAAGTAAAAATTATACCAGCGTAGTGTATCAGAGATGCAGTATCTCAAGTTTTTTAAATATAATCGGGTGACATACATAGCAGTTTCTCAGAGAATACCACATTAACTCAAACAAGAGTATATAAATACACAAACAAATAGACTAATTGTGTAAAGTTTTACTAATCCCAGTTGGGGCTGGAAGCAAATAATGAAGAGAAGTAGAACTGAGTAGGAAACTCAGAAGGGGTCGGAGAAGAAGAACCTTCTTCTTCTATAGGGTCATTCTGAGTATAACAGGGGTGACTATCTTGACCTTGTTTAAGGA
Organism: Panax quinquefolius; assembly: GCA_020205615.1. Taxonomy (NCBI): domain Eukaryota; kingdom Viridiplantae; phylum Streptophyta; class Magnoliopsida; order Apiales; family Araliaceae; genus Panax; species Panax quinquefolius. The sequence goes on along the minus strand of JAINUW010000656.1, from coordinate 18,130 downwards.
TACTTTTTAATTTTATATTCCTAACAGAAGGGTTACTTAGAACTTCAGTATCTCTTCTAGTATGAATAGAAGGTGCTAAAGAACTAGTAAAGTCTTCAATAATGACTAGTCTTCTAGTACGCTCAAAACTTATTTTGACCGTTCCATCAGAAAATTGTTTAACATTTTTAATATTTAACAGGTTATTAACTACAGGTTATTGAGGTATTTCACTAGGTAAAGTCCATTGAATAGGTAACGTAATATCTTTCCAGAGGATGGTTCTCTGGATCTGAATATTAGCATCACTAGTTGAACTTTGAATTAAAACAGTTTGATCTTTAGGACTTTTATTAAGAGCATGAACGTTCCAGTTTGTTTTCATGGTCTTATAATAAATCCAATAAATCAAAGCTATGAGTTGAGAACCCTCGATCATATGAGTAATTTCACCAGCAGTTTTAATGTTTAATGTCAAAGCTTTTAGTAAATGTTGATCACTTAGGCTTAATGTGAAATTAGGAAAAGCAATTGAAATGGATAGGTCCATTATACAGACTTGATTGCATAGCACCAATCAAACTTGGGTAATAATTCAAGAATCTAGCATCTCTAAGGCAGAGGTAGATACTCGAATTAATCCCTTTAATGTTTGATGGTTTAACTGCAACTTGAACTAGACCGATGTGAATAAAATTATAACCATTATTCCTATGTTTTTTAATAACATCAGGAGATAAAAGACTACAATTTTTGTATTCTTTGTTAATTGCATAAACTTTTTCAACTGTTTTTACATTATAATATGTTTTGAAATTATCTAAAAAAGTTGGCTGATAAATTTCTTTAGGGGAAACCCTGGGTATGTTCCAATTATGTAAAGCTTGACTAATATTTTCATAATTGTGTTCTTCCCATTAACTATGTTAGGACAAAGGCAAAGCAAAATCGTGGGTTACTAGTTGTGGAGTTAGATCTAAACAATCTATTCATCTTTTACCAGATTCAAAATTAAGTTTTTACTCATCGTTCTTTCATGCATACCCTTCTTACCTTAAGCAGACTCATACCTATGTTCATTAACCAGACACTGCTCACCCAAGAGACTTACAAAGGTTAGACACGAACAAGGTGGACTACAGTAAGTTAGGTGACTTTAGAATAAGAGTAAAGGAGAAACTTTGATAATGGTTGTAAATAAGCGATTACTGAGATCTTACTGGCAACTAGAACAAAAACAACTTAGTTCTGATACCAGTTGGGGACGGCAGCAAATAATGAAGAGAAGTAGAACTGAGTAGGGCATATAAGTGACACAACTTAATTACTAAAACATAATATTTTTATTGATAACTAAAAAATATTTACAAATGAAGAAGAAAAAGATTAAAGTGACTTACAAATTTACTTTGAACATTAGAGAAGTAGATGAAGAGGAGAGAAGCGAGGGCGAAGATTTGTGGAGAATGATCTACGAGTCTTTTTAAAGTCCGCCTTCTTAACTAAGTTCAAGTTCCTTTTATAGAATAAGGAAAGAACTATTACAAAGTTACTATGACAGAAAGTAAATGATTACAAACAATAATTACTATTGATGAACAGTAAAACAATGCTGACTTTTTTACTATGCATGGACGCATTTGGCAACTTTTGACAAAGTGGCAAAAACTTTTGACTTGGAAGATGCTTTCGGTGGAAAAGCAGGAACATACACATGTGGTAAGGGAATGCTTTCAGTGGAAGGGCATCTTTTGACTAACTGGCTGCATGAGCAGGAGCATGTGACTGAGATGTCAGGCAAATGGGTCCTGAGCATCTTGTAGGTCGATGGTGCCATATAGGTCATCATCATCACCATATTAACTGGTAGAAGCATTGTCTAAAGAGGAAGAGGAACACACAGATGCATATTTATGCAACTCATCAATTCTTTTATTTAAAGCTTGGGCAATTAATTTTAACTCTTTACTGGAACAATCCTTAAAATCGAGACAGGACAGACTTTAGACTCTTTTGATTTCTTTGGAAGAAACATTGGTTTGGAATAAGCGTCTTGGGAGAACTTGGAGAGGGACACCAGGAAATTCCTTTTGAACCTGACCTACAATTCTATTAATATCGAACTTATCCCACTATTTAATGAAAAACTGATGAGAGACATGTGGAATTGGATCAATGGTGGTGGATGATACCACAATGCCAGGAGGGGACTGAAAATTTGTTACCTTAACTGGAGTTTGAATATCATATTGCCATTTAAGAATCCAAGGAATCTTATATTTACTTATAAACTAAAGAATGATAGGAATACCATTATTTTTTGGAATATGCTTACTATAGTTACAAAAATGACTAAGTTGGACTTGAAGAAGCTCGGGAAAGAGGTCGAAGGTAGAACCAAACCTTGACCACCAAAGAGTGAACCAATAAGGGATTTGACTTTTGAATTTGTGGTCGAAGTGAATAAACCACGAATGACTGTTTGACTCATTTTGGTGAAAAACGACCTTATACCAAGCTTCTATATAATCATAATAACAGTAAGAGTTATCTTGATTAGAAAGTTGCATAAGATCGGAGGGATGTTTTCCCCAATCGGACATCTGAATGAACTGTTTAATATATAAGGAATGTTAGAGCACTTTAGACTTATCATTATTAGCATAAATGGGTTTAATATTTACTGACTCGGTTTTAATGAGGATATCCTTATAATACACAAGGGATTTATAAGGAGCTAGGGGAATGAATTTCCATCCAGAGGGGAAAAACTGGGAGGCAACTTTAATAGGGTCGTCTTTGGGTTTCATATAGGATTCAATATGAAATAGGTGATTATTCCATCTAAGCATATGCTCAGAAGGAAGATGACTGGGATTTGAAGCGGAGGCCCTGGTCTGATTCCAGAAAGGGTCAACTAGTTTTGGGTTACTGGCTAAGGCTGAACTATAGGGCTTGGGCATTGTTCCTCTTGGTTGATTACTTGGGCCAGTAGGGCGACCCGAACCACGAGAAAAAGATGCTCCTCGGACACTCATTTTGGGTGAACGGTACCTGTATTAATGAATTCCCGAGTGAGAAAATCAGGAATGAAATTGTTACTACCTTTAATATACTCAATCTCAAAATCAAAGATACTTAATAGGGCTTGCCATCTCGCAAATGAATGTTTAGAGGTTATGTTTTCAACATCCTTTTCTAAAATATATTTTGCAGATTTGCAGTCAATACTTTTGATTTAATAAGTCACTTTGGAATTTATTAATACATAATACTAGAGAAAGTATTTCTTTTTTAATAGTGCTGTAATTTAGTTGTGTACTATTCCATGCACTGGAATGAAAGCGAACTATTTGTTCAGGAGAATTGGGGGTAAGTTTTTACTTGAGAATTCCTCCGAATCCAATATTAGAGGCATCGATTTCAACAATTTTGAATGCAGAATCTTTGGAAATACCAAGACATAGCAATGTCTTGACATATTTTTTAACTTGGTAGACGACAGAAGTGTGAATGTCAGTCCAAGGGGGAGGATTGTCCTACAAACGCTGAAAAAGAGGTTTGCAGATCTTCCTGAGATTCTTATAGAACTTGCCAATATAATTAAGCGAGCCTAAAAATCTCTGAAGTTGGGTTTTATTGGTAATCTTATCTGGGAATCTGTCAGCAAATTAAATAGCTCTGTCAATAGGCTGTATGAGTCTGCGATAAATATTTAAACCAAGCGAACTTTTTAGCTTGAGACAAACTACATTTAGAAGGAGAAAGGACAAGTCCATTAACTTTAACTATTTTGAAGAACAATTTTAGATGCTTAATGTGTTCTTGATAGAGATTGAAAAAATGAGAATATCATCAATGTAAACAACATCAAAATGACTAAATGGTTTCAAAATGTAATTGAGGATATTCAAAAACTCAATAGGTGCATTCTTTAGGCCAAATGCCTGAACATTCCATTCATAATGGTCAAATGGGGTAGTAAAGGCTATTTTGTACCTATCATCGGGGTGAATGGCAACTTGCGTAAACCGGACTTAAGGTCAAATTCTTGAAGATGGTGGCATTACTTAACCAATTAATGAGGTCATCCTTATTAGGTAAAGATACGTAATCCATTCTAAGACCTTGTTTAATGGCTTGTAATTGATTATTAGACGGGGAACACCTCTCTCCTTTTTTGCTTCATTGTTAACATAAAAGGCGGGACATGACCAGGGAGATTTGCTGGGTTTAATTAATCATTTATTAAGGAGGTCATTAATTTCATTTTTGCATAACTCCATTTGCTTGTGATTCATTTGTATCATTTGAACTTAGTAGGAATCAAATGTTCTTTGAATTCTTTAAGCGTAAGGATGCCTTACTGACATGCTTCTTCCGATGCCAAAAGGCATTAGGAGAATCGAACAAAGGTTGTCTTTTAAATAAGTTTTTAATTCTTCAATCTTTTTTTGAACTTCTTTATTCTTAAGTTGTTCTTCAATATGTTTGTACTTAATTTCTTCCTTTAAGAAATTCAAATGGATGGATTTACAATTCAATAAATTTAATGATTTGGAAATAGATTCTTCTTGAATAAATCTTAAATCTCTTTCTTTATGTTTAATAAGAAATTTAAATGATATTCTTTTGCCTAAATGTTTACAGCTTAATCTTTCATTACTGGTAGTAAAAGGGTATAATAAATATATAAACGGTAATCCTAAGATGATCTTATCTGTAAGATTACGAATTAAAACAAATGATGTTTTAAAACACATGTTATCTTGACAAATATGAACTTTAGGCAGCTTATATTTTATTTCCATTTGACTACCATTAGCAGAATTTAATTTTTCAGAGGTTTTCTTATAGTATTTAGCTCGGATTAGACCTTCTTGAATAAAATTAAGATCTGCGCCAGTATCAACTAGAGTAGGAAGTTGTATTGAAAATGTTTTATCAACAACTAAGTTAATGGAGATATACCATTTTTGAAGGTGATATCTTTAATTCTTTTAAGAGAAAAACCTTGAACAAAGAGATCTGGCTCTTCTTTAGTTCCTGATGATTTTGGTTCATCGTGATCTTCATCACTAGAAGAGGAATCATGGACTTGAAGATCAATTTTTTTGTCATCAAACTCTTTTCTTAAATTAGAAACTTCAAGCTTTAAATTAGAAATTTCTCTTTTTAGTTTATTAACTTCTTGATTTAATTCTGGAAGGGTAACTTCTTTTACAGGAGTTTTAAATCTCTCAAGGGTTTTATTAAGGCTAAATATTGGTTTTTATTTGGCTTTAATAATCTTGTCTTTAACTCTATTATCTTTAGTTAGCAAGTCCTTTAACTGTTTAGTATATTGAGCCTTGAGCTCAAGATCAGAAATTTTACTAATTAAATCAATTAACAAAGAGCTTTCTTCATCATCTTTGGTAATTACATTTAATCTTTTATTGCAACATTTTTCATTGCAGTTATCAGCACAAATAGTAACTTCTCCATTGTCACTATCTGTTTCATGGTTAGTAGTACTGCTATTAGAGGAATAAGGAATATCAGAACCTTCATCGTTACTGACGTTGTTCTCTATTCTCATTAATTCTAATAGTTGTTCAGTATCTTCACAAGAAATTTTTAAATGTGATAATTTTTGTTTTATTTTGCACTCATTTTTGTAGTGCCCTTTCTGCCCGCAATTGTGGCAAACAATTTTACTTTGATCAAATTTTTTAGATGTTTTTCTATTGTATCTTTTATTTGTGGGTTTAGGTTTAGTGTAATATTCTTCTTGATTTTTATCTTTTTTATGACTATGTTTTTTTTTTTATGGCGCTTTGTGACTTCTATGATGATCAATATGTTTATGCTTGTGCTTTTTTTACGGAGAGAGGCAGGGGGTAAACCATATTTTTCACAGAAGGTTCCTAACTCATATTTGGCTTTTTTTTTTATCTTTACTAGCTTGCTTAGCTAACTTAAAATCAATACACATTTTTAAAACAATTTTTTGAATATGACTGATTATGTCACCATAAGTTAGGTTATCATAATCAATATATCCTAAATTTTTACTTAATTCTTCCCGAACTTTATGTGCAAATAATGAAGGTAAACCATTGCGAATTTTTCTTTCCAGAATGGTTTATTGCTATCATTTCGCATCATAACTCGGGAAGTAAACACATCTTTGTACCACCAAAAATCACTTAGAGTGGGAGAAGTGAGATTACTTATTTGATCATGAATTCTCTCAGTGATATTACTAGGAGTGCCAACAAAATGTTGAATTATAGTAAATATTAAAGTATTGATTCCATTAGGCGGACCAACACCAACATCTTCATCAAAGATGGGGTTGCCGTCATCATCTAACTGGACATCATGGATTATTGATAGTCTAGTATCTTCTGTGATATGTTTTTCCCACCAAGATCTAAGAATACCAGTAAATCCACTAGCTATTAACTCAACAATATCTAGTTGAGTCAGATTGTTGAATTTAGTTATATAGCTATTAGCTACCATTGACATATGATTTAACTTATTTAAAATCTCTTGTTCATTGAAACCATCTATGTTCCATTCATAAATTTTATTAGATGAAACAGAGAATTGTTTATCTAGATTTCTCTCTTCGAATTATAGATCGGGAGGTAGGTCTAGAATACAAATTCTGGTTAAACTAGTGTTATTAAATGTTAATTTATTTAATCGATCATTAAAATCGAAATTTGAAACAATATCGAGAATGATCATTGTAGCTATATAGCTTTCATTATCGGTTTCAACTTGATCAATGATTGCTATAGTACCACTTTATTCAGTTCAAATTTTAATTTTTTAAATAATTTATCAATTCTACGAGTAAGTTAAGCCATCTTTATTAGGAAAACCTAATTTACTTCTATTTTGGTGTAATTTTAATAAAGGTTGTTCAATTTTTGAATCGAGTTTTTAACATTGGTTTCTTCAAATTTTTCTTCAATTCTATCTAGCTACTTACCTCGGTTTGCTAGATCTTTGGTTATTGAAATTTAATTTTTCAATAATTTTTTATCATCTTTATTTCCATCCAAAATCTTAAAAGGATGGCAACAACATATGTGTTTTTTAAGCGGAAGAAGGACAACTTCAAGAGGAGGATGACTAGAAGAGACCTTAGATTAATCCTCTTTAATCCATTGGGTTTTGGTTATAACATTACATTTACTTTGATATTGGTCATACCAATCGTAAAAAGTAACGTTTAAGCTGTTCATTAATGATAAATCTCTTCATTACATTAACGACTTTATCTCGTTCTTTATCAAATGTGTGATTAGAGCGAAATAAATGTCTTTTTCCTTATTAGACTTGGAATTAAAATCTTTAACAAGATTGTCCCAATCTAATTTGAATTCTTTTTAATGACTCTTAATTGGTTGTTAATAGAAATTTCAAAATCAGATTGAGTAGAACTGAGTAGAACTGAGTAGTTAACCAGGAAAAACACAATTATGAAAACATTAGTCAAGCTTTACAATTGGAACATACCGAGGTTTCCCTAAAGAAATTTATCGATCGACTTTTTAGATAATTTCAAAACAGTTATAATGTAAAAATAATTGAAAAGTTTATGCAAATAACAAAGAATATGAAAATTGTAATCTTTTATCTCTGATGTTATTAAAAACATAGGAAAAAGGGTTATAATTTTATTCACAATTGTCTTGTTCAAGTTGCGATTAAACCATTAAACATTAAAGGGATCAATTCGAGTATCTACCTCTACCTTAGAGATGCTAGATTCTTGAATTATTACCCAATATGATTGGTGCTATGGAATCAAGTCTCATAATAGACCTATCCATATCAATTGCTTTCTGATTTCACATTAAGCTAAGTGATCAACATTTACTAAAAGCTTTGACATTAAACATTAAAAGCTGGCTTTGGTGAAATTACTCATATGATCGAGGGTTCTCAACTCATAGCTTTGATTTATAGGATTTATTATAAGACCATGAAAACGAACTTCAACGTTCATGCTCTTAATAAAAGTCCTAAAGATCAAACTGTTTTAATTCAAAGTTCAACTAGTGGTGCTAATATTTCGATCCTGAGAACAATCACGTTACCTAGTTAATGGACTTTACCCAGTGAAATACCTCAACAACATGTAGTTAACAACACATTAAATATTGAAAATGTTAAACAATTTTTCGATGGAATGATCAAAATAAGTTTTGAGCATACTAGAAGACCAGTCATTATAGAAGACTTTACTAGTTCTTCAGCACCTTCTATTCATGCTAGAAGAGATACTGAAGTTCTAAGTAACACTTATGTTAGGGATATAAAATTAAAAGGTATCCTTAATCAAGGTCAAGCTAGTCACCCTTGTTATACTCGGGAATGACCAATACAGTAGAAGAAGAGGTTTTCTTCTCCTACCCCTTACGAGTTTCCTACTCAATCGATTTTGAAATTCCTATTAACAACCAATTAAGAGTCATTAAAAATGATTTCAAATTAGATTGGAACAATCTTGTTAAAGATTTTAATTCCAAGTCTAATAAGGAAAAAAACATTTATTTAGTTCTAATCACCCATCGATAAAGAACGAGATAATGTTGTTAATAGATGGAAGAGATTTATTGTTAATGAGCAGCAGTTAAACATTACTTTTTACGATTGGTATGACCAATATCAAAGTAAATGTAATGTTATAACCAAAACCCAATGGATTAAAGAGGATAAATCAAAGGTCTCTTCTAGTCACCTCCTCTTAAAAGCGTGTCCTTCTTCGATTAAAAACACTTACATTGTTGCCATTCCTTTTAAGATTTGAGATGGTAATAAAGATGATAAAAAATTATTGAACAATTAAATTTAATAACGGTATCTAGCAAACCAGGTAGCGACTAGATAAAATTGAAGAAAAATTTGAAGAAACTAATGTTAAAAAACCCGATTCAAAAATTGAACAACCTTTATTAAAATTACCTGAAAAATAGAAGTAAATTAGGTTTACCTAATAAAGATAGCAAACTTACTCGTCTGATTGATAAATTATTTAAAAATTAAAAAGCGAACTCCTGAATCAAGTGGTACTATAGCAATCAATGATCAAGTTGAAACTAACAATGAAAGCCATAGCTAGTCAGATCTTTCTGATACTAACAGTTAAATAAATTAACAGTTAATAACACTAGTTTAACCAGGAATTGGTATTCTAGACCTACTCCTCCGGATCTACAATTCAAAGAGAGAAATCTAGATCAACAATTCTTTGTTTCATCTAATAAAATTTATGAATGGAACATAGATGGTTTCAGTGAACAAGAGATTTTAAATAAGTCAAATCATATGTCAATGGTAGCTAATAGCTATATAACTAAATTCAACAATCTGACTCAGCCAGATATTGTTGAGTTAATAGCTAGTGGATTTACTAGTATTCTTAGATCTTGGTGGGAAAAACATCTTACAGAAGATACTAGACTATCAATAATCCATGCTATCTAGTTAGATGATGACGACAACCCCATCTTTGATAAAGATGTTGGTGTTGGTCCGCCTGATGGAGTCAATACTTTAATATTTACTATAATTAAAAATTTTGTTGGCACTCCTAGTAATATCACTGAGAGAATTCATGGTAAAATAAGTAATCTCACTTGTCCCACTCTAAGTGATTTTTGGTGGTACAAAGATGTTTTTAATTCCCGAGTTATGATGCGAAATGATAGCAATAAACCATTCTGGAAAGAAAAATTCGTCAATGGTTTACCTTCATTATTTGCACATAAAGTTCGCGAAGAATTAAGTAAAAATTTAGGATGTATTGATTATGATAACCTAACTTATGGTGACATAATCAGTCATATTCAAAAAATTGGTTTAAAAATATGTATTGGTTTTAAGTTAGCTAAGCAAGCTAGTAAAGATAAGAAAAAAGCCAAATATGAGTTAGGAACCTTCTGTGAAAAATATGGTTTACCCCCTGTTGCTCCCTCCAGAAGGAAGCATAAGCATAAACATATTGATCATCATAGAAGTCACAGGCGTCATAAACAAAAACACAGCCATAAAAAAGATAAAAATCAAGAAGAATATTACACTAAACCTAAACCCACAAATAAAAGATACAATAGAAAAACATCTAAGAAATTTGATCAAAGTAAAATTGTTTGCCACAATTGCGGGCAGAAAGGGCAATACAAAAATTAGTGCAAAATAAAACAAAAATTATCACAGTTAAAAATTTCTTGTGAAGATACTGAACAACTATTAGAATTAATGAGAATAGAGAACAACATCAGTAACGATGAAGGTTCTGATATTCCTTATTCCTCTAATAGCAGTACTAGTAACAATGAAACAGATAGTGACAATGGAGAATTTACTATTTGTGTTGATAACTGCAATGAACAATGTTGCAATAAAAGATTAAATGTAATTACCAAAGATTATGAAGAAAGCTCTTTGTTAATTGATTTAATTAGTAAAATTTCGATCCTTGAGCTCAAGGCTCAATATACTAAACAATTAAATGAATTGCTAACTAAAGATAATAGAGTTAAAGACAAGATTATTAAAGCCAAAGAAAAACCAATATTTAGCCTTAATAAAACCCTTGAGTGATTTAAAACTCCTGTAAAAGAAGTTACCCTTCCAGAATTAAATCAAGAAGTTAATAAACTAAAAGAGAAATTTCTAATCTAAAGCTTGAAGTTTCTAGTTTAAGAAAAGAGTTTGATGACAAAAAATCTGATCTTCAAGTCCGTGATTCCTCTTCTAGTGATGAAGATCACGATGAACTAGAATCATCAAGAACTAAAGAAGAGCCAGATCTCTTTGTTCAAGGTCTTTCTCTTAAAAGAATTAAAGATATCACTATTCAAAAATGGTATATCTTCGTTAACTTAATTGTTGATAAAACCTTTTCAATACAATTTCATGCTCTAGTTGATACTGGCGCAAATCTTAATTATATTTAAGAAGGTCTAATCCCAACTAAATACTATAAGAAAACCACTGAAAAATTAAATTCTGCTAATGGTAGTCAAATGGAAATAAAATATAAACTGCCTAAAGTTCATATTTGTCAAGATAACATATTTTTTTAAAACATCATTTGTTTTAATCCATAATCTTACAGATAAGATCATCTTAGGATTACTGTTTATATATTTATTATACCCTTTTACTACCAGTAATGAAGGATTAAGCTGTAAACATTTAGGCAAAAGAATATCATTTAAATTTCTTATTAAACCTAAAGAAAGAGATTTAAGATTTATTCAAAAAGAATCTATTTCCAAATCATTAAATTTATTGAATTGTAAATCCATCCATTTGAATTTCTTAAAGGAAGAAATTAAGTACCAACATATTGAAGAACAACTTAAGAATAAAGGAGTTCAAGAAAATATTGAAGGATTAAAAACTTATTTAAAACACAACCTTTGTTCTGATTCTCCTAATGCCTTTTGGCATCCGAAGAAGCATGTTTTAAGGCTTCCTTACGCTAAGGAATTCAAAGAACATTTGATTCCTACTAAGGCCAGGCTGATACATATGAATCACGAGCAAATGGAGTTATGCAAAAATGAAATTAATGACCTCCTTAATAAAGGATTAATTAAATCCAGTAAATCTCTCTGGTCATGTCCCACCTTCTATGTTAACAATGAAGCAGAAAAGGAGAGAGGTGTTCCCCGTCTAGTAATCAATTACAAGCCATTAAACAAGGTCTTAGAATGGATTAGGTACCCTTTACCTAATAAGGATGACCTCATTAATCGGTTAAGTAATGCCACCATCTTCAGTAAATTCGACCTTAAGTCCGGTTTCTGGCAAGTTGCCATTCACCCCGATGATAGGTAAAAAACAGCCTTTACTACCCCATTTGGCCATTATAAATGGAATGTTTAGGCATTTGGCCTAAAGAATACTTCTAGTGAGTTTCAGAATTTCCTCAATGATATTTTGAACCCTTTCAGTCATTTTGTTATTATTTACATTGATGATATTCTCATTTTTCCAACTCTATTGAAGAATACATTAAGCATCTAAAATAGTTCTTCAAAACAGTTAAAGTTATTGGACTTGTCCTTTCTCCTTCTAAATGTAGCTTGTTTCAACCTAAAGTTCGGTTTCTTGGTTTAAATATTTATCGCGGACTCATACAGCCTATTGATAGAGCTATTTAATTTGCTGACAAATTCCCAGATAAGATTACCAATAAAACCCAGCTTCAGAGATTTTTAGACTCGCTCAATTATATTGGCAAGTTCTATAAGAATCTCAGGAAGATCTGCAAATCACTTTTTTAGTGTTTCGAGGACAATCCTCCCCCTTGGGTGACATTCACATACGTCATCAATGAGTTAAAAATATTTTAAGACATTGCCATGCCTTGGTATTTTCCAACGATTCTGCATTCAAAATTGTTGAAATCGATGCCTCTGATATTGTATCCGGAGGAATTCTCAAGCAAAAACTTACCCCAATTCTCATGAACAAATAGTTCGCTTTCATTCCAAGTGCATGGAATAGTACACAATTAAATTACAAAACTATTAAAAATAAATACTTTCTCTAGTATTATGTATTAATAAATTCAAAGTGACTTATTAAATCAAAAGTTTTTGATTAAGTATTGACTACTAAATCTGCAAAATATGTTTTAGAAAAGGATTTTAAAAAAATAGCCTCCAAACATTCTTTTGCAAGATGGCAAGCCCTATTAATTATCTTTGATTTTGAGATTGAGTATATTATAGGTAGTAACAATTCCATTCTGATTTTCTCACTTTCGAAATTCATTAATATAGGTACTGCTCATCCAAAATGAGTGTCCGAGGAGCATCTTCTTCTCGTAGTCCGGGTCGCCCTATTGGCCCAAGTAATCAACCAAGAGGAACATTAGTTCCTCATCCAGTTAACCCAGTTACTCAACCTAACCCAGTTAACAAATTCACAGTTCTTGGAACAATACCCAAGCCCTATAGTTCAGCCTTAGCCAGTAACCCAAAACCAATTGACCCTTTCTGTAATCAGACCAGGGCCTCCGCTTCAAATCCCAGTCATCCTCCTTCTGAGCATATGCTTAGATGGAATAATCACCTATTTCATATTGAATCCCATATGAAACCCAAAGATGACCCTATTAAACTTGACTCCTAGTTTTTCCCCTCTGGATGGCACTTCATTCCCCTTGCTCCTTATAAATCCCTTGTGTATTATAAAGATATCCTCATTGAAACCGAGTCAGTAAATATTAAACCCATTTATGCTAATAATGATAAGTCTAAAGTGCTCTATCATTCCTTATATATTAAATAGTTCATTCAGATGTCCGATTGAGGAAAACATCCCTCTGATCATATGCAACTTTCTAATCAAGATAACTCTTACTGTTATTACAATTATATAGAAGCTTGGTATAAGGTCTTTCTTCACCAAAATGAGTCAAAACGTCATTCGTGGTTTATTTAGTTCGACCACAAATAAAAAAGTCAAATCCCTTTTTGGTTCACTCTCTGGTGGTCAAGGTCTGGTTCTACCTTCGACCTCTTTCCCGAGCTTCTGCAAGTCCAACTTAGTCATTTTTGTAACCATAGTAAGCATATTCCAAAAAATGATGGTATTCCTGTCATTCTTCAGTTTGTAAGTAAATATAAGATTCCTTGGATTCTTAAATGGCAATATGATATTCAAACTCTAGCTAAGGTAACAGATTTTCAGTCCCCTGCTGGCATTGTGGTATCATCCGCCACCATTGATCCAATTCCACATGTCTCCCGTCAGTTTTTCATTAAATGGTGGGATAAATTCGATATTAATAGAATTGTAGGTCAGGTTCAAAAGGAATTTTCTGTTGTCCCTCTCCCAGTTCACCTAGTATCGGCTATTCCAGCCAATGTTTCTTCCAGTAAATCAAAAGAGTCTAAAAGTCGATCCTATTTGGTTCATCCCTGTTCATTGACATCTCTGATTTTAAGGATTGTTCTAGTAAAGAGTTAAAATTAATTGCCCAAGCATTAAATAAAAGAATTGATGAGTTGCATAAAGATGCCTCTGCGTGTTTGTTGATCGATTTCGCAATCAATGAATACGTGCAAGTATACACGGTCAACAAGTAATAAAGTGAAAATAAAGTATCGTTCCCACAAGGAATTATTTAATAAAATTACCAAATACTAACTCTTAACCAAATCAATTTTATTTAAACAAAATTGTTCAAGTTAACATTTAATATCAATCTTATCATAAAGTAGAGATAAGACCACACAATTGATCCACATGATTCATGCAAAAAAATAAAAAAGCTGGTTGATCGATTTACATGATCAATGAATAGGTAGAAGTATACATAATTGACAAGTAATAAAGTGATAAGAAAAGTATCGTTCCCACGAGGAATTATTTAATAAAATTACCGATTACTAACTCTTAACCAAATCAATTTTATTTAAACAACTATAAATTGTGATTTTCTAATTAAGAAAACTAAATTAACAATTAAAAGAAATTATTCTAAAATAAATCAAATAAACAAAACTAAGATTTGAATGAATTCAGATAAATAAGAATAAGACTTTAATATCCCCGATTATGAACTCTAAATCAATTATCCAATTATCCCAATATTTATGCCTCTTTGAATTGTTAACAGGAATTCTCAATTGCCAAAAAGTCCTTTTCCAAGTGATCAATTGCCTTCTATTTAATCCAGATTAATCTTGCTATATTCCTATAAAAAACAATTGAATTAAACTCTTTTCAATCCCAATTCCTTATATTATTACATGCGGTGAAATGATATTTCCATTCAATTCACAAACCTAAGTATTCACTTTGCAAATAACTAAGTCACATGATATCATGCCCAGTTCTAACCCTAGAATTCATATTTTAATTCCTTCTAGAGTAACAAGGTAATTACTGATCAGATAATTAATCAATAAGCATAAAGCAAGATAAACAACTCACTTTGACACAAATAATTGGAATAAATTGAATAACTAATTTATAGCTATAAAAGGTTCAATTGAACTATTAATAAAAGAGTTAGTTCATAATTAATGAATTAAAACCAAGAATCCACAATTGTATAGACATTAAAAGATAAAAGTATGATAAGAGAAGAGAATAGAATCTGTTGTCAGGAAATCTGATGCTCCCCTCTTGCTCTTGCTCTTGCTCTTGCTCTTGATCTTCAGTGTTCTTCAATTTGCTTCAATCTTCAATGGCTAATTAAGAACTAGGGTTTATATTCTAATCTATTGGAGTGTTTTATCTAGTCTAATCTATGTAATCTCTCTTTATTTTATGCTTTACATCATGTATTTATAGGTTACAAGTCCAATTTTTAGCTTAGGAACAAACCAAATCCAATTTGGAGTCAAAAAGGTGTCAAAATTACGCCAAAAAAACGTCCGTCCGTGCCAACCAACCTCTTCCTCGGTGTCCCAACGCTGGGCACAACACCTTCTGCTCTCCCCTCACCACTGGTATTTGGGCATATAGGCCAAATGGGCGCCGACCGGCCCTTTTTGTTGACATTTTCTACTCACGACGTCCTTTGGGAAAAATTGCCATAACGTCTTCATCTGAACTCAAACTTCCCGATGATTCAAGATGATTCGAAAAGAGGAGAAGTAAATCTACAATTTCCATTCTTTAAGGTTTTTGAAATAAGGTCCGGAGCAATACTCAAATTGGCTCTTAAGTGACAATTGTGTAAATCGCAAGCCGAAAACGCGAATCTAGCCACCCCAAACGTCGATCCAAGTAACTTTTGTCCCAATTCCTACAAAATAACATAAAACATGCTTGAATAGACACAAACACTTAAAAACTATTCTAAAAGACATGAGAGCAACAATAAATTAAGCCCGAATATATCCAATTCATGGGTATAAAACTCACTCATCAAATACCCCCAAACTTAAACCTCTGCTTGTCTTCAAGCAAAAACACAAAAGAACAAAAATTAAACAAACTAACTCAACTAAATGAATGCATATGCACGATCTACTTCCTAATATACCTAACTGAGCCGAGTAATAAATCGGTATGATATATAGCAGCAAAGCCTCAAAGATACCAATGATACTCAAACAATATATCTATTCAAGTTAAAATCCATAACTCTAACCAATTAGTCAATCAAAACTCATCATCACCCATGTTGTTGCGTGTGCGTGTGTGCATGTTAACCATTCTAACCAACCACAATTCAAGATAATCACATAACAAACTTCTTAAAAGGAAAATTTCAGTTCCAATTCAATTACTTATGTGAACATGACAACTCCAGTTAAAACTAAGCAATTACCAAGTTTAAGGGAAAATACAAAATTTATTTATACTCTTATTCAACCACGAGGCCATTTTTGCTCTTTCTCGTGTTTTATTCATTTTTTTTTCTCATAGCTGTGCAATGTCTTATTCCCTTAAGCATTTCAGTGCTACCTTAACGAAACTTTAACCAACGACTCCCAATCCATTAAGACCTTAGGGTGCTAGGTGTAAAGACAATCCCCTCGGGCTTACTTACTCAAGTAACAAAGGCCACAAAACTAGACAAGCATGCCACGGTATTTATTTTTTTCTTCTAGATTTTTTCCTCTTTTTTTAATAAATATATCCCATAGATTCCCCCAAACTCAAGCTTTTCGTCATTCCAACCTTTACTACTGGAGTTCACTAATTTCCTTAAATTTTAACAAAGATTTTCCTTAGAAACAAATTATGAAACCCTTGAACCAAGTGGATTAAAAGCAGTTAAACTTTAAGTGCTAACTTAGGTTACATAAGTTTCGAGACATTTTCAGATTATCATCATGATTATAATTAAAACTCATCATCAATTATCAACACTATTCGAGTTAACATTTAATACCAATCTTATCATTTGCCGAGGCTAAGACCACACCGGTGATCACACAGATTCACTTGAAAAAAAAAAAAATGCAATTATACTACATGAACACATACTAATACAACACATATATGAATATGCAAATAACTACCATGTATTATATACGACTACCTAAAAAACACAATGTTAACACATAAAAAAAAAGCTGAACTACTATGCAGGATAACTAACACTTATCTGCAATCTGACACTAAAATAAAAAAACTTGTTGATCGATTTATGAATTAATGAATACATGCAAGTACACACGATTGAACAAGTAATAAAGAGATAAGAAAAGTATCGTTCCCTCGAGAAATTATTTAATAAAATTAGCAATTACTAACTCTTAACCAAATAAATTTTATTTAAACAACTATAAATTGTGATTTTTCTAATTAAGAAAACTAAATTAACAATTAAAAGAAATTATTCTAAAATAAATCAAATAAACATAACTAAGATTTGAATGAATTGAGATAAATAAGGATTAAGACTTCAATATCCCCAATTATGAACTCTAAATCAATTATCCAATTATCCCAATATTTATACCTACTAAATTGTTAACGAGGAATTCTCAAATGCCAAAGTCATTTTCCAAGTGATCAATTGCCTTCTATTTAATCTAGATTAATCTTGCTATATTCTAGCCAAAACAATTGAATTAAAATCTTTTCAATCTCAATTCCTTATGTATTACATGCGGTGAGCAGATATTTCCATTCAATTCACAAACCTAATTATTCACTTTGCAAATAACTAAGTCGCGTGATATCATGCCCGATTCTAACCCTAGAATTCCTCTTTCAATTCCTTACAGAGTAACAAGGTAATTCTTGATCGGATAATTAATCAATAAGCATAAGACAAGATAAACAACTCACTTTGACATAAATAATTGGGAATATATTGAATAACTAATTCATACCCGTAAAAGGTTCAATTGAAATCTTAATAAAGAGTTAGTTCATAATTAATGAATTAAAACCAAGAATCCATAATTGAATAGACATTAAAGATAAAAGTTTGATAAGAGAAAGAGAATAGAATCTGCACTGTCAATGAAATCGATGTTCCCCTCTTTGCTCTTGATCTTGAGGTGTTCTTCAATTTGCTTGATCTTCAATGGCTAATTAAGAACTAGGGTTTATATTCTAATCTAATGGAGTGTTTTATCTAGTCTAATCTATGTAATCTCTCTTTATTTTATGCCTTACATCATGTATTTATGAGTTCTGAGTCAATTTT